>JAPXFY010000027.1:43049826-43067326 GCA_030674185.1 Monoplex corrugatus | reverse complement strand
CACACACACACACATACACAATTCTCTCTCTCTCTCACACACAGACACTCTCCCTCTCCCTCTCTTTCTCACACACACACAGACACACACATACACACACCACACACTCTCCCTCCCTCTCCCTCTCTTTCTCACACACACACACACACACACACACACACACACACACACACACACACACACACACACACACACACACACACACACACACACATGCCACCATCCCAACCACCAGCACAGCATACTCACCTAAATAGGTCTGCACCCCTGGCTCCTTAGAATTGAAGAGGTATGAAATGGCAATGGACATGTCAAACAGTTTGGATTCAAACAGTCTCAACAGCCAGGACTGCCGAGTAGCAGGCGCTTTGTTCTTGCTGCCACGCCCGGCCGAGGAGGGCCCGATGGGAGGCTTATCAGTCACTTTCTCGCTGTCTTTAGACCTCCGTTCTTTGAACCTGAACGGCCGCGGCAAACACAGAGCCTTTTTGGGTATAGCTGCCTGCTGAGGTATGTCTGCCAAAGTTTCGTCCTCTGACGACTTGGAGACGTCGTTGTGCTCCGGTTCCGATTCTGACATGACCGTCTTCTCAGTATCCGCTGGGCACCGGTCTTCATTGTCACTGCTGGCACCGGCAACCTCTGCATTGTTTGCATCAGGGTCTGTGCTGGAAAGGGGATTGGGAAGGTTCGAGCCTTGCGACTCGCTGTGAGGGTCGTCTTTCTGTGCAAGACCCAAAGACAGTTGGTCCTTCATTTGCATCAGAAGGTCCTTGGTTATGGACTTTTCCACAGTGGAATAGGACATGCTCCGTTCAAAGAGATGGGGTGACACAGGCTGTTCATCGATCACGCAGCCGTGCAGGGGCGATTTGTCCGTTGTGTCTTTTGATCGTTGGCAATGTCCCCCACCCCTACCCCCTCTGCTTTTCCCTCCCTCCCATCCCCCGAAATCTCTGCCCACACCATGGCCAAGAACGTCCAGGTCCGCCGACTCTTCTCCCTCTTCTTTTGCTAAGGAAAATTTCACATGCCCCTTCTCCCCATTGCTCATCTTTTTGTGTATCCCAGCAGGAAGGCCTGATACTGTATCTTCCATCATTTCAGGATTGTGATTACATGAACAAACAACATCGGTTTTGAGCTGATTAGGAAGGTTGATTAGCTCAGGGTTGAGAGCATAATTTCCATTCACTTCGTATTTCCCCCTGTCCTCGGAATCGGCAAAGCATTCTCCCACTGCACCATGCTGCGTGTGAAGGGCGGACTTGTGCACTTGGATGTCATGCAGGTGGCATTTTAGCTTCACTTCACTTGCCATCGCCAGGAACACACTGACTGAGATACACCCAGGCCTCTGATACACAACAACCTTTCCTGCTTCTTTTCCTGCTGGCCTCTTTTCTTTTCCTCCACTAAAACTGAGCACACTTTTTAGTCCAATTTGGCCAGTGCCTGAAACCTTCGGACATGTCACGTACTATCTCCTAAATCTGAGATGAACAATTTGCAATGATTGCTTTTTTGTTTCCTTTGACAAAATTAATCGATGTAACCAATCATGTTATTAATTGAAAATGTGATATGCCATACATAAAAAGTCACATGCGCATTTTCAAACTTTTCTTTACGTATTTTCACAAAGACAATACGAGCCAAAGTTAATGAATCTTGTTTTAGCTAAAGTCAAAAATGCTTCCACTTCAACTTTACATTTTAACTGTCTTTAAATTCAACCAACTGAAAAGAGTAATTACTAAGAAATAATGTTCAACATTCCTTAAACTTCACATCATCAAACTGGTTAAACAGGCGGGAAGAGAACACATACCGCACACTTGTTTCACAAACACAAAAAAACAAAACAAGGTCTCGTTTCCCCCTTCTACTGTTCATCTCCCTTCATGTCTCTGTACTGATAGCGACAGTAGGGAGTTAGACAGCGTGATGTCTAGATGTTTCTGGGAGAAAAGGCCTCTGTCTGCTGCTGGCAAGTGGCGCCAGCGTGGGGGACAGAGGCATGAAGAGGAAGACCAAGGAAGACAGAAGCCCGTGGACAGCCGAAGGAAGAGGGCAGCTGTCCAGGTACAAGAAAGAGAAAGAGACCTGCAACACAAACACACACAAACTCAATGATGGCATCAGTCTTTGTCTTCACAACACAGACACTTTTGGCTGGATTAGAATAAATGGGGGGGGGGGGGGGGGTTCATACTTAATCTACACATCAAAAAACAGAAAGAATATCAATAATGATATCAATCTCACCAACAGACTGCAAACCAGAGCATATTTCACCAGACAAAGATAACACATGCAATGAAACAAACAACTCACTTATCTAAGTTCTAACTCACTTTCTGTCTTCCATGCTTAGTAAATTGTCGCAGCGCTGAGATCATGGGCAGTACCAATTTCAACACAAGTCTTCACAACTCTACTAGAGCTTAACACAAATCTTACTAGAGTTATTAGTCAAGCCTAAAAAATAAAAAAGTAATTCAAAATAATCAAATCAAGGTTGACTTATCTGGAGTTAAGTTCAAATATAGTCAAGCCTAAAACAAAATTCAAAGATTGACTTATCTGGTGTTAAGTTTCAACATTTAAAAGTTCTAAGTCTAAATAAACAAAAAAAATTCAAGGTTGACTTATCTGGTGTTAAGCTCAAATATAGGTGACACTTTGACTTCTCTACTATTATCTTGGCACTGCCGTTAACACTTCAATGGGTTGTTGGGTTGGTTATCATATTCAGTACTCTTATTCATTCATTATAACTCTCAAGTACACAGGACAAATCAGATCCCAAAGATAACACAGACAAATCAATGAAGGCATGAAAAAGCCTCTTCTCTGGCCTCTTCCATGCCTCTAGCTTTGGTTTCTCTGAAAACAGTACACCCCACTCTGAAATTCCAACCAAGATTTTCATAAATATGGTTATTTCTTTGCTAGTGTTTATAATTAGGTTTGTTGTTGTTGTTGTCGTTGTGTTTTTATAATACACTGATAGTTGATTCCCTGGGCAATATCCACCCTTTGTCTTTATTAACCATACAATTATTTCCTACCCACAATTTCCATGTTTTCCAAAATAACTAAATAACTATTTCCTACTCACTCTTTACCTTGTCTTCAAAACTACCCTAGAATCAGTTCATAACTCTGTTCATCTTGTCTTCAACACTTCTTTCGTTCAATATCTGGCAATAAATACGATCTTCCAAACAGCCATGTATGTATTTCCTACTCACATTTTGTCTTCAAACCTGTACCTACTCACAACTTTTGGAAACTTTTCTTTGTCTTCAAAGTTGACCTTGCAATTATAATGATTTTTTTTTTTACTCAGTGTTCTTTTCTAGTCTTTAAAACTCATCACAGGATTATTTTGCATTCATCCTTTTTTCATCTTAAAACCTAGTTATACAGTTATTTTTTCACTCTTTCCCTTTCCCTGTCTTCAAACATATTTCCTACTCACATTTTTGGCTTCAAAACTAGCCACGTAATTACTTTCTTCTCATTCTTTCCTTGTCTTCAAAACTGCCCATATCATTATTTCCCACTCTTGCCTTGGCTTCAAAACTAGCTACACAATTATATCCTATTCACTATTTCCCTGTCTTCAAAAGTAGCTATATACTTATTTCCAACTCACTCTTTCCTGGGCTTCAAAACTAGCCATTTTTATATACATATTTCCTATTTGCTCTTTCCTAGTCTTCAAAACTAGCCTTATATTTTCCCTATTTACTCATTTTTCGCCTTCAAAAATACCACGTAATTATTTATTTCTCTCTGTCTTTCCAATATAATCATTTCCTACTTGCACTTGTGTCTTCAAAACTAGCAACTGGCCACACCATTACTTCTTGCTCTTTCCTCGACTTCAAATATGTTTAAAATTTCCTGCTGGCACTTTTCCTTCTCTTCAAAACGAGCCATTCATTCATTTTCTATTTACACTTTCCTTGCCTTTAAAACCAGCCAAACAATCATTCCCTAGTCACGTTTTCCTCATCGTCATAATTCAAACCAGATTCAACCTTTATCCACAAAACATTTTTCAACGTAAAATAAAGTTTGTGTGGAAAACAGCAGGCAAAAAAAATTAGTTTTTTTTTTTAACTGTTAAAGAATGACTCATGTTAGCATCACCGTAACCATAAACAGAACGATCTCCCAGAGGTAAAGGGAACATGGGTTTCTCACTATGTAGTGTAACAGGTGTACACAAAATCCAAAAGGGAGGGTGGAAAAAATGTCAGAGGAGGATAGATGGGGCAATTGAAAGCCTATGAGTAATGCAGTATTCTCTCTGCATGCACATGTGTGCGAGCATGCATAAACATGTGTCCACACATGTACGCATAATTGTGTGTGTGTGTGTTGTGTGTGTGTGTGTGTGTGTGTGTGTGTGTGTGTGTGTGTGTGTTTGTGTGTGTGTGTGTGGTGTGTGTGTGTGTGTGTGTGTGTGTGTGTGTGTGTGTGTGTGTGTGTGTTGTGTGTGTGTGTGTGTGTGTGTGTTGTGTGTGTTGGTGTGTGTGTATTATATGTATGTGTGTGTGTGTTTGCGAGTAAATACATGTGATGTGTGGCATGAAAGTGGTGTATTATGCAAGCATGGATATCATTATCACAGTATGTGTATGATGTGAGACAGATTAATTTCATGCTGTTTCACTAGTCCAGCCGAATGTGAAGACTCCCTGAGGACAATTATTATTATCACTATGGTCATTATTATTGTTTAAAACCCCCTGATTACACACAGCCATATCAAGGCTATAACCATAGCTCTCAAAACACGCACAACACCTCACTGAAAAAAAAAAACACAGAGAAAAGAAAATAAAGTACGCATATCCATGCATCTGCACACATAATCTAAGGATATGTCCCTGGCGTTGACCATTCTGTCCAATTTATCACCAAGAGGGTTAAAAAAAAAAACACTGAACACAAATGTACACATAAGTAAAACATATACCTGTATTAAAAAAAAAAAGGGGGGGGGGGGGGCAAAAGTTACCTAAAATTGCTACAGCACATCACATTTCCCAAGAGCCAAATAAGCAATTAAAACATGGACCTAGTTATTAATCCTATCAAAAAATATGTATGGCTTTACACAACGCATACTCATGAATGGACCAGCAAGGCAGAAAGTAACACTTAACAGGAAGACATGACAGAAAGCAGAGGACCAAGGCAGAATCAAAGAGAGTGAGAGAAAAGAGGACATTTCAAGCACAGAATTTCCAGAAGATGGGATCTCTTTACAATGAAAAGAGCCCCTGGCATCTCCACAGGGTATCTGATAAAGTTCTCAAAGCATGGCAAACACACTGCAATGACAATGTTAAAACAGTTGCACAACTGCAATGTTTCTTTTTTTTTTCAAAGTCAAATTCACATAACAATTACAATTTACATGTACACTAATTGATTCAAAATGTTAATCTTATCAAACCAAGAGGAGTGAGGTTGAAGAGACCTCATTACTTCTGGGTCAGCTATTATTACTTCTGGGCTAGCTTTTTGAGGGTTGGTGACACTCTTCTTCACAACAGGATCAGGTGTTCATTCACAAATAGGCAGACTGGAGACTGTTCAGTTTTCTCAAGCCGTACCAGTGTATGCGGTGAAGTGGTCTGTGCAAGGGACTACCGACTGGAAAGGCCATGGGTTCAAAACCCCATCAGTGCAAAAAAAAAATAAAAATCACAATGGTGTTTTTTCTGCCCTGCCAGCTCATTGCAAGAGTTAAGTGTGCTATGACGCTTCTTGGGATGACTGGGATCATGCTGTCTAGTACATGTACCATCCACTCTACCAAGGTGTTATCAACGGCGTTACTCAAACTTTCTAACCAACATCCCAGATGTTTGATGATTTTTAGCCTGGTTAAGAACAGGATAAATACTGAAGTTAGCACAGAATACAGCTCAACCTGAAATAGAGCTCCGGAGAAGCATCTTGTCATAACTCATATCATCACAGCATTATGAAACATTTCCCAAATTCTGTGGCCCATCATGACTATCTCTTATGGTGATCTCCAGATCCAATACGTTTGAAAATGTGCTGGAGAACCAAAATAAGTGCCATGCGAGTGGCGACAGAAACAGTACATAAGTCTGAGCATGAAAAAGAAAGGCACCACCAAAAAAACAAACAAAAAACAACAACTAAAAAATGCTTTTCAAACCTATGCAGTCAGATTGCAAGGCAAGAGCGCTTACCTCTACACTAACCAGAATGATTTTGTCACTCCGTGTCTGAACAGTGCTCCCAAATATCAACATTATAACAGTCATGTGGTGGAAGCTTGCACACATGTATGCATTTCAGCCTGCACCTGATTGTTGTTGTGCATCTGACCTACTGAATGTGATACACATACGGCTGACGGGCTGGCCACACAACCTGTGCTTACCTGTACCAAGTCTACCTTTGACTGTGACTAACCGCTGGGAATACCCATTAGTGTGTCAGACTACATGTCCCACTCCCAGGACTTTCTGCCTCTCCTTTCTTCCCTTACACTTCTGTCTCCCTCTCTGGTCCCTCTATTTCTTCTTCAATGTGTGTGTGTGTGTGTGTGTGTGTGTGTGTGTGTGTGTGTGTGTGTGTGTGTGTGTGTGTGTGTGTGTGTGTGTGTGTGTGTGTGTGTGTGTGTGTGTGTGTGAGACAGAGAGAGAGATAGAGAGAGAGAGAGGTGTGTGATTGCATCTGAATGCATGCGTGTGTGCTTACGCGTGTGTGTGTGTGTGTGTGTGTGTGTGTGTGTGTGTGTGTGTGTGTGTGTGGTGTGTGTGTGTGTGGTGTGTGTCACTGTGTGCGTGTGTGTGTGTGTGGTGTGTGTGTGTGTGTGTGTGTGTGTGTGTGTGTGTGTGTGTGTGTGTGTGTGTGTGTGTGTGTGTGTGTGTGTGTGCATGCACGCACACATGCATGAATAAATGTATGTGTCTGCGTGTGTGCATCCATCCCATGCCACTACATCCTATGTCCTCTCTACGCTGACGTTTTTGGTGTGTATGTGTGAACGCGTGCACACACATATGTGCTCACACGAGTGCACAAAGTGCAGGACAGTGTGGTATGTGAGTCAGTGTGCACACAGGCACGTGCATGCAAGTATGCGTGTTGTATGTATTCTACGCATAAAACAAAGCCTAATCTTGCATGTGTCCATGCAATCTGTGTACACAGCTGTTGCATACAGCATCAAACATGTTTGTTGTTGAACTTTACAAGTTCGTGACATATATACTCCATAAACACTTGTGTCTGACAGCGCACACAGGGGGCCAATTCTTCATGTTTCAGAAGCTTTCTGCACCTGCTACAACATGATCGTAATGATGGCCTTCAAAACAGGCTATGTATACTCATAATTTGAGTGTGATTCAGTACAAATTGTGACCCTTTGCTACGCTGAGTATGTTCTCTTCAGTAAAAATTGTGACAATGTGACACATTCTTACACCGAGTATATTCCATAAACTTTATTATTTATAACGACAACTAAATCCACCATGTAGAAACTGCTTTTGAAATCACTGCCTCTATTTTACTACTTTGGTGATTGTAACCTTGACTATTTTGACCTTTTGACTCCCGCACATTGTCGACCAGCATCCTGTATTGTCAACCATGCCAGCAAAGCAAAGCTAAAACCCTTTGACTCCCTCACCCTATCCTACAGGAAGCAGGTGGATATGGTGAGGGAGTCAAGGGTTAAGTTTTTGCAGTTGGTGGATAGAGTGCAGGAGTCAAAAGCTAAACACTTTGGTGATTGTAAACTTGGTTATTAAAGATTATACTGTCTTGCATCTATGATCTTAAACTTTATATTTTGTGAAAATATGTCCTGGCAGGAACAGCTTCTTTAAAAATCCCTGATAAAATATGTTGATGATTTTCTTGGCTAAGATTAAGAATGTTGGATTGATACACCACTTTCAAATTAATGTCTTCAATTCTGAGTGAGACCAGTCACCCATGTTTATAACAAAGCATAACAGAATAAAGTTACTAGCACACTTTAAAGTTAAATTACTTCTCACTGAAAGTTAAATTACTTGTAACTAAAGTTTGTGTTCACATATATGAATATATGAGCATGGGTATGAATGCACACATAACAGTTTACACACATATACCATGAACTGATCTGAATTAACCCCCCCCCCCTCATCTGAATCAACCCCCCTCCTCCCCCCTTCATCCTTTCATGACCAGACAAACAAACTTCAATGATAACAAACAAACAAACCAAAAACAAAAAGCAGCAGCTAACGTAAACTACTGTGACTCAGTACTATCAGAAATGATGCATAGTAAAAACCTGAAACTATCATGATTACATGTACAATGTCCCCAACGCCATGAGTCACACACCTTTTCAACACAATGACTCACTGTCACCATTACACCCTCACCCCCTTCTGTTTCCAACAGTCAGCAGGTATTAGCGCAGGCATCTCCCACTTCCTATTTTACTCAGGGCCACTAGCATTGTGAGGGTGATACCTATTTCCTCTCCCTCACTGCTCTATCCTCCTCAACCCTGAGCAAAACAAATACCTATTTGCAGTTGCACGAACTGGAAACTGCATATGGGACGATTTCTTGAGACACGAGACAGGCTTGAAAGCCATGCAGTCAGACTGTATGACAGGGAGTTCTTCATCTACACCAACTAAAGCAGAGTGGCAGAATGGTTCAGACATTCGCCAGCCAATAACTAAACTCAAGGTTCCAGGGTTCATTTGCATCAAGGCCTCGACTTTTCTTCTCAGTTTGACTGGAAAATCAAACTGAATGTCTAGTCCTTCGGAAGGGGACGAGAAATGAGTCAGACCCTTGTGCCCTCTGGCCCACACACATTAAAGATCCCAAGGCAGTTAAAAACTGTGAGGATCAGGGCTTTCCACCTGGCTGCCCCGGCATAAAACACTGGAGAAAGAGGTTGATTTCCCAGGTCCTTCTTCTTAAAGGCCAATAACTAATAAGCCTTCTCGCTTTTCTAAACGTGGCGCTGCGCTGTGGCAATGCAATCACAAAGGGGACAGCAACCCAGAGTTTCACATGGTAAATCCATTGTGACAAAAGAAATGAATATGAACTATGAATATGAATATGAACTGTCTCGCATCATCTACCCTGTGTGTCACAAACCCTTCACATAGTATGGCTGCAACAAAATGAGATGAACACAAACGGCATCAAACAGAAATAAAATCATAACACGGCGACAGTTGTCTCGTGTGCCATGCCATTTTCATTTCTATAAGATGCACACATAAACTTTATTACAGCATTAATTTCATTCCATCCCAAGGCATCTTCATCCCGGCTTTAGTGTAATTTCATTCCCTCAAAAAAAATCTTTCTCTTGGCTATAATGCTCCTGAGGTATGCATTTTAAGTTTGCTGCATCTCTCTTGAGCTGAACAGTTACCATCATTGTTGTGTGTTAAAGAAAACAATTTTGTTAAAAGCAATCCCATGTAACCGCATATATTGTATGGAAGTTGCGTGTTGCTGAAACATGACTTTTCGTAGAAGCTTTTCAACAGAAAAGACTTGTTCATACTATTTGGCAAAAATGGCTGCTCGTCTAAAAGCACGTTATGTGACTAGACATTAAAAAAAAAATGCTATCGAAAAACAGCTGTTGCGCAACTGTTTATAACTTCACTAAGTCAATGTTACTGAACACGACAATCTGAAAGTTCTGAACAGGAAAGTTTTGTTTCAATTTTACATTGAACAGCTCAATTCTATCGTCATGATCTCATGAACAATATATGTGTGTGTGTGTGGTGTGTGTGTGTGTGTGTGTGTGTGTGTGTGTGTGTGTGTGTGTGTTGTGTGTGTGTGTGTGTGTGTGTGTTGTGTGTGTGTGTGTGTGTGTGTTTTGTGTGTGTGTGTGTGTGTGTGTGTGTGTGTGTGTGTGTTGTGTGTGTGTGGTGTGTGTGTGTGTGTGTGTGTGTGTGTGTGTGTGTGTGTGTGTGTGTGTGTGTGTGTGTGTGTGTGTGTGTGTGTGGTGTGTTGTGGTGTGTGTGTTTTGTGTGTGTGTGTGTTGTGGTGTGTGTGTTTGTGTGTGTGTGTGTGTGTAGTGTGTGTGTTGTGTGTAGTGTGTGTGGAGTTGGTTGTGTGTGAGTTGTGTGTGTGTGTGTGTGTGTGTTTGTGTGGTGTGTGTGTGTGTGTGTGGGGTGTGTGTGTGTGTGGTGTGTGTGTGTGTGTGTGTGTGTGTGTGTGTGTGTGTGTGTGTGTGTGTGTGTGTTGTGTGTGTGTGTGTGTGTGTGTGTGTGTGTGTGTGGTGTGTGTGTGTGTGTGTGTGTGTGTGTGTGTGTGTGTGTGTGTGTGTGTGTTGGGGTGTGTGTGTGTGTGTGTGTGAGACAGACAGACAGAGACAGACAGAGGAGAGAGGGAGGGAACGAGTGGGGGGGGGGGGGTTTGTTATTGTTGTTCAAAGCCCAGCCGACTGCATAGAGCCATATCAGGGCTATAACCGTCTCAATACATACACAATACTTCAACATGAAAAAAAAAAAGAGAAAATTTAAGTACACATATCAATGCATTTGATCACATATCTAAGGAGATGCCCCTGGCATTGACCACTCTCACGTGACTCTGTCCAATTTATCGCACATAGGGATTTAAAAACCAAACTTCAATACAAATTGAAACATAAATAAGGACACTAAAACATATATAAAAACGGCCTAAATTACCTAAAATTGCTTTCGTATATCTCACCTCCCTAGAGCTAAAAATGCACTCAACACGTGTATCCAATTATCAATCCTAAGAGAAAGTATGTAAGACTTTATCAAACATCAATACAGGTGAATGGACCAGCAAGGCACAAAGTAACTGGTAGAAATGACAGAAAGCAAAAGAGCAAGGCAGAAACAAAGCGAGTGACAGAAAAGAAGAAATTTCTAGCACAGAAATTCCAGAAGGTGGGGATACTATTCATAATGAAAGAGCCCCCAGCGCACCCACAGGAGAAACAAGTCGGGGAGAGATAAGTGAAAGAAAGCATTCATGCGTGCATGTACTGGTGCATGTAGTCAATTATTCAATACAAAGCACGCATAACATGCATAACTTAGTTAACCTCTCATAATAAAAGTGTTCATTAAATGTGTCAATGGAAATCATGCAAAAGATGCATAACATAGTTGCCTTCTCATAACAGTATTCATTAAATGTGATTTAATTATCACTAAATCCAGTTTCGCTATCCTTCCTCCCCTCTCTTACTCCTCACCACCTTTCTGTAAAAACACACTTGAAAGTAGGCACACACACACACACACGCATGCGTGCACACAACACACACACACACACACACAAACACAACACAACACACACACACAATGACACACACACACACACACACACACACACACACACACCACACGCACACGCACACGCACACGCACACACACACACACACACAAGTTCCTTAACATCATCTTCACAACCTTAAATCATGCCCACAATCTCGTTGCATTTTTAATATATTTTATTAATTACAGGAATAAGGAATGGCATCTGTCTACCGCTCCACCCCAACACACACACACACACACACACACACACACACACACACACACACACACACACACACACACACACACACACACTTTACTTATTACAGGACTGATATTTGTCTTACATATACACAACGCACGCACGCACACACACACACACACACACACACACACACACACACACACACACACACACACACACACACACATACACAACACACTCTCACACACACAAACTTACTTTACTTATTACCGCACTGATATTTGTCTAACAGTAACACACACACACACACACACACACACACACACACACACACACACACACACACACACACACACACACACACACACACACACACACAATCAGCACAGCAGCATGATTTTCATGAACTAATTTCATGTTCACAGGTTACTTTCAAGCTCCTTTACATCATAGGCATTTATTAATTATGAGACACACCTGCAGCATATCAAATACACACCTTGCAGGTCTTGTAAGTTACATCAATGACTGGCTTATAAATGGAAACATGAGAACATCTACGGTCTAATATGCAAGCAATACCAAGTTTGAAGAAATGATTTTTGTTATTGCTAATAACTTCTACTGTTGGAAATTATGCTCTCTCTCTCTCTCTCTCTCTCTCTCTCTCTCTCTCTCTCTCACTCCTCACTCACTCACTCACTCATCTCACTCACTCACTCACTCACTCACTCACTCACTCACTCACTCACTCACTCACTCACGCATCGCAACACCCACCACGCACGCACTACATACAACCACCACCACACACGCAACATCGCAAGCACCATCACGCACGCACGCACGCACCACGCACACACACACCACACACACACCACACACACACACCCCACACACACACCACACACACACACTAGCAGGCATCATTTCACACCTCTTTCACCATGCCCCTAGCATCAGTTCATTCTCAGTCACGTACATTACAATTACTTGATACATTTCTCTCTCTCTCTCTCTCTCTCTCAACACACACACACACACACAAACACACACACACACACACACACACACACACACACACACACACACACACACACACACACACACACACACACACACACACTAAGCAGGCATCATTTTCACAGCCTCTTTCACGCATGCCCCTAGCATCAGTTCATTCTCAGTCACGTTACATTTACTAATTACTTGATACATTCTCTCTCTCTCTCTCTCTCTCTCTCTCTCTCTCTCTCTCTTCTCTCTTCTCTCTCTCTCTCTCAAACACACACACACACACGCACACACCACAAATTCTCTTGCATCATTTTCACAATCTCATTTCATGCTCAGTCACATAACATTACTTTACTTTACTAGTTATGCAACAGACCAGACACCCATACCCCCACCCCACCCCAATACACACACACACACACACACACACACACACACACACACCCCACACACACACACACACACACACACACACACACTTTACTAATTACAGGATTAACTCTGACTCCCGCACCCTATCCACCAACTGCAAAAACTTAACCCTTTGACTTCCTCACCCTATCTACCAGCTTCCTGTGGGTTAAAATTAAAATTTTTGCTTCGCTAGCATGCTTGGCAAAGCAGGATGCTAATGGACAGGGCGTGGGAGTCGAAGAGTTAATATTTGTGAATTTTGTCTAATACATACATGTACAGGCATACACACACATACATCACCAGCTTGATTTTCACAAACTGATTTCATGCTCATATGCTCATTTCAAGGTCCAACACATCACAGTTCATAGTCTTATTACTCAAAGCCCAGCCGACTGCACAGAGCCACATCAGGGCTATAGTATAACCATTTCAAAATGTACACAATATCTGGTTGGGGAAAAAAAAAAAGCTGGAAAAGAAAAATTAACTACACATATCCATGAATGCGTGCACATAATCTAAGGATATGCTCCTGGTGCTGATCAGTCTGTCCAATTTATCACCAGAGGATTCAATTAACCCTTTGACTCCTGCACCCTGTTCACCAGTATCCTGCATTGTCAACCATGCTAGCAAAGCAAAAACTTAACCGGTTGACTCCCTCACCCTATCCACCTGCTTCTTGCAGGAAGGTGGTGAATACAGCGAGGGAGTCAAAGGGTTAAGTTTTTCGCAGTGGTGGATAGGCTGCGGGAGTCAAAGGGTTAAACAAACGTGAATACAAACATGAACATGACCAAGGACACTAAATAATAGTAAATTTATTAACTAAGGGATGACTGCTTAGCTCCAACAATCACAGCACCATGAAACAATAATCTAAGGTAATGTTACTGTTATATTTGTTTAAAGCCCAGCCGACTGCATAGAGCCATATCAGGGCTAATATAACCTTTTCAAAAAATAGACAATAATCTAAGTAATAAGCAAATGGTCCAACTCATATGAAAATAAAAACAACTTCGTCTTTACTGGATTTGTTCAGATAATACAGCGAGGAGCACGATTGAAGAATGCAAAAGATGATTAAGTTTGACTAATGACATCCTCTTTCAAAACGGGGAAACAGGCAAGCACACATGCACAAGCATGCATGCACGCACACGCACACGCACACACACACGCTGTTACCACAAAGACTATACGAACACGCACACACAGTTACTACAAAGACTGCAATTATCCATCATAACACAGATATATTACCTTATCTATACAAGTAAACACAAAGGAGACTGAAAAACATCAAAGTAAAGCCATGCAAACAACATTCCTTTTCAAGACAATAAAACCTGCTGCATTCTGACAGGCGCTGTAGTCGAGTGGATACAGACATGTCCAATTTACAACAGGATGATAGTAAACACAAAGGAGACTGAAAAACATCAAAGTAAAGCCATGCAAGCAACATTCCTTTTCAAGACAATAAAAACAGCTGCATTCTCAAAGGCGCTGTGGTCGATGGATACAATCATGTCCTGTTTACAACAGGATGATGTGAGTAAACACGAAGGAGACTGAGTTTGGAGTTTGGAGTTTGTTCAAGAGGGCTTCATCGCACTCATACAATTCCATACGTGCTCCACCCAAATCTGCCAAGAATTATCTGGCAGACTCCCTGAGCCTGCGCAAAACCCTATGTGCTAGCAGGTCTTCAAGTTAGGGAGAAGGGGGGGAGGGACTTTTGAAACAGTAAGCTGACACCACCAGAATGATGGAAACATTAAGATGGGCCAGCGAACAGGCCAGTGGACTGTGAAACAGTAAGCTGACACCACCAGAATAATGGAAACATTAAGGTGGGCAGGGAACAGGCCAGTGGACCTGTGAAACACTAAGCTGACACCACCAGAATGATGGAAACATTAAGATGGGCAGGGAACAGCCAGTGGACTGTGAACACTAAGCTGACACCACCAGAATAGGAAACATTAAGGTGGCAGGAACAGCAGTGGACCTGTGAAACAGTAAGCTGACACCACCAGAATAATGGAAACATTAAGGTGGGCAGGGAACAGGCCAGTGGACTGTGAAACAGTAAGCTGACACCACCAGAATAATGGAAACATTAAGGTGGGCAGGGAACAGGCCAGTGGACCTGTGAAACAGTAAGCTGACACCACCAGAATAATGGAAACATTAAGGTGGCAGGAACAGGCCAGTGGACTGTGAAACAGTAAGCTGACACCACCAGAATAATGGAAACATTAAGGTGGGCAGGGAACAGGCCAGTGGACCTGTGAAACAGTAAGCTGACACCACCAGAATAATGGAAACATTAAGATGGGCAGGGAACAGGCCAGTGGACCTGTGAAACAGTAAGCTGACACCACCAGAATAATGGAAACATTAAGATGGGCAGGGAACAGGCCAGTGGACCTGTGAAACAGTAAGCTGACACCACCAGAATAATGGAAACATTAAGGTGGGCAGGGAACAGGCCAGTGGACCTGTGAAACAGTAAGCTGACACCACCAGAATAATGGAAACATTAAGATGGCAGGAACAGGCCAGTGGACCTGTGAAACAGTAAGCTGACACCACCAGAATAATGGAAACATTAAGGTGGGGGGAACAGGCCAGTGGACCTGTGAAACAGTAAGCTGACACCACCAGAATAATGGAAACATTAAGGTGGGCAGGGAAAGGCCAGTGGACCTGTGAAACAGTAAGCTGACACCACCAGAATAATGGAAACATTAAGGTGGCAGGAACAGGCCAGTGGACCTGTGAACAGTAAGCTGACACCACCAGAATAATGGAAACATTAAGGTGGGCAGGGAACAGGCCAGTGGACCTGTGAAACAGTAAGCTGACACACAGAATAATGGAAACATTAAGGTGGGCAGGGAACAGGCCAGTGGACCTGTGAAACAGTAAGCTGAAACCACCAGAATAATGGAAACATTAAGGTGGGCAGGGAACAGGCCAGGTTTTAATGTTGCAGGCTGGGGCTGAACTCGTGATATCAGATCTCAAGTCCACAGCTCTATCAAAAGAACCAACCAGCAAGCAGGAAACTGAAAAACATCAAACTCAAAGTTAAGCCATGCAAACAACAAGACAATAAAAACAGCTGCATTCTCACAGACGCTGTGGTTGAGTGGATACAGACATGTCCAATTTACAACAGGATAATCCTAACTTCAATCCTCAGGCAGACACAGTGGAACTTACACTAACAACAGAGCTTACTATCTTTCCTGTACATACTACTGGCTTTGTATATATATATACATAAGTTTATACTGTGTATTTCTGCCATCTTGAAACGGAGCCACACATATTTCAATTTCAGAATTTTCAGTTCATAGACCCTATCGAATGAACACAAAACCCACATACTGCATAATTCTGTTCACATTAAAGGAAAATTATCATAGTACAATCCCTTCCCAAAACAGTAGTAAAACCTTTGCATTCTTCATTTATAACCCTTTGGGCATAATAAGGTAGCTTCCCATCCCCCTCCCTACCCCTTCCCTAACCCACACAAACTCAGCTGTCCTATAAAAAATATTCATGAAGTACACACTGGAATATCCAGACCTCTACAGCTCAGTTGGCTGAGCGTCGGATTCACATTCTAGTGGTTGTGGGGAGTACTACATTCAAACTGACATTCTTCCTGTCAACCGAAACATAATTTTCTTTAAGGATAATCGCACTTAAAGAGATTTCTTTTGTGCTCACTTTTTTGTCATTTGTGTGTGTCCTATTTTGTAATCCACCTTAATGGCCACAGAAGCTGGCACAATTTGACTAATGCAATAATGTCAATGACGATGAGGACAATACTCATGATGCTACAGTTCCAACCAGGACTGAGACTACAAGGCAGAACTGCACTCTACGCTCAGTATCATGAAATATACTGGTCTCAACCAGGCCCAAGTAATACAGACACCTGCAGTATTGGTCAGACAATTTGAGCAACACCCTCTAAGACATCCATGAAGCGAATGAGATTTGATTGTGGGGTCCCTGTCTTCCCAATGAGCCCACAGCACACATAACTCTGGGTAGGAGCCAGCTAGAGCTAAAAATTCCCACAATGAGTTTTGAACTTGAAGGGACTGATGGGGATGGAACCCATAACCTTCCAATCGATAATCTGCTGCACTAACCACCACAACACCTGGTTTTGAAACATAACTGTTGTTCTAGTGGTACTGATATACATGGGTGCAACCTAAAAAAAGTAAAAAAACTGAAAGGGGTCCAGGGGCAGGCAGCGCCCCATATGGGGGTTCTGAGGGGCTATGCCCCAGACGCTGAAGCTTTTTCAAAAAACGGATTTTCCGTTTCTGACTCTTTTGAAAAAATGGATTCCTTCATCAAACAGAAAAAGTTGCACCCATGGATATACCATTACAATGTCCCCCTTCCCTCATTTCCCCGGGATGGTTATTCCCATCAGCCACATCACCTGAGG
>JAPXFY010000027.1:43039826-43047326 GCA_030674185.1 Monoplex corrugatus | reverse complement strand
TGAAAAAAAAAATCTCTGAAATGAGGAAGCCCTGTATACAATATCACTTCTTACAACAGACACTCATCATCATGAATTCATGAACCCGTACCCTTTTCCCTCGTTTCTATCGCAAATGTATAGAAGCTAACATATCAAGGAGTTTTTGTGCTTTGTATCTGCTTCTATGCTAGCTGAATGGGTAGCGCAAACTGTGTTAGATTTGAGAAGTTCTATACAACATGGGAGATAATTCTCAAGAGTTATGTCCTTTGATTATATTAACATCAAAACAGACCCAGTCATTACCTTGTCAGAGCCAGCTAAGTAGATAGAACGCTATCAAATACAATCTGAAGAAGTCTTTAAACATTCTGGATATCGTAAAACTAATAATGGCAATTTACAAGGCACCAAATCTTGATACAAGAATCAAACCAAACCACGCATTCTCATCATTCACTATAGCAATCACCCAACAACAACCAAAATTCCAGGGCACAAAGCACAGGCAAACTCAAACTTGAGGGGGGGGGGGGGGGGAGCAGGAGGCCAATGGAGCTAAACACACACACAACCACACACACACACACACACACACAAACACAGAGCAACAAAACCATAAAGACAAAAAGATCAGTATGCTGACTGTGCTGGCCAGCTCAACAGAGAAGAGAGACAGAAAAGAAAAGCAAACATAACTGATCAAATAATCATTACGCTCCATACACAGACTTGGCCACACATCAAACTTGGTGCTGATCCAAAAAAAACACTAAACACATTATGAGCAAACACACACTCTCCACATCCTCTTCTCCTCTTTGTCTCAACCAAAAAAACAAACAAAACCACAGGCACACACACACACACACACAGTGCACACACACACACACACACACACACACACACACACACACACACACACACACACACACACACACACACACACACACAGCAGCAGCAGCAGCAAAGACATTAAATAACAGAAAGAAAAAACAAAGAAAGAAAAAAAACACCCCTGGGAGGGTTGTGTAATGATGACATGGAAAGTTCAGGTCTGCGGTGCTGAAAGGTCATGTGTTTTTGCTCTTTTGAGACCAAGGCAAACATGGGGGACCCAAAGGGAAAGAGTTCAAATCAAGGGAAAGAGTTCAAATCAAACAACGTTCTGGGTAAATGGCAAGCAATGCTGCCTGCCTGCCTGCCTGCTGCCTGCACCTCTCATTGTCAACACCCAGTGCTGACACTCAGGGTGTGGTCAGGACAGGAGACTGGGAGAGACAGCGATGGTGGGAGATGAATAAGAAAGAGAGAAAGAGAGAAAAGTGAGACTCGACACACAGACATACAGAGAGCAGTGTAAGAGAAAACGAAAGCCCATCAGCCTAAAATCACACCCCATCAAAAGACATACGGTTCCAATCTACCTGCATGATTTTGCACAGGTGCAAATCATGACTGAGGGACCTTGATTAACCCACTGACTCTCACACTCTATTCACCGAATGCAAAAATTTAAACCCTTTGACTCCCTCACCGTGATAGGGTGAGGGAGTCAAAGGGTTGTTTTTGCTCTGCTAGCATGGTTGAAAAAGCAGGATGCTGGTAGATAGGACCAGGTCGTCAAAGGGTTAATACATGTGTGGCGTCAAGTCTACACACTTACGAATGAGTACCTGACTTTCTTCAAGGAAGGTAAAGCAAAAAGAGAGAGAGAGAGAGAGGCATATGGACACTACCCTCATAATGCTGGCCACTGAGAAAATTTGGGGTGTCTACCCTGCCTCCCAGGTTATCAAAAACCTTTACCTTTACAGTATATTCATCATCATCACGTGCCCTGCCACATGGCACTGGCGATCATGGCCCTCCATATGAATCTATCCCTTGTTGCTGCAAGTACATCTCCCACCCTCTCTGTCCTCAGCCACCCTGCAAGCCTGTCCAATATTTTCTCCCTGGGTCTACCTGGTGTTCTCTTTCCCTCCAGCTTTCCTGTTGTGACCAGGTGCTCTAATTCCCCTTTCCTCATAAAATGTCCTATAAATGTTGCTTGTCTTTTCCTAATCTTCTTTATTAATTATCTTCTTGTGTCTGCTTTCTTCAAGACTGTCTCGTTTGTTTTCTTTCCTGTCCATTCTATCACTTCTAGTTGACATTTTTGAAAAGAAGAAACCTATATATTGCACTATTCTGGTGTTTACAGTATATTACCTTATAAAAAGACATAAAGAAGAACAACAAACAAATGCCTTCAGACAGAATGTGTAATAGTGTGTAACGATAGCATGATAAAATCAGGTTTCTCGTGCCCTTATGTCGAGCCCTTTCTCTTCAAGTGCTCAAAGCAAACAAAGTGGACTGAAATAAAAGCTTTCAATAAAAACGCTGTACCCCTCATCTATAGCCCAGTGAAAAGACTCTACATATATACAGGGGGGTGCAAAAGTAGGTATACAGTAAGTATCACATCATTATTATAATGCTTAATTCCGCTTTCGATTAGAGGAGTGTGTGAATACCGACGGCAAGCAGTTTGAGTATCTGAGGGATTACGGCTGTGCTTGTTATTACATGTATATGCAATATTCATCTGTTTGTATAATAAATCATTAAATGCAATGAGTATCGTGCGTGTTTTCTTTTTTCATAACTGTATACCTACTTTTGCACCCCCCTGTATACATATATCTAGTGAAAATCTGTATGTCATATATGTGGCTTTCTCACTAAGTTACCATTATGTCATATGTGGCTCATTCTCACAAAGTTACCATTATGTCATGTGTGGTTCTTTCTCACAAAGTTACCATTATGTCATTGTGGCTCTTTCTCACAAAGTTACCATTATGTCATAATATGTGGCTCATTCTCACAAAGTTACCATTATGTCATGTGTGTTCTTTCTCACAAAGTCACCATTACGTCATATGTGGTTCTTTCTCACAAAGTTACCATTACGTCATATGTGGTTCTTTCTCACAAAGTTACCATTACGTCATATGTGGTTCTTTCTCACAAAGTTACCATTACGTCATATGTGGTTCTTTCTCACAAAGTTACCATTATGTCATATGTGGTTCTTTCTCACAAAGTTACCATTACGTCATATGTGGTTCTTTCTCACAAAGTTACCATTACGTCATATGTGGTTCTTTCTCACAAAGTTACCATTACGTCATATGTGGTTCTTTCTCACAAAGTTACCATTACGTCATATGTGGTTCTTTCTCACAAAGTTACCATTACGTCATATGTGGTTCTTTCTCACAAAGTTACCATTATGTCATATGTGGTTCATTCTTACAAAGTTACCATTATGTCATATATGTGGTCCTTTCTCACAAAGTTACCATTATGTCATAGTGTGGTTCTTTCTCACAAAGTCACCATTACGTCATATGTGGCTCTTTCTCACAAAGTTACCATTAGTCATTGTGGTTCCTTTCTCACAAAGTTACCATATGTCATGTGTGGTTCTTTCTCACAAATACATATGTCATGTGTGTTCTTTCTCACAAAGTTACCATTATGTCATATGTGGTTCTTTCTCACAAAGTTACCATTACGTCATAGTGGCTCATTCTCACAAGTCATTATGTCATGTGTGGCTCTTCTCACAAAGTTACCATTAGTCATATGTGGCTCTTTCTCACAAAGTTACCATTATGTCATGTGTGGTCCTTTCTCACAAAGTTACCATTATGTCATGTGTGGTTCTTTCTCACAAAGTTACCATTATGTCATGTGTGGTTCTTTCTCACAAAGTTACCATTATGTATATGGGTCTTTCCACAATCTATGTCATGGGTTCTTTCTCACAAAGTTACCATTATGTCATATGTGGCTCTTTCTCACAGTTACCATATCATAGTGTTCTTTCTCAAAGTTCCATTGTCATTTGTCTTTCTCACAAAGTTACCATTATGTCATGTGTGGTTCTTTCTCACAAAGTTACCATTATGTCATGTGTGGCTCATTCTCACAAAGTTACCACTAAGTGTTATATGGATCACGCCAAGTTGTGCTAGGTGTCCAGAAAAGCGATGCCTGCGACACACATTTCTGGTTGCTAAAGAAAGCTAATGAAAACTCCCCAAGTTTATTGAATGCATCAAGTTTCAAATTACATGTTTGCACTGTATTTTGTCAGATTACAAAGATTTAGTTCCTTGTCACAGAGATTAAAACCAGCTGCGACGATCTTCAGCCCAATTTTCACAGTAAAGAATTAAGACCGGTATCAGTGTAAACTGTCAAGTCTATCTTTCTGATACTGATAAAAGTAATTTAATGTGCAAAATGCTACACTGTAGACCACAGTGGAACCACAGTGGAAAATATATTATCTCTCACCCACTTAAACAAAACAAAAACAAAAAAAATACCAGTATATTTTTCATATATCCAACTGTGTAAAGAAACATATAAAATCTTTAGGTCAGTTGTGCAATAACAACGAGAAAGGTTCATGCAGCCATGGTGAAATGTCATGCGCTTTGTCCAAGGTAAGCACAGCAGGGTGGATCCACAGAGTTGAAATCAAACAACACTCTGTAAACCAAATAATCAAAATGTAATCACAGTCATAGCAATGGCTGTCTGGCCCTGTCAGTGTCAACATACTGTGCGTGACAGTGTGTGTGTGAGTGTGAGAGGGAGGGAGGGGGGAGCGACAGAGAGAGAACGAGACAGACAGACAGCAGGCAGGCAGGCAGGCAGGCAGCCAAGCAGGCAGGCAGGCTGGTGGATAGGGTGAGGAAGTCCAAAAGTCAAGGTTTTGTTTTGCTAGCATGGTTGACAATGCAGGATGCTGGTGGATAGGGCCAGGGCGTGGAAGGCTTAATGCATGTGTGGCCTGAAGTCTACACAGTTATTCAGTACCTTTCTTCAAAATCAGGGAAAGTAAAGCAACGAGACAGAGAGAGAGACAGAGAGATAGACAGACAGACAGACGGACAGACAGGTAGGCAGACGAGACAGACAGACAGACGAGACAGACAACAGGTAGGCAGACGAGACAGACAGATAGACGAGACAGACAGACAGAAAGAGAGAAGAGGGAAGAGGTTGGGTGGAGAGACAGACATAAGCAGGACAGAAGGAGGTCGGGAAGGGGAGAACAATACACAAAGGGCTAAAAAGCAGGATTACAAAGTTGGCGAGGACGAGTACACAAGACAGTAATCATGTGTGTTCACATGTGCCTGCATGTATGTGTACATGTATCACTATCATATCAGACATGTATTAGTCCACGCATGTACACATGTCCATGTCTGTATCATGCAAGGATATATGCGGTAAAAAAGGCAAAACAGATCATCCATTCAAACAACTTATTCACTGTAGGTAAATCAAAACCAGCTGCCTACTTTTCTACAGTCAATTTGCCATTATAGATTTACCTTCTTGCACCTAAAATCATGAATAAAAGTGACCCATGTGTGATAAAAAAAACGACACACTTGTAATGGTAGGTGGATAAATTTATACATGTCATGGTCACCTATTATTGCGTGGTGTGGTGGGTAATCTTTACTCTGTACAGCAAAGCTACCACCTTCACCCAGTACAAAGTCAACAGCCCAACTGACATACTGAACTCCTGATTATGAAATATAAAACTGATATCATTAATTTAAAAGAAAAAAACAAACTATTCCTGTACAGAAGATTACCACAATTGAATTCTCATTACGACATATGAAACAAATATCACTGATGTAAAAATTCATATTCATGGGTAGATGATTAGCACATACTGCGCTCAAGGTTTTCCCAATCCAACCCCTTGTTAAAAGATAGGTGTGGGGTCACAACACGCACTTCAAAATTAACATTGTAAATAGGTGGTGTACGCAATCCAGGACTCTGTTGCACAAAACACACAAATTAATTTACCGTCTGTGCAAATTTAGGTACAAAATAAAATCAACTGTTTTCTCTGAAAAGCTGTGTTCATGTGTTAAATGTGAAATGTCCACTGAGCACATGCTACATGATAAGCAAGGACTTTTAACTTTGTGCTACCTATAGTTGATTTATTTCATTTGTAGCCATTCCACAGTGCTAAAATGCTCATCATGAATTTATGACAAAAGGACAACGAATCAACCCTTTGACTCTATCCACCAACTGCAAAAACTTAATCCTTTGACTCCATAAACCTTTCCACCAACTTCCTGCAGGAAGCCGGTGGATAGGGTGAAGGAATCAAAGAGTTAAGTTTTTACTTTGCTAGCATGGTTGACAATGCAGGATGCTGGTGGACAGGGTGCAGTAGTCAAAGGGTTAATGACAATAATGACAAACTCAATAAATATCAAAATTCCTTAATCATGCAATCAAACATTGCACTCCAATCAAACTTAAATGGAATTACAATTCTGCAAAGCAGAACAAGGATCACAACTGTATGAAAAGAACACTATTTTCTCTTCCATTTCTATGCTTTCTTCTTTCTTTTTATCTGACTGTTTGGATGTCCAAGGCAGATAGAGTTTGATGGTCAGCAGAGAGCTGGCAGACCCAAAGAAGAGAAATACCATGTGATATCAAAATCTCCTTCAAACTGTCAATGCAGTTTTCCTTGGTTTGCCTCTTGCTTTAAATCTAAGTTTTCCTTTTGCTGACCAGATCACTTCATTCTCTGCTGATGAACATGATGGTGGACTGGTGTTGGTGCCACCATTTCTCTGTCCACATCTTGGTGTTCTGGACCGTGTTGCATCTAGTCTTGCTGACAGCCATTCTTCACCCTTTTGACTCCACCCTGTCCACTAGCATCCTGCATTGTCAACCATGCTAGCAAAGCAAAAACTTAATCCTTTGACATGAAGCTGGGGGGTAGAGGAAGGGAGTCAAAGGATTAAGTTCTTGCAGTTGGTGGAATGGGTGCGGGACTTGAAGGCTCAAAGTTAAACGGTGCATCTCACAGGTGGTGATCTTGCGCTCCATGGGGTCTGGTTAAGTTCCATATCTTGAACTGGCTTGTTAAGGTGGAGATGAAAATGAAATAGACCTCCTTGGATTTTGTTTCAGTAGGAATGCTGGGGTATTTCATGAAAAGGGCAATTTCACAGATGACCCTTTTAACTTTTATCATTATCATTACTGTTTAAAGCCCAACCAAATGACAGAGCTATATCAGGGCTATAACCATCTCAAAATATACAGAATACCTCACTGACCTTGGAAGAAACACCTGGAAAAGAAAATTATGTTCACATATATCAATGCCTTTGTGTACATAATCTAAGGATATGCCCCTTTCACTGGCAGTTCCACACGATTTATCATCACAGCGTTAAAAAAAATCAAACCTGAATACAAATGTGAACATAACTAAGGACACTAATATATCAAACTGGCCAAAATTACCAAAAATTGCTTCTGTGCACCACAGTTCCTTGTTAAACTTAAAGCCTCCGATGCAGTTAACACATGTACACAATTATTATCCAAAATTACCAAAAATTGCTTCTATGCATCACAGTTCCTTGTTAGAGCCACAGA
>JAPXFY010000027.1:42989826-43037326 GCA_030674185.1 Monoplex corrugatus | reverse complement strand
AAAACATACACAATACTTCAACAGGGGAAAACAAAAGGAAAAGAAAATCAAGTATACAAATCAACTGCATTCACGCACATATCTAAGGAGATGCCCCTGGCACTGACCACTCTGTCCAACTTATCACCCAGGGGATTTAAAAAAACACCTGAATACAAATTTAAACATAACTAAGGCTACTAGAACACAGAAAAACAGGCCTACATTACCTAAAATTGCTTTCGCATATCTCAGCTTCCTTGAGCCAAAAATGCACTAAAAACATGTACCCAATTATTAATCCTAATAGAAAGTACAATGACTTTATTGAACACATATGGGTGAAGAGACCAGCAAAGCAGAAAAGGAAAGAAAGAAATGACAGAAAGCAAAGGAAAAAAGCAGAAACAAAGACAGTGACAGAAAAGAGGAAATTTCTAGCACGGAATCAGAAGGTGAGGATACTATTTATACTGAAAGAGCCCCCAGCATCCCTGGGAGGGGGGGGTGGAGTCTAGGGGATATCATCTTGGCACAACAATCCAGGCCTAGCTGAAAATCAAAATACTTAACACAAAGATTTTTTAAACAAATGCAGTTAGCTGAAAATCAAAATACTTAACACCAAAATTTTTTTAAACAAATGCAGAACAGAGCTAAAAACAAAATCAGATATTACTTTCAAGTCCAAACTATGCAATGCACGCTCAAAGTTTCAACACCCACGCAACCCCTAAACAAAACAAGAGAGCACACGCTTGATTAACTTCACATACCATCAACCACAAAATAATTCACCAGCAATGTCACACACCAGTGTGCAACCTTTAACAGCTTTTGACAAGTCAGCTAGCAATTATGTTTCAACAATACAAACCTGAAGCCAAATAAACTGCTTGTGCAATTAAGTTACTCTGACACCCCCTCCCCCCCCCCCAAAAAAAAGCAATAACAACAATAATAATAACAACAACAGCACCCCCAAAAAATTTTTTTTAAAAGAGCAAAAACAATGTTAATACATGACAACTGCGCACAGATCATTACTTATGACTAAAAACTAAAATTATGATGAAAACAAATTAATCAAAACAGTGACAAAACTGTGCGCACACACACACACGCACACGCACACGCACACACGCACACGCACACACACTCAGCCTGTTACACTTGCCAATGCATCTGATAAACTATCAAAGCATGGCACACTTTTTGTTTTACCTATCCTATACATCAACACACACACACATGAGTGCAAACAAACATTTAATTCATACACTCACCTACGCAACTAATCTGACATGTAAAACAAAGGTTCAGAGTAATAACACACCCACCTACGCAATCAATACAACCTAAAGGCGCCAACATCGTTAATTAACACAAGATAAAGACATCAATAATATTTTAGCAAAGCCTGTCTGGGGAACACTGATGACGATGATGATGACGACAGAGCACTGATGCTAGGCTATGCCATACACCTCCACACCTGTCGCCAGCCGGCTGGCTGTGCCTGGGTGTCCGCCCACCTGGAAGTTTTGCACGCTTCATGGAAGATGCTCCATCTTATTAGCCTGAATAAAATAAAATTATGCATGGCCAGGGTCACCTTCCAGGGTGCTACAACAATACCTGGTACTGTATTTTAACTGTCATACCTGGTACTGTATTTTAACTGTCACCTCAGTGCAATTATCTCTCTCTCTCTCTCTCTCTCAATCTCTCCCTCCCCCACTCTCCCCCCCCCCCCTCTCCCATTTCCACCTCGTAGTGCACAGCAAAAAGTAGGCTGCTAACAAATTACATTTTTAAAGTTCATCAAGAGTTTATCAGTACATCATATCATACATGGTACAGTCCTGGAAAGTCAACTTAAATTAAAAATAACACACACACAAAAACAACAGTACGTTCAACATAACCAATACTGTGCAAACTTAACGACTTAATTAAACCTTAGCACTCTCTGGCCAACATTATGACACTAGCCTCTTCACTTTCTTTCGAAAGCAAGCGAATCAGATCAGATGCCTGCTAATCTTTTAGATGATCAACGCAGCCCTAGTCTCACCTTATATAACATGGCATACTGACTGACACTTCTCAACTGTGACAGATTAGAGGCGCTAACACTAACAGTGAACAATAATACCACATAAGTAAATTTCCTTGACACCACTGATAACTGTCGAAGCTGTGGGAACACTGTCTGATAAAAACCTGGTGATCAAGTAGGTCAGTAACTTTTAGAAAAGGCCAAAATCGGTCAAGAAATAGGATAAAGCATGATGGATAAAATATGTTTACCAGAATCAGCTTCAATTTTCATAAAGAACAGTGGCAGTTTCACTTTCAGTTTGTGATACAGAGCGCAGATGCACTGCTACACTTTACATGCAAATAACAAGATATTTAAAAAAAAAAAAAAAAAAAAGAACATGTCAACTGCAGATGCCAAAATCCTGTGCACTAAATCAAAGAATGTGCCCATGATGAATGGCATACACCAATCAAAAACAAAACTTTATTACAACACTTGTATGAATACCAATTTAAAAAGAGAAACAAATGATCTACTATCAATATCATTAATGTTCAAAAGCCCAGCCAAATGCGTAGAGCCATATCATTTACCAGGGCTATTATCATCTCAAGACCTATTTGAACCGGAGAAAAAAAATGGAAAAGAAAATCAGGTACAGATATATCAACGCATTTGCGAACATGTATCTAAGGATATACCCTTGCACTGACCACTCCAACCAATTTACCATCAGGTGGTTTAAAAAAACAAACCTGATTTCAAATATATAACCATAACTAAGTACACTAAAACACATACATATAAAAACTAGCCTATATTATCTACAGTTGCTTCTACACATCACATTTCCTTAGAGTTAAAACTGCAGTTAGTAGTAGTACATGTGCCCAATTATCAATCCTAAGAGAAAGCATGGATGATGGACGTCTTTATGGAATTTGGAAAACACACAGGTGAAGGGGCCAGCAAGGCAGAAAATGATAGGAAGAGACCACAGCAAGCAAAGGAGCAAAGGAGCAAGGAGGAAACAGCAAAGAGTGTGACAGAAAAGAGGAAATATCTAGCACAAGAATTTCCAGAAGCTGGGGGGGGGGGGGGGGGGGGGGGGATAATGTTTATTCTGAACAAGCCGCCAGCATCATCATGGCGAAAACAAAATGATCTGAACCTGAAGTGGTAAACAATTCCAACCTATAGTCGGTACTACAGACAACTGGAATAACAAAAGGATGCTTGAAAAATGACATAAAAATATTAAAATGGTTATAAACAGTGGAGCAACAGAAGCGCTAAACACCAAACTTTTATATTCATTCGATAAGTTCATGTTTGCCAAGATCTCAACAGTATATGTATCATCTCACTGGAGATCACTATCAATCAATCATTCCTAAACTCACATACATACCTGGCTGGTTGTAATACATTGATTTTAAACTGGGCATGGGATAAAGAAAGACCTGCTCATGAAAACAGTACAAAGAAGTCTGCATTGACACACATGCATATACTCAACTGGCTATCATGACTATGAGTAAGATAGGAAAATCCAATGGCCAATACACTGGAAACAAACAGGGTACTGAGTCAAATTCCTAAAGAATTCTAAAACAAGTGCAACCGCCTGCATCTAAGCAAACAGGAATAGGAAGTAGAAAAACAGAAAACAGATTCAGAATGCGTATTTAATACAACCAGACAAGACAGATGCAATTTTTCCGCCAACTGGCTTTTGTCAAGTGCGATGTAAGACCACAAAAAGCAAACACCAAACATCAAATACAAAAATAAGGAGAAAAAGAGCAAAAACTTCTCTACTGCTTCGTCCAGTAGACTTTTTACATTTAAGCTTGACAAAGGCCAGTTGGGTATAAATTTGTGCCTGTCTTGTCTGGTTGTATTAAACACGCATTCTGATTCTATTTTCAAGTTTCATAGTTCAAGTACATTAAATCTTCACAATTTGTAGCCTACTCCATAACACTTTACAAGTAGCATTTCTTATCTGGTCTGGCTTATGACCAATGACTCACTACTCAGAGCTGACTGAATTTCATCACATTCTATGTGTCAAGAGCTGGACAAACACAAAAAAAAAACAAAAAAAAGAAAGAAAAAGAAAGACTTTCATGGCATGTTTCCATCATAGGCAAACAGACTATATTTAATTGGTCAACTGCACGTGAATCTGATTCATTTGCCTATTCTCTCAAATAAAATGCCAAAATGGGAAAAAAAACAAGCAGTTTTGTGTAATAGAAGTTAGAACAATAATTCATGCTACCTGCTTTATTACAAAGATTGTCCAGCAGAAAATAAAATGATTATGAATTTTTTTTTTTTTAAATTTTAAAAGAGAGAGAGAGAGAATAAAGCAGATACAAGAAAACCATGGAGAGTGACAACTTGCCAAAACACTGAGACAATGTTAAAAAAAACAAAAAAAACAACACTAGTAAAATTTCATTCAGTACACACAAAAACGTCGTACTAACATCACCACTAAAAGAACTCCATCGTGTTGCTTGCTACTAAAAAGGGTCATACTAACTTGTTATTGTAACGTTGTATCTACACCAGCCCTAGCACACCACTCCAGACATTTACCTTACACTGAGAGAGTGCTGCAAAGCACATCTCGGCAACAGAACTTTATCCTCGTGACGACTGTACCATGACTTCTAACCCTCTCCACCACTGGGTTTTACATTACAAGTTTGCCTCCGTTGATAACAGCATGTTCTGAGTCAGTCACCCCCCCCCCCCCCCCTTTCTCCCTCAACGCCTTCATCCCAGTCTGTTGTTTTGAGTCTTTCACTCTTACTGTTGTTTTTGTTTAAAGCCCAGCCAAATGTGTACAGCTATATCAGGACTTTAACCATTTCAAAACATGCACAACACTTCAAAAAACAAAACAAAAACAAAAAAAATTCATGGAAAAGAAACTGAGGTACTCAAGCATTTGTGCATATAACCTAAGGATATGACCCTGACGTTAACCACTCCATCCAATTCATCACACAGGGATTTTTAAAAAACCTGAATACAAATTAAAACACAACTTAACTAAGCATACTAAAACGGGCCTGAATTACCTAAAATTGCTTCTGCGATCACATTTCCCTAGAGCCAAAAATGCACTTAATATGTTATCAATCCTTCGAGAAACTATGTAAGACTTTCCTGTCGTTTTCAGCCTTGGACCCACAAGGTAATGGGGGAAAAAACAGGAAGAAATGACAGAAAACAAACAAACAAGGTAGAAACAAAAAGTGACAGAAAAGAGGGCATTTCTAATACAACAAATAATATCACAAATGTTTACTAGGTGTATATGCCATATATACATATTTGCTACAGCAAACACCATAAATATGTTTACTACCGCAAATACTACAATTCTACTTTCTACTGCATATGCCATGAACAAGTATATTCCAGCATATGCAACAAACATGTTTACTGTGACAAAAACCACAAACATATTCATTACAGCCAATAACCTAAACATGTTTACGATATCAGCAAATACTATGTTACCAACTACTGTTTGAAACTAGTTTACGCCAGCATATACATGCCACAAGCATGTTTACTAGAGCAAATACTACAAGTATGTTTGCATATACCACAAACAAGTTTATGTCAGGACATGCTTTGCTACAAACACATTTTCTACAGCAAATACTACACACATGTTTGCACATGCCGCAAACAAGTTTACGCCGGTATATGCCACAAACATGTTTACAAAGACATACCACAAACGTGTTTCCTACAGCCAATACCACAAACATGTTTATGCCACTCCAACATACCCCACAGCAGTACTCCAACATATATACCACAGCTGCACAAGCCACAAATGTCGCAAAGTGCTGTGCTTGAAGTTGAGAACAAAACACAATGAATCGTAGGTCAACAGCCTGGTGAACTTTTCATGCACTAAGTTTGGTAATAAATTGGGATGCAGCCTCTAGTATATGTAACCACTGTAACTATTCACAACACAGTCATAACGCCCTGTTCAAGAAGACCTTCAACATACAAAACAATACTTCCACACTCTGTAAGCTGAATCAAAGTGACTGCCAGCATTCAAGCAAACATAATTTTTCTGGTTCATATACAATCTGTAAGTGTGAATAATAAGTCATATCAAATTCATATCATGCCTTGATAATTTATTTTTCTATCTCTCTAGCTAATTACATGTATGAATAAACTCGGAGAGGATGAGATCTTCTTGACTTAAAACAAGTCACAATACGGAATAACGAATGTATTAAGTTTACTATCTGGTCTCAACAGAATGATTCCATGAAAAACATGACTGAGGTGAAGAACGAGTCAGAACAAAAACATGTATTCAAATACTTTTTCCAATGGTGAAAACTGACATCTAGTACAACAAAAATTTGTAGTTAGCCTACGCATACTATGACAATTAACCATCAGTACTGAGAGAAAAAGAACAGAACCCTATTTTCTACTAGTAGAGATATTAACTCACACATCAATCTATGTGTAGGCCCCCTTATAGGAACAACAACAAAACAGAAGAGAGACAATCTATGTGTAGATCGCCTATCCCAATAAAATACAGCAGACAGACAGACAGAGAGACAGACAGACAGACACAGACAACTGCGACAGAGAATTTTCTATCAGAGGAACACGATGGCAACTTACAAGGCCGGTCAGAGAAGAGAAACAGTGACGTCAATACGTTAATAATATGCCACGAGACAGAGACCCTCAAAACCTTCCTACACTCCCACCCCAACCTCTCCACCCACCACCACCCACCACACCCACACACACACACACACAAAAACACACACACACAACACACACACACACAACACAACACAACACAACAAACACAAACAACACACACACACACACAACAAAAAACACAACACACCACACACACACTTCCGTCCAACTATTCCAAGGACTCCTACAGTGGCTGGCTGACAAGTGGACTCGAGGGGAAAGAGGCGCTGAGGAAACTCACAATCACATGTTTGCCTTCTCACTCTCCACCCCCTTCCCCCGCATTATCTCAACATTCCACTAGAAACCCCCCGTGGTGTCTCTGAATCTGTTCCTTTCATTGCCTTTACGTTCTTTCTTTCAGAGCTATTATTGCTTTAGTGTCATCCTAGTTTTTCGCCGTGTGTAGCTTTCGCCAATGCAACTAGTAGACAGACAAGCACGAGAAAGGTGAACGGTTTGTCTTGAGCTGGCCATGTGCTGCTGAAACATGATCAATGTGTCTGTGTGAGGGATAAGGGCTCTGTGCGCGCGCGCGTGTGTGTGTGACTGTATGATAATGTGATGATGATGATGATGACAATGTGTGTGTGTGTGTGTGTGTGTGTGTGTGTGTGTGTGTGTGTGTGTGTGCCTGTGCGCGGTGTGCGTGCGTATATATGTGTGTACTGTAGTCAACTTGCATACTAAATGAATCAGGAGGTTCTATGTGTGTGTGTGTGTGTGTGTGTGTGTGTGTGTGTGTGTGTGTGTGTGTGTGAGAGAGAGAGAGAGAGAGAGAGAGACAGAGACAGAGACAGAGACAGACAGACAGAGACAGAGACTTTACGTGTGTGAGACTGTATGTGTATGACTGCGCGGCGCGCGCTGGTGTGTGTGTGTGTGTGTGTGTGTGTGTGTGTGTGTGTGTGTGTGTGTGTGTGTGTGTGTGTGTGTGTGTATGCATGCGTACGTGCATGCATGCGTAAATTCACAAGTTTGCATACTGAGTAAAACAGAAGGAAACACATAATTATGGTCTGTACTGAGTGTGCATGCCTGTGTCAACTTCACAGTCAAGTGTAAGTGTGTGTGTGGGGGGGGGGGGGAGTGGAGGGGGAAGGGGATGATGCTCATGAATGTGCAGAGATGAGCATGTTATTGCACACATTCCATAGGTTGCTCACACAAAGTATTCTGCTGCAGTAAAGTACCAAAAGTGCAAACCCAAAATGGTCAAGCCATTCTAACAATCTGCATCTTCATTCAAAAACTATTTAGATCTACAGAACATGCAGATTTTTTACGTACTTTCTCAAGGTCACAATGAAAATGACGAAGCTTCAGTTGAAACAAAAACTTGAATGTGCATCGAGGAAAATGGCAGACCACCACAACAATGAGACACTTTAAATTGTTATTGCTGCTTAAAGCCCAGCCGACTGCGCAGAGCCATATCAGGGCTGTAACCATCTAAAAATAATTGTCAATACTTGACTGGAAGAAAGAAAAAAAAAAGAAAATTAAGTACACATATCAATGCAATCACACACATAATCTACGGATTTGCCCCTGGCGCCGACCACTCTGTCCAATTTATCAACAAGGGATTAAAAAAAATCAACCTGAATACAAAAGTAAACATAAATAATGACACTAAAACATACATTTAATTAAAAACCAGCTTAAATTACCTGGAATTGCTTTTGCACATCAAATTTCCTTTGAGCAAAAAATACACTTAATAAATGTAGATAACTGTTAACCTAGGAAAAAGGATGTAAGACTTTATCAAACACATATAGGTGAATGGACCAGCATGGCAGAAAATGATAGAAAGAAATGACAGAATGCATAGGAACGAGGCAGAAACGAACAGAGTGATAGAAATGAGGAGATTTCTAGCACAGAATTTCCAGAAAGTGGGGATATTATTTATACTGAAAGAACCCTCAGCATCAACACAGAAGATTTTAATCCTTTGACTCCTGCAGCCTATCAACTACAAAAACTTAACCCTTTGACTCCCTCACCCTATCCACAGCTTCCTGCAGGAAGCTGGTGGATAGGGACAGGGAGCCAAAGGGTTAAGTTTTCGCTTTGCCAGCATGGTAATGCAGGATGTTGGTGGACTGGGTGCAGGAGTCAAAAGGTTAAATACTGTCAGGGTGCCTGAGCAAATGCTGTTCACACATTTTTCCTGAAAAAGTTCTGACGTCAGGCATTCTTTTGGGGTCCACATGACCTTGACCTTATGCTTTATCTGCCAAAATTACACTTTCACAGCTTCTGAAAACAAAGTCTACAGTTTTGACCAAAATTAGGTGCAGATCTGTATAATGAGCTGCAAAAATCTTGTTTACACACACACACACACACACACACACACACACACACACACACACACACACACACACACACACACACACACACACACCTCCAGTTGATTTCAAACATTTTTAAACGAGTTGGGGGGGGGGGGGGGGTCCACAAACCAAAAAGAAGACAGCCAGACATGTCTCAATTAGGGTTTTATGTTCGGTCGGTTGGTTGGTTGGTTGGTTGGTTTTTGTCTGACTTGTACGACTCACACAGGTAAAGACAGTAAATAATACCTTTCAGATTTCACCCATGCGCTTCTCCTTCCATTCAGACACAGTGAGTGGGAGGGAATATCAGTCACAGACACAAAGGCCAAAGTCCAGGGAAAAGAAACGTACCTTACATAAAACTAAGCGCGAGTCTGGGGCACAGTGCCAGTTTTGTGTACGAGACATGCCCCCATGCTTAGACCTGCCCCGGACAGTTTACAATTACAGTTAAAGAACACCATCGGCCCACGGCTTTAACTAACACATCTGCCACCCCCACCTCACCCTCCTCCGCAAAATTTACTGCTCTTAAGTGTCAGCAGAAACAACACCAGGGGCATCTTCTTAGATTATGTGTGCGAATGCACTGATACGTGTACTTAATTTTCTTTTTCTTTTTCCTTTTTTTTTCCTGTTGAAGTACTGTATGTGTGTTGAAATGGCTATGGCCCAGATATGGTTCTAGCAGTCAGTTGGGCTTTAAACAAAAGTTAAACAAAATTAACAATAACAAAGTATACGCAAAAACTGCAAACTAGTCAAATCATTGTGAAGCATATCGATAGCATGCTGACAATGATGTTATTACGTGGTTTTTTTTTTTTAATAATGATTAATCATTTGATGAAAGTGCATCTGATCAGGCATTTGATATAGAACTGTTGGATCTTACACATGACAGATACTCAACACTGCAGATTCAATTGATCAGATCATGGTAAAAATTGTCATCCACCTAAATCTGCCATGATTAAATCCTGACAAAATCAATGTTTTCAACCAGTTACCATGGTTTTGTGGTTAGTGCAATGGATGACCAACTGGAAGGTTGTGGCTTTTCAATCGCCATCGGTCCTTTCAAAATCAATGTAGGATCTGTCGACCCCCAACTGGCTCTTACCCAGAGTTGAGTGTGCTATGGGCTCATTGGGAAGACTAGGACCATACAGTCAAGGCCCATCCACTTCATGGATGAGTCACTGAGGGTGTTGCTCAAATCTCCTGACCAACACTACAGGTGTCTTATCTCTCAGGCCTGGTTGACCCCAGGATGTGTAAGCTTAGAATACACGCCCTGTCATGCAATCTCAAACAAGAATAGAACTCACATCTCAAACAAGAATAGAACTCACATCTCAAACAAGAATAGAACTCCATAGCATCATGATATCACCTTCATCACCATCATCATCAGAACATTGTAAAAATTGGCCCAGTTTCTGAGGGCATCACAGTGGCATTAAAATATGAGGGGTGGGTAGGGTGAGCATGAAGAAAACTAAGTGCAATAATCCTTACGAATAAAACAAATTAATCAATAAAAAAAATAAAAAAATTTAAGGTGAAAGCCAGGCATAAAATCTTATGTGCTGACAGAATCTGAAAGTTACCTTTAGGTCCTAAAAGAAAAATGGGAGAGAGGACTACATTCTATAGAAAAGTTAGAACTTACATGTTCAGATACCTGGAAACAAACTGGGAGGGGGGGGGGGGTGGTATGCAGGGTTACTCCCCACATGCTACACTAGCCTTTTGTCTGCCCCTGAGGGAAATTACTCCAATGGTCTGGGCTGGCCGGGGTGGCTGTTCAATCATACACACCCCAATGCCAGCTCATAAAAACCATCCACTGGAACTGTACCGGTCGGCTTTCCACCCGACTCAAACAGCAGGGTCTCTCTCTCTGATGACAAAATACCGGTACCACTGACCTTACAGGAACACTTGGCAGTGCGCCTGGTTGTGTGTACGTAAATGTTTGCGAGTGTCTGGCTAGTAGTACTAGTACATGCGATCTTTCATTTTCCAAATTATGCGCTCTCCTTTTCACACACACACACATACTCTCTCTCTCTTTTTTTTTCACACACACACACACTCTCTCTCTCTCTCTCTCTCTCTCTCACACACACACACACACACACACAAATCCAACACACACACACACACACACACACACACACACACACACAACACACACTCACAGAGTACCGAGCAAATCCCACAATGTACTGTATAAGCACAGACGAAAGCCTTCTGTTTAGTGACAAGCACACTGAGAAACTTTAGTCTGAAAACAACGTTCTGTGGCTTGGCAAGAGACAAGATGAAAAATTGATGCCCAGGACTGAAAAGCGAATTGTTCAACAACACTCACAGTTTGCCAACACCATCCCATACTGATACTGGCAGGCTAAGACAGATGGGTACTAACACTGACAGTCAAATCTCCACTAGTCTCAAAAATCACACCTTACACTAAGTTACAGTTTTACTGACTTAACGGCTTGAAAAAAGCAGAAGCAAGCAGCCTCTGTGTGCGTGTGTGTGAAAGAGAGGGGGAGGGGGGAGAGAGAGAAAGAGAGAGACAGACAGACAGACATACAAAGTGAGAGACAGAGACAGAGTGTAAGACGGCTCAGAGAGAAAGAGGGGGGGGGGGGGGGAGACAGAGTGAGAGAAAGAGTGAGAGAAAGAGAAAGAGAGCGAGAGAGAAAGAGAGAGAGAGAGAGAGAGAGAGAGAGAGAGAGAGGTGTGTGTGTGTGTGTGGTGTGTGTGTGTGTGTGTGTGTGTGTGGTGTGTGTGTTGTGTGAGTGAGTGAGTGTGTGTGCGTGCGCTTCATCCGCGTGGTAAGACATGGTACAGACACAACGCTTTGCAACAAGTAAGTAATCTAGCACACACACGCCATCATTCCCCCATAACCCGCACCAGCAAAGGCAGTTCAACAGTACCGACATCACCCCATCCCCACCCCCATCAACAAACCCTACTCCATGTGGCTTTATTGACCCGTGTTTTGCCAAAGCATTTGGAATAAACAGCGCTCCGTCTGAGGGATGGGGGTTTTACCTGGGCGATGATTCACATGCTACTACTACTACTAGTACAGCAGTGCCGGTAGTACTATTACACAGCTTCGCACCATCCTATCGCCCTCGCCACCACCACACCATCCACTCACACCACACACACACACACACACACACACACACACACGTGTGCCTTGTCCACATACAACCGCTAACACATGCATCTCCAGCTGGAAATTCTATACCATATTTTTCATCGACTTACACCTTGCCTGAAGCGACACTGAATACTATAGTCTTTGGGAGGGGATAGATGATTCACCCAAGTTTCATACCATCATCCTATTCGCAACCACACATCTATACTCACGCACGTACTCGCTTGTCTCTCGATCACTCTCACGCCTTCTTTCTCTCGTTCATAATCGCACACAAGAAACACAAACTTGTTGGCTACACGCACAGGTATACACACACACACACACACATACTCCTTTCCTTTCCATACAGTTAACACTCTCCAAAGTCTGAGGCCATACACTTACAGGTAACTTGGTACTGCGCATCCAGCCATGACTATTCCAATGCTTTGTCGTGTCAGATTAAAGGGCAGAGGGGGTGTTTTCCGACTACTCGCACGCACACAAATACGCACGCGCGCACACGCACGCGCACACACACACACACACACACACACACACACACACACACACACACACAAAACACACACACACACACGTCCTTTAACGCCTGGCGAGCGTCTTCATGTGGAATAGCCAACAAAATCTATCTTGGAGGCACATGTTCTTCCACAAGTGCTACATGGGAAGGGGTCCCAGAGCCTTTGGTTCTGCTTCCACCAGACACTCTTTTGCCACATTGCAGCTGTTCTGTGCAGTTCAAATGTGTCTGTTAGTGTGCTCTGCATGCACTGTTGCCACTAGGCTACTCTGTTGTGGGCAATGTCCTGTCAGTTGGTGATGTTGATGCCACAGCTCATGAGGAAGGCCTTCAGAGTATGCTTACATCACTTTTGTGGTTTTTCTCCTTAAGTATCCTTGCTTCAAGTTCAACTCTTCAAACAGAATCATCCTAGGGATGCAATTTCTTTCCTACAGTCATGTGTCTACTGAAGCTGACATTTGATGAGTTCTGGAATCTATATTTGACAAGTCATACTTTTTTTTTGGGGGGGGGGGGGGGGGGGGGGATATTCAATCTTACTATATGATGTTGCAGATCTTGTGCAGAAATCTTCAGTGGAATTGTTCCAGATAGTGACAATGTGCGATCGGCAGGCAGTCCAGGTCTAGCAATAAAACAGCAGGGCGCTCATGACTACTAATCTGTACAGAGCAATCTTAGTGGCAAGCCCGATGACATGGTATTGTCACAACCTCTTGTTCAACCTTCCAACTGATGACATGGTATTGTCACAACCTCTTGTTCAACCTTCCAACTGATGACATGGTATTGTCACAACCTCTTGTTCAACCTTCCAACTGATGACATGGTATTGTCACAACCTCTTGTTCAACCTTCCAACTGATGACATGGTATTGTCACAACCTCTTGTTCAACCTTCCAACTGATGACATGGTATTGTCACAACCTCTTGTTCAACCTTCCAAAGGCAGAGCTAGCCTTGTAGATGTGCAGTGCCACCTCAATATCAAGAGATCCATTACTGCTATGAGTGCTAACTATACTGTCCGAACAACAGAACTTGACTGCTTACTGTACTGTCCAGATAGTAGAACATGTCTGTGGTCTTGATCTCCTGGTTTTTGATGACGGTCAGAAATGGTGACACTTGACATACCAAGAGCCTCAGATGATGTTGGCTGAAACACAGCCTCTGTCTAACTGAGGATAACTGAAAGACTGGCCAAACACGAACTCACTTACGCCTCTTTCACCATGAAAGCCACAGTGAGACTCAAGAATGACAGGCTTGGCAACACATGAGTGATGACTCTGTTAAGCGTTATAGATAATTCAGGCAAGAAACTTCCCTGCAATACAAAGAAAGGGCATTGATGATGATTACTGCATAAAATCTTATCACCCCTCTTCTTGCAAATGTGCCTTCTCCAGTACAGATTGCTTCAGGGCTTTGGAGATCTCAGTACTGGAGGATACGTCTGCCAGAGATTCCTTTACTGGCAACTGGAAGTGCTGCAATGGTGTCCTCAGATACTCAAGACTCTTTGTCCAGGTCTGAGTTCAAGTGCTCAGCCCGGTTTTGTTTTTTTCTGTCAGCAGAATGGAGAAGTCAGAAGTATGGATTGGTGTTGAATTGGATTTGGAAGCCTTTGGTCTGTACACTATACACAGACTATCATACAATCCGACAATGACTTCATGTTGTTGGAATCTACCGCAGCCTGGAGTTCTTGAAACTGCAAGTTTTTTAACTTGTCCTTCTGCTGACAGATGGTGTCGGTGATGGTGAGCTCATGCTGAGTGTACAGTGACAACAACATCAAGTCTACTGCACTTTGCAGTACTGTAGCATCCAAGGACATCTGACTACTTCAACTGCAGACAAGTTCATTATTCTCGGAGACTTGGAGCTCACGTGAAATGAATAGGGTCAGAGAGTTATTCACAGCTGCATGCCCAAAATTGTCTGGAGCCATACATGAATTCATCATTCCTTGTTGTCAGAATCAGTCTGGAAAGTGGGAACTCTACCATTTGTTAACTAGGCCTGAATACTTGCAGGTAATTTAGTACTATGGTGCATCCAGCCCTGATTACATCCATGTTCTTTGATGTGAGTGGGATAGAGTGAGGTGTGTTCTTTGACTTGATTAATGAGAGTACTTCATTACCTGTGTCAGGAAGGTCTGTTGTTGCATAACAGTTTTAAGCACGTTATTGATTGTGTGTGTGTGTGTGTGTGTGTGTGTGTGTGTGTGTGTGTGTGTGTGTGTGTGTGTGTGTGTGTGTGTGTGTGTGTGTGTATGCTTGTGTGTCTGCATGCAAACTTACAGCGTCTAAATTGCCCTCTTTTCAAATGCTTATTTCACTTGACTGAGATTCTGTGTGTAGAGGGGGGCAGACAGAGCCTTCAGGAGAGAGAGAGAGAGAGAGAGAGAGACAGAGACAGAGACAGAGAGACAGAGAATCTGGGCCTTCCCAAAACTACACACGTAACACAGACCAGATAAAACAAATGGTCAATCTATGTCAACAACCTGCTAATTTTTTTTTCATTAATCAAGCCCAAAGATAACCACAATCTATGTAGTTTACCTTAATTTAATTACTGAGTGTATCACTGTATACAGAAGCTGGACTTTGAATTGATAAGACACTTAATGATAATCAACCCAAAGGTACAAAGGTGTGTCGTACAGTCATAGAAGAGAAAATTGTTTTATCATCTGGTTGTCATCACACACTCTATCCATGCAATGAATAGATAATTCTGACAGCTGATGACTACTGAAAGCTGGGCAGAAAGCTAGTGATTCCAGAAAGCTGCATGTTTCTTTATTTGTATCTTCAAAAGATCCCCAAAGAGGCAAGAACTTCCGCTGAAAACCATGACCAAACCAACTTTATCAATCTAAATTCTAATCAAACCATTCAGCCTCAATGTCTTAGAATGCTATGTGCCCAAGTATCGGACAGTACAAGCAGTAAACACTGAGTATGAATAGCAAATGTGCTTTGCTTACTAGTAAGTAGTATATCGTACAGTAGTTCTACTAGTACTATACTGTAGACTGTAGTGCTTATTTACTTGGGTACTCAGTTACTGCCCATTAGCGGGCCCCAGTTGCTCAGTTGGTTTGAGTGTCGGATTCACATGCTAATGGTTGTGGGTTAGAATCCCGGGGTGCACAACATTAAAACTGGCCTTCTCACTGTCCCATCTTAAACATCATTGTTGTTCTGGTGGTGTCAGTACAGGATTAGGTAAGTTTCCCTTCCCCTACCTCCCTGGGATGGTCATTCCCATGGGCCATATCACCTGAGGTGGGTGTCGACCTAAAAACTGAACCAAATCAATCAATCGAATATTGCCCATTAACTGATTAAGCCACTGGAATACAGGGCATCAAAGAAGAGCCACCACTCCTTCCCATTCTGGGCCAGCCTCAGTGTGATACTAAGCGAGGTGATTCTGAAGGCCTTGCGCTCTCCCTCTACTGTTCATTGCCTAGTGTTCTTGGGCCATCCTCTCCTATATCTTCCCTATGGTGTCCAGTGAAGACCAGTCAGTGTGATGTTATCCTGATCTCTTGGTATCATAAGACCAATTCATCTGTATCATCTTTTCATAATAATAGTGCCCATACTCTCTTGACTACATCAGGAAAGCAGTTATTGGTTGGGCCAGAAGATTTGCAATTTTTCCTAAGTTTTGTAAGTGTGTCTTGTGTGAGGAAGGCTGATAGCCAATAAGGCCACTCTCACAGTCTCTGACATACTCCAGCTTTCTGAGCCATAAAAAAGAATCAAAACGACAATGTGTTTGGTGTATTCTCAGGTATTGCTGCTACACTGCGGGGATCTCCACAAACTGTTCAGCATTTCAACTCTATAAGCTGTAGCACCAATGCTCCCATCTGGCAAAAAAAACTGTCTGTAAACGAGTAAGCTAATGACAGCACTGCATGCAGAGCATATGTACAGTTAAACAGCATGGAACAGCTGCTCTTCAACAGGAGAGGGGCCGGCAGAGGCAGAACTCAAGGTCACAGGACCCCTTCCCATGCACCACCTATGGAATCTTGAGCACCATGCCTCCAGATTGGTCTTATACCACACATAAAAACCCATACCAGATGATAAGGGTCAACTGACAAGAATGCCAACCCATCCATTAGTGACTAATCTTAGCACATAATAACACACACTATAATACTATTGCAGATACTACTGTACTACTGCTAAGCACTACTGCTACTAGTAGAGTAATACTAATAGCATATGTAGACTAGAAATCTAATTTCTCAGTAGTAACGGTTGGTTTTTTTGGTTTTTTGTTTTTTTATAAACCTTTAGTTTAAAAGTGTACCAGTAGGTACATGTGTTTAGCTTGTGAAGAAATTTGTGGTTTACTACTAAAATAAACTATCAGAATGACATAAATATCATTAATGTGTAAGAAAATGAGAAAAGATTGGTATAATAAAACAAAACAAAAAACCATGACCCCCCAAAAATACACAGCAAGACCAGAAGCCTGCAACACAAATGCAAATTACAAAATTATGCCCAATCAAAAAATTTTTTTTTTTTTTTTTTTTTTTAACATTACTTCAGTGTTACTCATACTGTTAGGCTTCTGTGCACTGGGCACATGAGTTTAGTTACTTCAAACTGATCTCAGACACAATAAAGTTACCCGTTTACTCACATAACTACTATCACAGGGTTTATGCTGGTTTCACACAGAGCTTCACTCCATGTACTTCATTCAGTATCTAATCTAGACTATAGTTAACCAAGTTTCAAGTTTAACATCTCAATCTGGAATTGTGCAGAAAAGCGAACACTGAAGATCCAAACTAAGCAGCTGACTCAAAACCAAGTGAACAAACCGCACACTATTCATTAGTGCCAATTCTGCTATACACACTCACAGTCACACAGTTGCAACTTGAAGTGAACTAGGATGTTGGGATACTTCCTGGGAGCTAATTAATGAATGCTGATAATAGTCAACATGCCATAACAGTAGACTGAGTAAAACTTACTAAAAGTGACACGTAGTTACATAAATGACGCATGTTACAACGCATGTTGATTAGAACTTCACTAACTAGTAACAGTACAACATGATTTGTACAGCAGTGGAATCACTGTTAGACAATCACAAGACGCTGAGATCACTCAACTCTAGTTGTTGTGCGCATTAAGAATGGAACATGAGTAAGTCTTACTCCATTTTACAAGTGGACACTTAGTTCTACTTCTAGACATGATGATGATGATGATACATTAACATTCTGTATTATTTAACTAATAATAGTAATATTTTGTGAGTTATGATTCATTATATTCTATTAACATTATCTATCTCTCTCTCTATATATATTATATATTATATATTTATATAATTATTATATGCATATTATATTGAAAAATAAAAGAGATCATAAAACATTGCACACATTATTTAGTGTACTGCAAGTAGCCTACTAACAGTAAATATATATTTCATTTTACAATTTTTCATTGTTTTAAACCACAACTATCTGACCTGAAAGATACACATACGAAATTTATGTGTATGCATTTTCTACAAATTTTTCCCACAACAGTGAACCAAATCAGACAAACCTGATTTCCTCGTTCTCACTTGTTTTTGAAAAGCTTTCCACAGATATCTGTTGCTAAGATCTAAGTCATCTATACTTGTGTTACATTGTAACCATAATATTTCATTATTTGTTACTACATAAAATACTACATTTATCTACAAATATTTATAACTCATCATCACAAAAAACATGTGATGATATAATCATCATGAATGCAACCCAACCATTCACAAAAACTTTTAGGCAGGCATTTAAATACCTTGGCTGCCAAAGTTTTTTGCTGCAGTACATGCTGAGAATATAATAATTGAAAAATGTACTAACAGTAACACGGTCTAGATATTCATTCATTCATATTGATCTCCAAAACTATAAAATTAAAAGTATACATTTAAATATTATTTCAAAACAGAACTGACATGAATCAGAAATGTACAATAACAATATATAATTTGCAATATATTTATATTGCACCAGACTGTCACACAATTCTCTTAATTAAATGCCACACTCCTTCTATTCACATTCTCTCTCTCTCTCTCTCTCTCTCTCTCTCTCTCTCTCTCTCTCTCTCTCTCTCTCTCTCTCTCTCTCTACCAACACACACACACACACACAACACACACACACAGGAGTGACACACAGAGTGACACACACACACAGAGTGACACACACACACACACACACACACACACACAGAGTGACACACACACACACACACACACACACACACACACACACACACACACACACACACACACACACAGAAAAGAGGATGCAGAAAGAGAAATAGAGCCAGAATATGCCCAACCCTTTCATTCACACACACGCACACAAACCCTTCCCTCTCCCTCCCTCCTCCCCACACAGGGAGTAAGGGACACACACCACACCACACCACATCATACCACACCACACAACACAACACCACACCACACCACTGTGATTGCCTAACTCTGGAAAGAAAGAGCTGTCAAGGAAATTAAATTTTCATGATCAATATTTAGAACATAATAGTTTTTGATACTATCACAGTATCAGTATCACTCCTTCATCTCATGTATTCAGTACAGTAAGGCAAAGACAGAGTGGGAGTCTATTCCAGGCACACGGTCCTGAAACAGCTACAGAATGCTGGCCAACAGTTGACAGGTTAAACCTAGGAGCCTGAACAGAAAGAGCATCTGAAACTGAGTGCAAGGTGCGAGTTGGCATACAATACTGATGCTATCACAAAGGTAGAAACTAGAATGGAGCACACTGATGTACAGATTTGTAAAACAATTCTGTGCAAAAAAGGCAACCATTGCAGACACTGAGACAGCAAAGAATAGGTCTGACAGGATCAAACTTTCTTTCTGAGGACAAGACAAGCAGCTATGTTTTGTATGCATCGCAGACAGAGGAGAGAAGAAGCTAGTACAGAAAGGACAGTTGCAGTAATCAAGACAAGACAAATGAGAGATGTCACATACTTAAATGCAGCCTCAGTTTAAAGGTATTTTCAAATGTAACCAATGTGCTGAATCTGATAGCTTGGCTGGTAGGTCTGGGTCTGAAAATTTTTGCACTAAAAGATTGTTTGTCCAAGGTCACACCCAGGTTCTGGACAAAATCAGAGAAAGGGATGACACTGTCACTTAGCTGGATGGTGTTTAACATGAGACTTAAGTTGATTCAATCTATCATTATCTCATTAGATGACATTCTTATTCATTATCTGATTAGATGATTTTGTCAACAACAACAAAAAAAAACTTTTTCCTGCAAAATTATTTCAAACTGAAGATCTAAAAGTCATGACACATGACTTTCCATTTTCATAATGCTTTAACCCTCTGGGCCCGAATGCGACCTACAGGTCGCAACGCTTTGTGTGACCATATTCCGAGTGCACGCTGTACGTCGCCACAGCACAGTGGGTCAAACAGCCGGGTCTCGCTCTATTTTTATATTATCCAATCAGAATAATTCCTTCCCAGTCGCTGCAGAACACTTCAATTTGCACATGGCAGCCTCCATTGTGATAGTTTGGTGTACATTTTGTCAGTTTTCACAATGAAAAGATCAGCTCCTCAACCTTCGACCTCTCATGAGCAAACAAGCGCCAGCGTTTTTTCACCACTGAGCAAGTGCTCGAAGCTTTGTACGATTCCGATTCAGATGAGCAGGATTTTGCTCAAAGTTTTTGTGGTTGTTTGTCAGTAGTTTGTCTCTTATGCATGCATTACTACGATGGGGTAGATTTTCAGTGCACTCTGCTCAGGAGCCCAGGAATAATGTATTGTATGGCTCAGGGGGCTAGGGCTCAAAGGGTTAACCCTTTGACTCCCGCACCCTGTCTACCAGCATGCTGCATTGCCAACCATGCTAGCAAAACAATAACTTAACCCTTTGACTCCCTCATCCTACCCACCAGCTTCCAGCAGGAAGCTGGTGGATAGGATGAGGTAATCAAGAGGTTAAGTTTTTGCAGTTGGTGGATAGAGTGCGGGAGTCAAAGGGTTAATTTTATTTCAATTTAAACAATGTTCAATAATCAACATATGCATGTCCACACAAAACAATGAAACAGAACAAAATCTAGTTCAGGTGATCTTACACTTACAACAACCCTGAATAGCATTAGCTGATGGACATAATGAACAAGACTCTAGGGCAAAATTTAAGGGGCCCTTATTTTAGCCAACTTTTCAAAGTATCAAGCTATAATTTTCTTATAACAGATTGACAAAATCTTCATTACAAATCAAGAAATACCATGATCTACACATCTATTGTCATAAGCTGGCATCAGCGCAATGAAATTCATTCTGAGTATGGAGACGTTATCTTGAGAAACTGAAACTGTTGGTTTGAAATTATATGCTTCAGGCTACCACTAGTACCAGTACCAGTTTAATTCAAGTTCAACATATTCCACTCATATATTCTTGTTCTGTGTGTTTCCAGCTTTATCAATCTCCCTCCAAAAGTCATGAACAGCCATAATGACACAACTGTGTTGACTCTTCACTTCAATAAATGATGACAAATTACAGAGCAACTTGAATCAAATAGTCACTTTGAATCAAATAGTCACTTTGAATTTTCGTTCACTTGATCAGTCTAAAGTGAAACTCAAATGTAAGCAAATGGGGACGTAGAATGAAGACGGAAATTATAGGCCTAACATGTTCATTTGTGATCAAAACCATGGTCAAAACTGATGTAGATCTCTAACCTAAACCCTGCCTTTGCCAGCCTAAGACCAAGCTTTTGTCTGGTCCGGTACAGATTATCAATGAACATTCAGACAAAAAGTTCAATTTTTTCAAAAACTCGAGTCATAGTCATACTCACGGCGAAGGCCTGAAGACCATGGAATAGGACCTACTCTCAATTCTGTTTGTGTTTATATTTACCACTCAATTAGTCAATAACTGAAATTGAAAAAGAATCAGAATGGCAAACTTGTCTTTCATTATCTCATAATCATTTTCCTGTTGTAAGTCAACCAAAGGTATGGTCGTTTGAGTTATATAACAGACTTACCGACTAAACCAAAAACTACACGAGAGGTGACCACGGCTGTCTAGAAATTGAGATAGGGAGTTGGGCATGGACTGAACTGGAAGCAGCCTTAGGCTTGTCTGCTGAAAAAAGGTGACGAATGCCAATCGTACACTAAATACATGATTACATCACAAACGAATCAAGAAAACAACTTCTTTGGACAATGTGAAAATCCTAAGTCAATGACTAACACAATTTACACTTTACCTGTGTCCGTCCGACTCTTCAGATTTCATCCTCGAAGAAAAATAAACTAGCAGCTACATTCATCATTCACGCATCTCGCAGGTACAGAACAGCGGCCATGTTGAATCACTGGCCTCGTTCAGACAATTATTACCCTAACGGCCTTGACCTTTAAGACGGGGGATTATTGGCCAAGGGACGATACTTTATTGATCATGCGCACATGATGTGGCAACGAGAGTAAAGTGTTTTTGTGTGTCTGCTTTACATGACGAAGAACGCTAGAAGGCAGTGAATAATTGATAAACTGCTTCATATGTTACTTAACTGATGAATGACATGCGCCGAAATGTCATGTGTAGTTTACATCTAGAATAGCCCAACATTTCTGTCGATCATTGGGCACGTAATCTTTATGAATTAAATGAAATAGATCTATTCATATTTCATAATTTTGAATAGCCAATATGAATAGGCTATTCTGCACAGGATTAGAACATACGGTCTAATCGAGCCGGTACAGTCAACAGTCACACCCGTGACACAGTGTAACAGTAGGATAAACTTCTCGTGTCAGTCACTCAGAGGTTAACCAAATGCTTGTAACTATATGAGGTTTTTTTCATTTTGTTGTGGTTTTTTTGTTTTTTGGTCCCTCCCCCCACCCCTGATCATCTGCGACTGATGCAAAGATATGCCATGCCGACCTTCGTATTAACAGCAATGAATAGGCCACCCCAAAAACGCCAGGGGTGGGCTCCGCAATTTTTTGTTAATGTGTCAGAGGCATGCATAGTGCACACACCTGCAGGCACAAGCACATGGAGTGGCATAGAACCACGCACAGTCTGCATACCACCACCACCACCCCACACACACATATTTAGTATCCAGATACATAATTTTTCTATTTGCCACATTCACCATGGTATACATGATATAGACACCTACCCCACCCATATATTCATAACTCCATACACACACACACACTCTCTCTCTCTCTCTCTCTCTCTCTCTCCCCTCTCTTTCTCTCTCTCTCTCTCTCATTCTCTCTTATTTCTTCTGTGGTTGATCTGTGAAAAGAGAATACTCAGCCACATTGAAATGAACCTACTGGTAACAGTAACAGTATTTATTTAGCTCAATTTTCCTCTCCTCAAGAAAGTGTCAGTGCACTGTGATGACAAATGCACTGTCCCATGTGATGGGAATATAAAGTTAACATTGTAGATGCCACAAAGTCTGCATGTTAACATTGCACATACCCTGTCACCCTTCACACACACACACACACACACACACACACACACACACACACACACACACACACGCACACACACACACACACGTGCGCACAGTGTACAGGCATTCGTACACACAGACATGCACACACACATATATATATAAGCAGTTGCACATACATGCATGTAAGCTGTGACAACTTTTGCTGGTTTGGGCAAATTTATGTCCAGTAGCTTGCCTTTGCTGTCTGGAAGCATAGTGCATGTGCTGTAGACAGATCCCAACCATTATTTCTGAAGAAATCATCTGCCCATGACTGTGAAGACAAAAGCTGGTTCCAAAGATTCTTCAGTCACCTTCTGACTTCATCCATACCCTGCTGCCAGCACTTCTTCTCCCAGCTGGTCAGCAATGTTTCAGAGTGACCCAGGTCAGCATTCACAACTAGCATAACGCCTCAGTGACCTAAAGCCACACCATACTTCCTGTGGACCTAGCAATCCCCATCTTCATCCTGCTTCCACCCCCCAAGACCTGGACCCAGCGTTAGGCTCTGGGAGGCAAGTTGTGAGAGAAGCAAATATAGAAGACATGCGAATTGACATCACAAGCAATATCATATATTGTGATGATACTACACAATGATGGACAATATCAAAGGCATAAAAAGAATTTTGTACAGAGTAGATGCAGCAGCTGGAAGGCTGGTTTAAGTCAACAAGACTGCATTAGAATATGTGAGTGGTTTTTAAATGTTTAGGCTCAATTAAAGCTCATGATGGCACTTTACAAAGACATCAAAATAAAAGTTGGAATGGCAAAACCGAAAATAATCAAACTCAGTAACATTTCGAAAGACAGAAGCATACCAACAGCCCTTAAAATTCTGAAATGTCTGATCTGGCCAGTAATGCTGTATGTCTCTGAAGCCTGGATATGCAGCAAAGCAGATGAAAATAAGGTTGAAGCAGCAGAGATGTGGTTCTGCAGGTGGTTTCTTAGTGTCAAATGGACTGATAACGAAATAAATAAAAACATTTTGAATGAACTCGGTCTAACATCAACTGCTGGTGGAAATCAACAAAAGAAAAGTAAAATAGCTGTGCAGCCCACACCACCAGCACAATCCTATGACAACAGTTTTATAAGGTAAAGTTGAGGCCAAAGAAAATTTGGGTAGACTACCCACCTCCTGTATGGACGTCACCAACATCATTGGTTTGAGGGTCTACAGAGTAGCATAGAAAAGTAAAGACCAGATCAAATAGACAAGAGTTGTGATATCTGTGTGATGACTATCATCCTAATTGATGATGCTGATGGGTGACGAGTAGCAAGTAAGCACACATGTATTTTGCACTCACATAGGCCTATGCTCACACAAACACATATGCATACATCAATGCATATTTTCTTGAAACAGATTATCAGATTATGTAATTGCACATGTATCTGTTTATGTATCTGTGAATAGTTATTCATGCTACATATGAAGAAAGTGAAAGAGAGGAAACATGATGGAAACATGAAAGGTGTGTTTTTTGGTTGTGTGTGGTGGTTTGTTTGTTTGTTTGTTTTGTTCTACATCAGATGTTTACAGCAGTTAGATAATTGTCAATATGACTTTTTAAGCTTATGAACTTTGATCATGATGGAAGCTGATGAAAAAAATTACCTATCAGGACTAGTTCTAGAAATTTCAGTCAACACTTCATGTATCATTGCATGCAAGTAAGACACAGACACATTAATTTTGTGTCCCTGTGATACACCAAAACAAAACCAAACAACAAGAAACTCCCTGATTATGTCACATAAGCTGACTGGCAGGAATGAGAAAAAACATGCTCCAAGATTAAATTAATATATTGTGGGCTGGCAGGACAAAATAATGACACCTCTGCATAACAGTAAAGCTCTTATGTCATCTGAATCTTTCATGTGGGCTGAAAAGATCAAATAATGCTGGCTTTATCAAGAAGTGGAACCTGCTATAAAGAAAAAGGAAATCTAGGAGGGTCCGGGGACATGCTCCCCCAGCAATTTTTCTTAACCTTTTGACTCCCTCAGCCTATTCATAAGTGTCCTGCTTGGTCAACCATGACAGCAAAGCAAATATTGAACCCTTTGACTCCCTCACCCTATCCACCAGCTTCCTGTAGGAAGCTGGTGGACAGGGTAAGGGAATTAAAGGGTTAAATTTTTGCTGGTGGTGGATAGGGTGTGGGAGTCAAAGGGTTAAGGGAATAAAACTGGCACAATTGGTGCATTTTCAGGCATCAAATCATGCATTCAGAGTGCTTTGAAAAGGTATTTCCTGCACTATTTAATTTTCATACATGCAGTTATTCAATCACAAATTGATCGTACTCATTATGTGTACTCTGCTTTGAAAAACAGAAGCTGGATATGGATTTTTCAGTGAAGGGCCCCTACAATTCGAGGAAATGATTCTTTCTACTGTGAATATCCACAGATTCAATAAGAATTCCCACCCTTGTTTTTATAGTAGTTGAGCTGTTGTGTCAACCTCAATCTTTTCTTTAGCCTGAAAAAAGCAATGTCAGCTTTACATAATAGTCAGGATCTTATGTAAGTCTAATCTTTCCCTTGTTCTAGTCAAAACAAGAGCGAAAAACAAGATGGCCAAGCCATTCAAACAATCTTTTTTTTATGAGAAAAAGTCTAAAAAATTATTACAGACAACATAGATAATGAATTTCTCAAAATCACTGTGACTTTGAAGATACTATACTCCACACCTTTGACCAAGATTTAGTGAAGGTCTGCTCAAAGAGAGCTCAGAAAATCTTGTTCACATATTTTTATCAGACAAACAAGACTCAGGACCCACCCCCACCCCCACCCACACACATGCACACACACACACACCGTCTGTTCACACGCATATACACACACACACACATACACACACACACCCACTCACACACAACACACACACACACACACACACCCATACACACACACACACATGCACACATCCACATGCCTGTGCACAGGCGCGCGCACACACAACACACACTCACAAACACACACACATACATACACACACACACACACACATACACACACACACAACACACACACACACACACACACACACACACACACACACACACACACACACCACACACACACACACATCCTCCAGTCCATATGATTTTTTTTTTAAAGGAGATCAAACATAAAAAGAAATTAAGTAAACAAATCATACAGGGGGAAAATCCCACAGAAATAAGACTGAAAGAAAAACAAAGAGGCAATTTTACAAAGCAGTCTGGAAACCAATTGCCACAATTCTGTATAGTTTATTATTTAAAATCACATACAAATCTTATAACAATACACAATAACTTTAGTCCATCTGCAGTATCATGTCAACAGTCTGCTGTTTCAACCATAACTTTCATTTGCTGTATGTTCAAACTTACATCAGAATACAAAGTCACTCAATGAAACTGAGTGGAAACAATTTGCATAATTCTGACAACAAAATTAAGAGGCCCAAGAGATACAGACACCTGTGGTGTCGATCAAGAAATTTGATCAACACCCTTTATGACACATCCATGTATGATCCCATTCTTCCCGATGAAGCTCACCAACACTAGGCAGGAACCAACTGGGGCCAAAAATCCCACATGATTTTGACAGGATGGATGGGATTCAAACCCACAACCTTCCAGTTGTAAGTCCGTTGCGCTTACCATTGCACCATGATGGCTGGTTGTAAGGAGAAGAGTGGCAAAATAGTTCAGATGTTCACCTGCCAACAACTGAACTTGAAGCTCCTGTTGAGGCCTCGATTCTTCTCCTCAGTTTGACCGGAAAATTGAACTGAGCATCTAGTCCTTCAAATGGGGACCAAAAAAAAAAAGAAAAAAAAAGAAACAAGTGGGACCCACATGCCTTCTGGCCTGTGCTTGTTACAGATCCCATGGCAGTTGAAATCGTAAAGAGCTGGGCTGTTGCCCTGCTGCCTTGTATAAAACACTGGAGACATAGGTTGATTTCTCAGGTCCCTCCCCTTGAAGGGCAAACAGCCGCCTCACCTTTCTAAAGTCAAAGGGGACAGCAACCTGACTTTAACCCTTTGACTCCCGCACCCTGTCTACCAGCACCCTGCATTGGCAACCATGCTAGCAAAGCAAAAACTTAACCCTTTGACTCCCTCACCCTATCCACCAGCATCCGGCATTGGCAACCATGCTAAGCAAAAACTTAACCCTTGGACTCCCGCACCCTGTCTACCAGAACCCTGCATTTGCAACCATGCTAGCATGATTTGGTGAAGAAGTCAAAGGGTTAACATGGTAAATCCACCGTAACAAAACATGAATATGAATATCAGTATCATTCTTCTCTATTGCAACTTCAGTTATCGTTTCAGTTTTGTCAAGATGTCTCCACACTCCAGACAGTTTCCATATGCGCTAATGCTGCACACACCATACGATGGAAAAGAATTCAAACTAATTACGCATATATGCCATAAGCCTTCTTAAAATTCATTAGTTTAACCTTTCGACCCCCTCACCCTATCCGCCAGCATCCTACATTGTCAGCCATGACAGCAAAGCCAAAACTTGGTCCTTTCATTCCCTCACCCTATCTACCAGCTTCCTGCAGGAAGCTGGTGAATAGGGTGAGGAAGTGAAAGGGTAAAGTTTTTGCAGTTTGCAGATAGGATATGACCTTGAAAGGGTTAACACAATTCACAGGCAATATCTTTTGAGTCTCTAATGCAAAGAGCTGAAGTGCCGGTAATACGACTTTTAACATAGTTGTTCATAAGATTCTATGATTAACTGAAATATATGGAGCTGGCATTTGACTGTATATACTTACTTGAGACTGGAATATAAACAAGTTGGTCAGCAGGGCTCAGTTGTCCTAACTTCATACTCAACTGTATGCGGAAGACAGATACAATGGAAAAGGCTAGTTTCCAGTTTGATCTTCAAGAAAATTCTCCTAAACCACCCATCCCCTCCTAAGAACACCGATCTTCGTTACAAGAAAAATCTTGGATATGAGAAAACAAATTTTAGCCGTAAAGCAAGTTTCTACATTTGACTTTCAATAAATATTATTTCACCCTTAAACAAATACACACACACACACACACACAAGAACATTTAGTGATAATGCAAGTTTCCCGTTTGAATTTTAACAAACTTCTCTCACCTTTACACACACACACACACACACACACACACATACATACACACACACACACACACACACACACACACACACACACACACACAACACCACACACACTCATATATATATATTCACACACACACACACAACAACAACAACACAACAATCTGTAACAAAATCTGCAAGTACTGGTAGTCTATCGCCAAATTGAAACACTCATTTTTCAAAGTCTTCTTGTACTTGAGCAGGTATTCTTGGTATTCTACAACATGGCAGTGTTCTTGTAGAAGAAGCTAGGGTTGACCACAGCTGTATCAGCTCACACCAGAGGAAAACAATACAAAAGAAATTGGAGAAAAGAATAAGAAATAGCAGATATGAATAAAGACCAAATACTTGATTGCTATATCGTAAACAGCGTGATAACATTAAGTTAAAATGTTTTGTCATCTCAGATTTGTACTGCAGTTGACGTTTTCAACAACGTGGTAGTAACATAATGATGACATAAGCTGCACCTAGCAAATGTATCATCAAAATCAGAATCCATAATGTGAACTGTATGAGGAATTTTTTCTTTTATTTCATTACACCAAACGAAGAAGCCAAGGTTAAAATCTCCTACCTACTTTATTTAAAAATATTTTTAAAAAAAGCCCCAACTTTTTGGTGTTTTAAACAGTCAGATTTGAACTATTAATGTATCAAGGGACGTAACTCTTTTAGTGTGTATACATTGAGTTTTCCAACATTTATTAGATTACTCCCCTTGTTAGGTCCAAAGTGCATTTTAAACATATGGTGTACAAATATTCGCAGTCATTCTTCGAGCCAAAAGCTTTTATAAATGATGTGATCCCAATAGATATGACAGCAATTCATATTTTGTATCTGAAAAGCCTTAGTGGTCACATTCAGTGCTGCAAAAGAATTTTCCACACAGTCAGCTAACATGACTGACACATTTTGAACATGTTATTAAATTAAAGGGAAAACAGTGACAACACGATTACCTTTCATCCACTGTGTACATGTGAATCTGACGGTGTGCTCAGACTGACTGACCAACAAACTAAATGTCTTTCATTTTCAAATAAGAGCTGAATTACTAGAATAAAACTGAAGAATATAATGCTAAAATCAAATTTCAGGAACGTTGGTAATTCTATTCTGCAATGTTTGATTTCTTCATTGTAAGTTGATCAGTTTTGATTATTCTTTGCAAATAATGTCAAATTTGTTTATAACAACGAGTATGCACAGTTTTTCCTTGTACGGTTTGCCTCAACTGATATGTATATGTTGCTGACTTAAATTTTGTTAGCTCTAACAAGTAGCTTTATCTATTTGTTGTTTGTTTGTTGTTTTTTCATTCCCTCTTTTGTAGACTTTGCATCCTTTCTTAGATCAATGTATGTGTTGGTTGTTTTATTACTAAAGAATATTGTACACTGAAAAAAACTAAAACGAAGTTTGAAGAAAAACTGTCTACATCTTCAGGATTGGCTGACAATGGGATGTATCTGTATATTAAGCATGAAGTATAGTCATAAGAATAAGTCTGAAATGATAATAAACATTGTCCACATCTTCAGGATCGGTTGACCATGGGACATTTTCTGTATATTAAGCATGATGTGCAGTCATAAGAATAAGTCTGAAATGATAACAAACAGTGAATACATCATCTATTTTGAAGTGAATAATCTTTAAGGAAAAATTAGCGAAATAATCCAGTGATCAGTCTCGATCTAAACAACCATGCCAAATGCACAGAATAATGGTTTCAAACAAATTATTCAGACAGGAATGTGTAGCCTGAATGATTTTGTGTAGACAATCTGTAAGAGTAAATAGTTTCTAAATGTAAGTATAAAACAAGTGAATAAGATAACAAGATAACAAGAAATACTTGAAGGAGTTCGATGGGACCTGGAGCACCAATGCTTCACCACTCTCTGGACAATCACCTCCTAATCTCCCAACACCACACGGTAGCCATTTCACCAGGAAAAACAAGGTGGGGGTGTCATCTACTGCATGACCCATTTGGACCAAACCATCAGTCATCTTGTTTACAAACCGAATGGCATGTGGGAAGATGACAAATCCGGTACATAGTCACACAATACACACCAACCAGGCCCAGCAAAAACAAAACAAAAAGAGGCTGTTTTAAAAACTAATAAATAAATAAACAACACAAATAACACACACACAAAAACACACAACAAAACAAACAACAACACAAAACAGTACACACAACAAACACAACACACAATAACACACACACAACACATCACACACACACACACACACACACACACACACACACACACGCACGCACATCAAAACCACACACACACAAACACACACACACACACACACAACACAGAGTCACACACACACAAACACACATACACACAAACACACACAAACACAATCACACACACACACACACAATACACACACACACACACGCACCACGCACGCACACACACACACACACACACACACACACACACACACACACACACACACACATTAATTGGATTTATGACAGCGTGATAGTCAGATCAACATTTTCAAATTTGCACACACAAAGGAATTTTTGCACAAGCATAGTCAAGTTATTACCCTCTGTCAAAGTGGCAGCATACACCCTCAGTAACATATCTCAAACAACAGTGGTGCCTGGTTAACCTGGCTGCTAACAAAAGCGTTATGTGGAGAGTTGCCATTGCAATGGTTAGCCTGGTCACAAAACACAGGCAAATCACAATTTGATACAGTGTACCAGTATGTTGTCACAACACGAAGTAACATAACGTAAAGTATGCACTGTCTCTTGAAGGGAGGTAACAAGAGCAATACCGATTAATCCCTCATCCTTTCACTCCTAACGCACACACACACAACACACACACCACACACATGCATGCACGCGCACACAAACAAACACACGCTCACACATACACATGCATATACACACACAAGAGAGACATGTGTGCGCGCACACACGCACACACACACACATACATTCTCTCTCTCTCTCTCTCTCTCTCTCACACACACACACACACACACACACACACACACACACACACACACACACACACACACACACACACCCCTTAACTGGATTTATAACAAGATGCGGTACTGATCCATCCCTCATCCTTTCATTCCTAACGCACACACACACGCATGCACGTGCACACAAACAAACACACACTCACACATACACATGCATATACACGCACAAGAGAGACATGTGTGCGCGCACACACGCACACCCACACACACACACACACACACACACACACACAGCACGCACACATACATTCTCTCTCTCTCTCTCTCTCTCTCTCTCCCTCTCACACACACACACACAAAACACACACACACACACACACCTCTTAACTGGGTTTATGACAGCGCGATGGTCAGATCAACATTTTCAAATTTGCACACACAAAGGAATTTTTGCACAAGCATAGTCAAGTTATTACCCTCTGTCAAAGTGGCAGCATACACCCCATCAGTAACATATCTCAAACAACAGTGGTGCCTGGTTAACCTGGCTGCTAACAAAAGCGTTATGTGGAGAGTTGCCATTGCAATAGTTAGCCTGGTCACAAAACACAGGCAAATCACAATTTGATACAGTGTACCAGTATGTTGTCACAACACGAAGTAACATAACGTAAAGTATGCACTGTCTCTTGAAGGGAGGTAAAAAGATGCAATACCGATTAATCCTCACCCTTTCACTCCCAACACACACACACATGTACGTAAGTACGTACGCGCGCGCGCGCGCAGCACACACCACACACACACACACACACACACTCACACACACATGCTTGCATACACAAACACAAACACACATATGCTCACGCTTACACACATGTAGGCCTAAAAGACACGTGTGCGCGCGCACACACATACATACATTCTCTCTCTCTCTCTCTCTCTCCCTCTCTCTCTCTCTCACTCGCACACAACACACACACACGACACACACACACACACACACACACAACACACACACACGCACGCACGCACACACACACACACACACACACACACACTGATCTACATGTTTCAAATTCATCAAACTGTCCTGAAACTTGCAACAACAATGATGCAACACCACAACATAACCTCAGAAGGCAAGTGCTGTGGGCATGGAGATCAACTGCAAGCAGATGTCATTTCTCCTCCAGGAAACCCCCAACTGCCATCGCTTGCACCACCACGATCAAGAAAGAGGAACTGCTCCCCGGAAATCTGCTGAAGGTCACTCCGCCCCTGCAAGAGCCAGCAGAGACAGTTATGAAAACAGCAACTGATGCACTAAGTTAGGCTGATGTTAGGAGATTGGGAAAAAGTCCTTTATTGGAGATTAAAAAAAAAAAGTTAAAAAGCTGGAAAGCCCGTGATCACTTCATCCCTAAACTTTTCTCAAGTGCTCGTGGTTGAGGAGGGTTATTCCTTCATTTGACAGCGATGATAAAGAGGGCCTGATGTCTCACTGTGATTGGTGATGCCAGTTTGTTTTGTTTTCTCTTGACTCAAATACAGATAAACATGAAGGCAATGTTTTTGAACAGAGAGACACTTTCAGTCACCCAGAAGTGTACGTGTTCCATCCATTGTTCCCTACACACTGAGGAAAACCAAATTTGTCCTCAAACCCTTTTACGTTTCCTCTTAACACTTTCTGTCAGGAAATGTAATGAAGGCTGGTGCAAGGTGGTTATCAATCACTTTAGAGACGTTTTCAACGACACTGTACACAGATGACCTTGAAACGCCACATTGATATCCAACTGTTCTGTTAGTTTGTTTTTGCCGGTGGAACAATGTTAATTAATGCCCAAAAGGAGATGGAGAAAGAACGTTGACGAATGATTGATTGATTTGGTTCATTTTTACGTCGACACCCACCTCAGGTGATATGCCCGACGGGGATAACCATCCCAGGGAAGTGGGGGAACAAACAAATAACGTTAAGAAGGGACAGTGAGAAGGCCAGTTTTAATGCAGCGCATCCCGGGATTCGAACATTGACGAAAGTTTGTTTTTATCTTTACATGTGGTCACAGTTGTCTACATAACCAGAGAAAAGTGTACTCTGTCATACAGAAATTCTCTATTGTTCATATGTGTAGATCTGCAAGACAACCTGCAGTAATCAATCTACAGAGCGCTGAAAGCACCACACACTATGCACTATGCTGCATGCTGCACTGAGTTCAATGCATGAAGGTTGTTTACGCACCTGAAAAACAAAACCAAAATCTTTTCGCCTTTCAGCACTATCCAGAATTAGAGGTGTCATCGGGGCTCTCATTCTTCTTTGAGCAAATCCAGGGATACAGTAGACCCAGGCATACTATCGTCTGCACTGCCATGATGTGCATTTAGTTCCAAAATAGGCTATTTCGGGTTATTTGGGGTTTACAGGAGTCAGCAATTTCACAGTGTGAACAGTTTAAGGCATTCTCATAGTAGTTTGCGGTCATTGTGCACCTATCAGTATAGACTCTACGTGGTAATGTGAACGCCTTTGTGGTTTAGGCACTGGCAGAGCTGCTCATGCTGACCTGGGAGATCTATAAAATCTCAGTACACCCGTTCTCACCCATGGGAATTCCCTGGCAGGATCAAACCCACACCTTTTCAAAAGGTTCTTGAATGAAAGTCTGGCGTCTTACCCATTTGACCACTGTGTCGGTCACACAGAATATGGTTTGATTAATCATTGTACATAAAATTTGATATCCACATACACCTCCCCACCTCCCATGCACACACACATATGCACACACTGATGTACATAAGTGACAGTCACAATGGTTTGGCTAAAAAAAAAGAAAAGGTAAAGGTTAAGTAAAGGACAAACATGAGGTGGTTGGGATGTGATGAAGATGATGCCATAACTTTTTTTTCTGAGCCAGCGTTATGAGAGAGGTACCCATCTCCTCTCCCGTACTGCTTTACCTTCCCTAACTTTGAACGAAATCAGGAACACATTCATAGCCAGGATACCCCCACTTTTTTTTTTTAAATGTCAAGATGGGAGGTAACAACTCAATGCTGCGTCATTGCGAGGGGAGATAATAGTAACGATGATCAGGAAAAGAAAATGCAAAGATTTGATTCTCTTTGATTCACAACAGAGGCTAGAGTCTCCTCACTACAGATAGGGGTTCTTTTTTAAGCAGTTTTTCTCTCATGAATTTGGCCAGTAAATTAATAATGAACAGTTTCCAATGTGTCTGGTCTTGAAACGGCTCTCAGTGGCAGAAGACAACATGAACATCTTCGATTTGCATCTCGTGTGGCAGTGTGGGCAAATCAACGAACACGATCATTGTAACGTTTAAAGCTGCATTGATGTCTTTACCGAATAAAAAAAAAAGTAAATCTAGTTATGTAACAACGAAACATTGCGACCAAAAGCAAACTTAGAGACCAATTCTGACAATAGATTCTTGTACGGGACCAATTTCTCTCACTTCAAGCTCGATTAGTTGCAGACGGCATTGCTTTGAAGACAGAACAAACCAATGAAAATCACGCACGCAAAATGTAGCCTATCAGACGGCAATATAATGGACGATTTCAAGTTTGCAAAGGGGTGTCCGCCCATCCATTGACCATGTAAAATAGAAGACAAGCACAAAATGAGTACAACAAATTTCAAGTGAATTAAACGCAGTAGTGTTAAGTTATCTATGAATTGTAGATTTCACACTTGCTGCGTAAATATCAACAAGAATCAAAAATTGACCGCAGGAGCATTCAATACCTAACTACCCCCTTGTTTAGGTTCACACGTACCCAGCCAAAACCACTTTATCGTACTCTTCCTCTAGGCGTACCGCCGGTGTGTGCGAGAAGTGCTTGAGGAAAATCGGAATGGCAGGAACAGTTTCGGCTGCTAGCAAATTCGTCAGTCGCCTCGGCTGCAACATTCACAATTTTCTGGTACCAACAGCCGTCAGTGCTTCCCATCAAAGAAACTGTAAGTTTTAATTAGGCCTAAGAAACTGGGTGTGTGCATTAAGAAATCAGTTGCTGTCATCAGTGTGAGTGTCTAAGACAGTGTTAGCATGATGATAGCATCAGCATGTGTAAAAACACATTTAACACGTTGTTTTTTCCCCTCAGTGGCGGAAAGATTCCAAGACAAGTTTGTCATTTTATGAAGGCCACACGCGTGCAGTCGGATATTATTTCTTTTCTACTTAATCGATCCGAGTATACCTGAAATCGCATTGAGATTGACATATGTCTCTGTGTGAGCATACGACACGTCAGTTATAGTGCAACATGATACACTACTACAGGTAAAGAATATACGTTACATGCGTGTGCCAATTCGTGTGTGTGCATGTGAGCACAGGCATGTTCGTTTTATTGGTTTTCATCACATTACGAGCCAGCTTATATCAGTGGTCGATCAGGAGCATTATATTTATAGACCTGCTGGCTAGGTTTGATTTAATTGCTTTAGCCCATCATGATATTAAAGGAAAAGTAGGCCTACTTGGCTATCAATAAAAGCGCTATATCAGATCAATACAGGTAGACTGTTCATTTAATGGACAGGTTTTTGTATGTTGCCTGAGTGAATGTTTGGGGGTTAGTAGTGCTCACCTGCTATGTGAATGACCTGAGTTTGTTTCCCAGTTGATGCACTTGAGATTTACACAGGCAGATTGGTTAATTTGATAGAACTGTAGATGAAAGATCTGATGTGTCAAGGTCTGGTCTAGTCTGCAGCATAAAAACTGGCCTGTTCACTGCCCATCTGAATACTTCAGTCACTCTGGTGGTGTTGGCTGGGTGTCCAATCCCACCCTCTCCATTTCAAGACTGTCAGTGTATAAGGTTTTGCACAAGCTCAAGGACTGTGCCATTTAATCTGTTGGCTGATTAGAGTGAGGTATTTTATGGAATTGTACTAGTGTGATGAATCCTCATTGAGCAAACACCAAACTCCAACTTGTGAGGAGATGGGGGTGTTTCAAACTGTCTTTAACCCTTTGACTCCTGCAGCCTGCCCAACAGCATCCTTCTTTGTCAACCATGCTGGAAGAGCAAAGACTTAACCCTTTGACTCCCTTGACACCCTGCAGGCAGGGTGAGGCAGTTGGTAGATAGTGTGCAGGTGGCAAAGGGTTAATGTCTTCAGAATGACAGCCAAAATTAATGGTAATTGGGGAAATGGGGGGGGGGGGGGGGTCCAGAAAATACATGATTGGACTCTTTAAAATAAAATTAAATGTCACTCTCATCCTAGTCAAAATGACTCAAATCATTTGGGTGTTGGCCTGTTTTCATCAGTGTCGTTCTGTAGAAGGATACTTTTTCAAATTTCCTCCTGCCAGTTACCTTGGTCTGTGGTCATGTAATAAATACTTGTGTGCTGACTGGATTGAGAGTATTCAAGCGTCCTGACTGAGCAGTGGCTCAGCTTTCATGACCTCCTGGGTCTCTCATGCTTTTCCTCCCACAAAACCTGATGCCCCACCTCTGTGCAAGTGATGGCCCCTTAGTATTGAGTACACCACTTAATCCCAGTATTCAGCACTCAGCCACTTCTCCATAACCAGCATTGCAGCTGTCAGTCAGTAGAACACCTGTACAAATCTTTCATTCTACTGCCATCCTGTCCCTGTGGTTCACTAAATCACCCAGGGTGCTCCTCACAGTCTATAGCAAACATTAGCTCTGCACCTGAAGTGATAATCAATAAAATTTATGCTGTCATGTATTTGGAGATTACTTTCTTCGTGATTAAATGAATCAATAAGACAGTTACTTTTAGTTTTAGTTTTAGTGGTATCAAGGAAAGCAACCTCAGTGGATTCATCCTTTTCTGCATTTCCAATATATATAATTCCAGAGTGCCACTGAAATTCTGACACACAGTTAACCAGCCTTTGAAAATTGGAAACCTGTGAAATTTGCACCAGATTTCAGATGCAACCTTAGCCACAGTTTTTTTTTTTTTTATGCAGGCAGCATCTGATTTATTTGTGTGTATACTGTATGTGTGTGTATACATGTGTGTGTGTGTGTGTGTGTGTGTGTGTGTGTGTGTGTGTGTGTGTGTGTGTGTGTGTGTGTTGTGTGTGTGTTTATGTATGTGTGGGTGTGCACGAGCATGTGTGCATGTATCTTTGTGTGTCTATATGTGACTGAAAGTATGGTTGTGTTTGAGTTATAAATAATGTGTGTGTGTGTGTTTTATGATAATTAACTCTTTGACTCCTACTATCATCCTGCATTGTCAACCTTACTAGAAAAGCAAAAACTTAACTCTTCAACTCTCACCCTGGAAGCTGGTGGATAGGGTAAGGGAGTCAAAGGGTGAAGTTTTTGCATTTTGTAGACAGGGTGTAGGAGTCAAAGGGGTAAATTAATTCATTATTATTGCTTCTTTACTGATATATTATTACAGTTCACCAATTTTCATCATAGAGGTTGGGGCTAATACATATTGTATACTTTAAGTTTGTATACTTTGCTGTACATGTGTCTGCCTTTGTCTTTTATCTTTTGTGAAGTGCCTGGAGCTCTTGTGAGATGAGGCCCTGTACAGGTGGTCATAATTATTATTAATATTAAAGCAAGTCTGACTTGAGTATGCCAGGCAATTTTGGTGCATTTCAGATGTGCCCTGGATGGATGTAGTAACTAGTATGCTAAATCTGCTCCAGGCAGTTTTCATGTACCAAATCAACCCAGGTTTCACCCATGTATGCAGAAAGTGCTTGGAGCAGGCCTGGGTAGTATAAACAGTGTAGGAATCTAGTATTGTCTGTATTAAAAAATACAATGTAGTATTTGTGTGCATGGAAAGTACCAGCCCAGGGGTAGGTCTGTTATACTGTGTCAGTGTCACAAATCGGCCCAACCAAAACGGCATTCAAGAAGATGAAAAGCATTCTTACCAACAAATGCCTATCAGTTTAACATCAGGAAGAGAGTTCTTGAATGTTATATAGAACCAATAATGTTATACAGTTGTGAGGCGTGGACAGTCAACAAGCGAAGCCAGAACAAGATTGAGGCATCTGAGATGTGGTTTCTAAGAAGAATGTTGAGAGTTCCATGGACAGCAAAGAAAACAAATGAGACAGTCTTGATGGAGGCAGACACAAGAAGATCATTCATAAGGAAGATTAGGAAAAGACAAGCAACATTTATAGGCCATTTTATGAGGAAGGGGTAATTGGAGTGCCTGGTCACAACAGGAAAGGTGGAGGGAAAGAGAGCACCAGGTAGACCCAGGGAGAAGATATTGGACGGACTTGCAAAGTGGCTGAAGACAAAGAGGGTGGAAGAGATGCTTGTGGGAACAATGGATAGAAACAGATGGAAGGCCATGATTGCCAACACCATGTGGCAAAGCACTTGATGATGATGATGAGTGTCACAAAAACTGTTGTTTGTGGCACTGTCATCTGTTCTTGTGAAAGGCACAGCACAAACATATGAGACAGTGTGTGACTGTGAGAAAAAGAAAATCTGATTTTCCTGATTTTATGTACGTAACAACAAAAAATTGATGTGGATCTCCCCTGGTATATATATATAATGCAGAAAGTTGGGTGGATTTTGCAAAGAGAGTTCATAACCTTTTGTCACAAAATTCACAGTGATGTTATTGTTATACTCGGTAATTCATGACAAGAGTTTAGTTGAGACATGAATTGCTTATATATATATATAAACTATGAAGTGTGGCACATTTATTGATGATTAATGCTTGTTGCACTTGCCCCAGGCTGATTATACAGCTGGCTTTCTTTTCACAAGTGACATTATCATGATCTTGATGCAAATGTGCATAGATTATTGGCAGTTGCGAGTGATCACTAGTGCTGTTCTTCTTTGAATACATTTCAAAATATCCTAATGGGCATTTAGTCAAGTGGGTAAACGTCTTGTCTTCCACTTTCAGTCATGGGTTTGGTCTGCTTAGACACCCACACCTTGTGGTTAAAGTGTGGAGACTCTTCTTGTCTCCCAGGTCAGCATGTTTGCAAACCTGCTGTGCCTAAACAACCTTGCTTTGTGCATGCAGAATATCAAATCTAATATATATATATATGTGCATTGAAGATCCTGTAAATCAGTGGCAGGTTTACGGAAACATGAAAGCACCAAGCATGCACACCCACCAAAGAATATATATATAATGCAAATTGAAAGTAGCATACACACATGCAAACATCTGAGGAAAATAGGTATGCTCAAACATTTTTTTTTATATATTAATTCTGTTTTTATTTCTTTGTTGCACAAAGTGAAGACATGTAGTAATATCCTCTTAAGCACAGAGCCATACAGAAGCAAGTAGACATGCAGTTGTGCACACACATGAACACGCATGCACTCACACATAACATGCACACACACACAGGCACTGTACACACACACACACACACACACACACACACACACACACACACACACACACACACACACACACACACACACCACACACCACACACACACACACACACACACACACAACACACACACACACACATACACACACACACACACACACACACACACACACACACACACACACACACACACACATGCATGCACGCGCTCAAGCAAAGGCACACTCACAGAAGCAGGTATGTAGACACTTGCGCTCACACACATGCACACATACATGTGCACACATACATGTGCAGACACACACACACACACACACATATGTATAGTAGATCTAGATCTATACACTCTCTCACTCTTTTCTCTGCTTTTCAGATGTGCTTATTTCAAGAAAATGTTTAGCCTGATAAATAAACAACAAACAAAACAAAACAAACAAACAAAATCCAGACAAAAGTATGTTAGTTTCCCCCATGTTTATGGACAATTATGTATTCTGTTGTCATGTATAAAAAACTTCTCTTTCTTCTCCCTTTTATATAAAATTTTTGTTTGATGCTTGTGTGGGTGTGGGTTATGTTATGACTGATTTAGTGGAAACATGCCTTATCACAGTGAGCTTGATAGGATGGGTATTGAAAATGGATGACGATTGACGTTCCATTGATAAAGGTAAACCGGTCATGGCATACAAACCGAGTTACTGTTTAAGCGATAAGTGATGGGCTTGACATCGTACTATGTTTGTCCTTGCTTTGCCCGAGTGATGCAAGTTGTCTTGTTCAGTTGATGTTATCTTAGGTTGATGCGTGGATTTGGATTTTCCCACCTATCACTTGTGGTGTGTCATGTGGTTTCAGGGGAGGGAATTCTCCTCAGATCTGCGGATTTCTGCAGCAGGAAGAATCAATTTCCTTGGATGACATGGACTCTTTCCTCAGAAAAAGCATAAATGGTTTCATTTTTTTCAGAGTAGAGGAAGTATACTGTATAGTAAGTTGTGGTGCAAAATGTATATATGTCGTTTGGTTCCTGAATGTCTGATTTCAAGCCTGAAAATGTGCCAGATTGCATGCAGATTTTAGTCCTGAAAAAAAATTTCCAGAGAGAAAATGCAATAAAAAATTTAGTAGAAGAGAACAGGAAAAAGAGACTCGTCAACTTGTTTAGATCAGTATGAAACGGTACCCCCCCCCCCTCCCTTGAAATATAAACATCTGTTAAATCAATTTCTGTAAGAGTCATCCAATCAATAGTGAGAATATGCCCTTGAAAAAAGTAAAAAATATGATCAGTACACAGGTGACAGGGTGGGGGTGGGGGTCTGACATAAATTAAAAGTGTACGTGGAACACAAGCCCTTTCGTGGGCTATAGTTTATAGGTCAGGTGGATGTCATTCTGTTACAGAATCAACAAAATGAAGTTAAAGGCAAGCATAATCTGCGGAGCCCAGTTAAGGCTATTGAAGGGAAAAGTGTTGAAAACCTTTGATTAATTTTGAATGAAGACAGGCGAATAACGTGTGAAGAGGTTGTTCATGGTATTGGTGTAAATCATTGGTCAGTTTATGCGATTTTAACAGTTAAATTTGGAATGAGACGTGTTAAAGCTAGCTGGGTCCTGTACTGACTAACTGAAGATCATAACTTGGTGTGCTGCTGTTGCAGAGAATGTTAACCTGTGCAAAAATGAGGGTGACATTTTCTTAAATCAGATAGTTGCCATTGATCGAATTCGGGTTGGAAGCTATGAGCCAGAATTAGACAATTGCAGAATGGCTTACTTCTGTTTCTCCAAGATCCATCAAGTTTAGAAGAAAACAAAGGAACCAAAATATGATGATATATGTGCCTATGACAACAGGGGTTTATTGATGACGCATCATGTTCCAGTGAGACAAAATGTTATTAGTCAAGGCAGGAGGTTTTTCATGAAAATACTAAGAACTGCAAGTGCAATCTGAAAAAAGCATGAAACAGTTAAATGATTCCCCATCTGTATTTTATGACAAGGCATCTTACCACAAAGCAGAGAGGGTAATATAACTTATAACATCATACCAGTGGGAACCACTTCTGTGCCCTACCCATTTCCAGGTAAGAGTCCCTGAGGCATTGAACTATTCCTCAAAATAAAAGAACCTGTCCATGGTTTATGTTTCTACTTATCCCTTTGACTCACGCACCCTGTCCACCAGCATCCTGATCCTGCATTGACCACTATGCTAGCAAAGCAAAAACTTAACCCTTGGACTCCCTCACCCTATCCACCAGCTTCATGCAAGAAGGTGGTGGATAGGTGAGGAAGTCCAAGGATTAAGTTTTCGCAGTTGGTGGATAGGGTGTGAGAGTCAAAGAGTTAGATGACATGGAAATGGAGGTGACTTAGACTTAGAGGCTACAAGTACAACATGTTTACTTTGGTTGCCTAGTAGCCGCCATTTCCAATGGTCCTAGCAGATGGGAATCAGTTAAGGGCAAAAGGCTACATTGAAGGAATAGAGAAAGATCACCCTATCATCTTTGCAATGATCATTATCAATTTGTTTTACTTTTTTCATGAACATATTCTCACTATTGATTAGGTGACCCTTGTGTTGTAGTTGACTCTTGTTTAGTCTGTTTATAAATAAATATACTCTGTGTGTTCATTGAATGTAATGTACTTGATATCCCTGGGCAGAAGGATCATCTGGTTAATAATGACTTCTGTATGTGTTTGTCTGGTGTGTGGAAGTCAGGATGAAGATGCTTGAATGCTTATGGAGAGGACAAATAATGTTGTCATTGTCTGATGTTTGCTCGGAGTTGAATGGATTGCGGGAATTTAGAGAGATTTGCAGTTGAAGAATAAGAATATAAAATCAAAGAAAACATAATCATATGGATATATTCTCACTTACACACACATACACATACACACACACACACACACACACACACACACACACACACACACACACACACACACACACACACACACACACACACACAAGCATGCACACACACACACACACACGCATGCACGCACGGACATGCGTGCATATGCATGTACACACACTCACAGATGTGCACACACACAGACACACACACATAAACACTAAAACAGACAGCTCAGACATGCACAAGCATGCACATATCTGCACACCCACCCACCCACCCCCACCCCCACACACCCACCCAACCACACACACCCACACTTCCCTTTATCCTCTCAAAATGCAAGCAAAATTCTCTCATGATCAAATTGCTAATTTAACAAGAGTTTAAAAAAAAATTATCAGTTTTCAACATTGTATAAAACTGCACCTGTTGTGTTGGGTATACAAGCACAGATCTGTGCTTACACTGCATTGATGGATCTTTTACTGAATATTCAGCTGTGATGCTCACTGCATAAAAAAAATGCCCATCTTGTCCTAGTAAGGCTAGCTCATAATGCAATGAGCGCAAGGATTCGAACTAAAGATCACTATGACGAGAATAAATAGACAGATGAATGAGTGAATTAGAACTTTGTTGGTACAGATTGGGCAGATGGATGGATTAATAAACATGTGCTGGAATAGATTTGAAACAAATTGACGGCCTGGAAACAAGAAGACCTTAACTTTTTAGTTTAGTGCTTTTGAGTGATTTTTACTTCTACCCAACTATGCAAATCGAGAATCAGACAAAAAGGAGTTTAGTTGGTTATGGGATGGGGTGTCATTAATTGTGCAAAGTTGAAAGTGTGTCTTGAAAATTGACTCCTGCACCCTGTTCACCAACTACAAAAACTTAACCCTTTGACTCCCGCACCCTTTCCACCAGCTTCCAGCAGAAAGCTGGTGGAAAGGGTGAGGGAGTCAAAGGGTTAAGTTTTTGCTTTGCTAGCATGGTTGATAATGCAGGATGCTGGTGGACAGGGTGTGGGAGTCAAAGGGTTAATCATCTCATTAGATATGTGTTGTGAAAAAGCTGTCTTGCCCTCTTTGGTGGAGAACTTTCTGTTTTGTCTGTTGTGTTGGAGTGGGGAGGGGGGGGGGGGGGGCACATAGAGATAATGACATTGTGTTTCTTGTAAAAAAATCGCTGAATCTAGTACCAGAGTGCCTGTGTTGTGTTTGTTATAAAAATTTTACATTTTGAACATGGAAATAAGATTACTACATCTTATACTATAGAGCCTACTATTAAATTGAAGTACTACAACTGCGTCCTAGGACACTGACGGTAGTAATTTTAAAGATAGTTTTGAAATGTGTACAGTCATAATTATAGAAGCACTTAATCGTAAAGGAACCAGAAAAAAACGCGAAAGAAGAATACGAACGCATATTTAATACAACAAGACAAGACAGGCGCAAATTTTAGGCCAACTGGCCTTTGTCAAGTGTAAGATTACAGACAAACAAACACCAGATACAAAAATTGTTAGAAAAAGTCTGAAACTTCCCTGCTGCTTAATCATAAATCAACTTTAAAAACGGTTCTAAAACACCCTTCACAGAAGTTCCCGACTGAAAGTACTAAAATAGCTTTCTATAAAAGCTCTCAATCAGGTTTGTACTAGGTACTATCCAACACTGATGCTGATAACGTGGAAGAAAAAGTCAGTCAGATGTCCCAACTTTTCGTAAACTACAACCAGATAACAGGAAAGTACTGACACAGCTGCTTACATTTTACTGCATACGTGGCATTGTTGTTGTGTTGACACAGTTGATGTTCATGGTGTTCATGAATAATTTAAGGGAAATGTTAATTTGCATGAGTGTATGAAGTCGCTGGTTTGTAAACTATTGCGGCTTTTTGTAGCTGTTTTAGATTGTAGCTACTGATACCCACAGTGCCATTTCAAAGGTGGTATAAGCTGATGAATTGGGATGGGTGGATTGGGGAGGGGGACTGGGACAGATATGGAAGGGTGTGCACAGGGAGATCACTTGTGTTCTTAATAAAAACAGGTTCAGGTAAAGTATGATAGGGGAGGTGGAATGAGGAAGAGCGAATAAAGTGGACGCACTTGTGTACATGTACATGTGACATGTGACGTGTGCATGCAGGTACTACGTACGTAGATAATGCATGCACACACATGCATGCATGTGCATGTATGCGCACACACACGCACACATACACACACATACAACACATACACACACACACACACATTCTCTCTCTCTCTTTTATGAAAAAATGGTCAGTGTTAAATGATAACTCCTTCCTACCACTCTTTATAAAACCATTTGATTGTCAAGTTCAACCGATAGTGCAGTATGGAGCTGAATTATGGGGTCTTGATAAAGCTGCTCTACAATGTGAGAAGGTTCATTTTACTTGAATTAACCCTTTGACTCCCACTCACCTTCCTCCAACAAACTGAATTGTCAAGCATGCTAGCAAAGTAAAAACTTAACCATTTAACTCCCTCACCCTATCCACCAGCTTCCTGCAAGGAAGCAGGTGGATAGGGTGAAGGATTCAAAAAGTTAAGTTTTTGCAGTTGGTGGACACGGTGCGGGAGTCAAAGGGTTAAAAAGAAATTTTAAGAGTGTCATCACAAACGCCTATTGATTTAGTGTATGGTGAGTCGTATATATATATATATATATATATATATATATATATATATATACTATATATATATATATATATATATATATATATATATATATATATATATATAAAACTTGTTTTCTGCTATGCATTAGATACTGGTTAATGGTTGTAAATGTAAAGCTGACTTGAAATTGAACAGAACCATGCAGACTGCCCCTTAGAGAGACTATTTTATGTTGTTTGAATTTTATGCTAGGGGTAAGACAAATTAGGTAACGAAGGCAAGAATGGAGTTATTTGAGTATGGATTTGGTTATGTGTGACTGAACTAGGGGGTCAGGGATGTGAAGGATTGATTTTACTTGTGTCTTTCACAATAGACTGATAGATTTGTAAATGGCGGGTTTGGAATTGTCATGTTCAGAGTAGTAGTAGATTTGACGTTATAGAGTTTTTATGGATTGTTCAACATTTTGCATCTAGTAGTAGTACTCCTCGGAGGAAGAGGTCTGGCCCCCAAATGTGCGGCACACAGGCCCATCCGCGTGTGGACATACCCTGATGCCCGTGAACCATGAACCAGACCTCCAGCTATGGGTAAATAGCACAGTTGCCTTGTGGGTGTCTTGGGAGAGATCAAGGCTAAGGACTAAACTCTAACAGAAAATCACCACTGCCTTGTGGTTGTCTCGGGAGAGACTAAGATTAAGGGAGTAAACCCTGAATGAAAACCACATCCACTACCTTGTAGGTAGTCTTGGGAATGATAACAGCTAGCTGGAGCCAGTGGAGGGTCTGTACAAAAACCAATGGAAGGCAGTGGGAAACCACCATTGTATATTCACCTGATAAACCAACATTGTATATTCACCTGATAAACCACCATTGTATATTCACCTGATAAACCACCATTGTTATATTCACCTGAATAAACCACCATTGTATATTCACCTGGGAAACCACCATTGTATATTCACCTGATAAACCTCCCACTGATCATTATTCACCTGGGAAACCCCATTGTATATTCACCTGGGAAACCACCCATTGTATATTCACCTGAATAAACCAACCATTGTAATTGTATATTCACCTGTTAGCCATGGCCAGCCGAAAGAAAGGAAAACCAAACGACGTAAATATGGGCTCCTACAGAGCACCTTTGTCTGATAGTGATAGGGAATGTCATACTGCACAGATGACACCTGATTGTCATAGGCTGCTGTGATCAGTTTCAAAACACGCAAAGTCACAACAAGATTGAGGCAGCGGAAATGTGTTTTTTAAGAAGAATGTTAAGAGTTCCGTGGACAGCAAGAAAAGAAATGAGACAGTCTTGAAGTTGAAAAAGATAAACACACAAAGAACATAAATGAAGAAGATTAAGAAAAGACCATGCTGAGAGTTTTCTTGTTTCAGCCATATAGGCGTTACTTAATTTTATGACCATTGTTTTTGAGAAATTATAATAGGCACAATCTATTATAATTTACACATATCATGCCTAAACGAATATTATCCATCAAGGAATTTCACTTACTTTTTGTTAGGCCTGATCGGTTCAGCGAACCCTCGTCTATTATAATTTCTCAAAAACAATGGTCATAAAATTAAGAAAAGACAAGCAACATTTATAGAACATTTTATGAGGCAAGAGAAATTTTAGCACCTAGTCACAACAGGATAGCTAGAGGGAAAAAGAACACCAGGTAGATCCAGAGAAAAAATATTGGATGGACTTGCGGAGTGGATGAAGACAGAGACAGAGAGGGTGGGAGAAGGGCTGACAGCGATACAAGATGGGTTCGTATGGAGAGCCATGATCGCCAATACCATGCGGCAGGGCGCATAATGGTGACTCCTCCTCCTTT
>JAPXFY010000027.1:42977326-42984826 GCA_030674185.1 Monoplex corrugatus | reverse complement strand
AATCCTTTATCGTCAGCTTACCGTGAAGGTTGTACTGATATTTAAAGCTAACTAAACTTGCTTGTAATTAAAACAAACAAACGCATTAGACATTATGAATGAAACGGGAGACATTTGTTTAAATTAATTAAGTTTATTAAAAGTTGCAAGGATCGAATCAAAAGTGGCAGAAATGGATACAATTTTAGAGTCTTAACAACAATTGAATTTGAAAACTTACACGTACGCACGCACGCACACACACACACTTATTCTCTATCTGTCTCACTGTCAGTCTGTCTGTCTCTCTCTGTCTGTCTCTCTTTCTGTCTGTCATACACTTGTTAAATGATCCCACAGCAAGCCCAGATTTATGAACACACCAGTATCTTACTTGCAAATAGTAAAAATATATATCCCTCTCCCTCTTGAGAAAAAAAAAAGTAATATTTTATATTGTGGTTGAAAATTAATAACATGAATGAAAATAATCAGAACAAATTATCAAGCAGTCAATCATCAGAGCATACAATCTATAAAATAACCCTTCAGCAATCCACAATCTGTACATACATGTTGTGTGTATGTACATGTACAGATACTCCCATGCTCTTATCATTAATAACAAACTAATTGATGAACCTCATACTGTGGTCGAAAAATTATATTAACAAACAAGTTGGGGGAGGGGGTTGGGTCCATGAATCTCATAGCAGAGTTGGAATATTACATAAGAATTAACAATAAAATCGTTCGCATACACATGGTACATTAACCCTTTGACTCCTGCACCCTGTCCACCAACATCCTGCATTATCAACCATCCCAGCAAAGCAGAAACTTAACCCTTTGGTTCCCTTACCCTATCTATCAGCTTCCTGCAGGAAGCTGGTGGATAGGGTGAGGGAGTCATAGTGCTAACCTTTTGCAGTTGGTTGATAGGGGAAGGGAGTCAAAGGGTTAACAGGGTCAGTAACAACACGCACTCACACACACACACATACATGCACATACACATGCACATGGGCACACACACACACACACACATGCACAACATTAGAATGTATGTATACAGATATGTGATACTACAACATTAGATTGTCTGTGTACAGATGTGTTATTAGTATATTACAACTTTAGATTGTATGTATTATTACATTAGATTGTATGTATACAGATATGTTACTACAACATTAGATTGTCTGTGTACAGATGTGTTATCACAACATCAGATTGTATGTATTATTACATTAGATTGTATGTGTACAGATGTGGTACTACAACATTAGATTGTATATGTACAGAAGTGTTACTACAACTTTAGATTGTATGTGTTATCATCATCATCATATATGCTTTGCACCATGGCATTGGCGATCATGGCCCTCCATACAAATTTATTCCTTGTCACTGCAAGTAAAACTCCCACCCTCCCTGGCCCTCCGTGGAATTTATCCCTTGTCGCAGCAAGTACCTTTCCCATCCTCTCTGTCCTCAGCCACTCTGCAAGTCCGTCCAGTATTTTCACCCTGGGTCTACCTGTTGCTGTCTTTCCCTGCAGCTTTCCTATTGTGACCAGGTGCTGTAATTTCTCTTGCCTCATAAAATGTCCTATGAACGGTGCTTTTTTTTTTTTTTTTTTTTTTGTGTGTGCTAATTTTCTTTATTGATGTTCTTGTGTCTGCCTCCTTCAAGACTGTCTCATTTGTTTTCTTTACTGTCCATGGAACTCTCAACATTCTTCTTGGAAACCACATTTCAGTTGCCTCAATCTTGTTCTGACTTTACGTGTTGACTGTCCATGTCTCACAACCGTACAACCATGTTGTTTCTATATAACACTCAAGAACTCTCTTCCTGATGTTAATTGATAGGCATATGTTTGGTAAAAACGCCTGGCCAATTCTGCCGGCTATTTCTGATGTGCATCTGCCGTCTGTGAGATGATTGTATTTGTGCAGATGTGTTACTACAACATTAGATTTTATATGTGCAGATGGGGCGGGTGCCAGAATCAAGGTGGACAACCCAGTGGTGGAGCTGGATGGAGATGAGATGACCAGAATCATCTGGGAGAAAATCAAGGACAGGGTAAGAACTTTTAACCCATTGACTCCTTCGGCCTGTCCATCAGCTTCCATTGCCTTCCTGCATTGACTCCCTTACCCTGTCCACCAGCTTCCACGGCTGTTGGAGAGGCTAAGGGCATCAAAATGTCAAATTAGGATATCATCCTGCCTTCATGTTTTCAAGAACCAATTTTGCATGCATTCACTGCTACAGAAATCTACATGCATACTAACAGACAGATTGTTAGTTACATTTGTATCATGTAATCCACATAAACATACATGATCATATGCACATTATAATACATGCCTGTATGTAGTGTATGAGTGTACATGTACACATGCATACACATTTTTTAAAATAATCAGAATTATCTGAGAGAAAATTAAACACAGAGTGGTTAAGGCAGCAATTTTGAATACGTTCATTTAGAGATGCATACAGAAGCAATTGCAGAGTTGCAATGTGGTAAATCAGCAGGCTCTGATGGTATTCCGCCTGAAGTTTTTAACGCAGGTGGTCAGCCGCTGATGTATGGAGTATATTTTTGGCTGTAAGGAAATGTGATGTGCCGAAACAATTTTAGATAATTTAGGCCTGTTTTTATACATGTTTTAGTGTCCTTAGTTATATTTAGTATTTACATATGTACATATGTATTCAGGTTTAATTTTTTTAAGTCTGTTGGTAATAAACTGGACAGAGTGGTTAGTGCCAGGGGCATATTCTTAGATTATGCATGTTTTTGAATGCATTAATAATAAGTGTACGTAATATTCTTTTCCAGGTGTTTTTTAAATTTTTTTAGTGAGATATTATGTCTGGTTTGAGATAGTTATAGCTCTGATCTGGCTCTTTGCAGTCGGCTGGGCTTTAACCCTTTGACTACCTCACCCTATCCACCACCCTGTCCACCAGCTTCCTGCAAGACTACCTCATCCTATCCACCAGCTTCCTGCAGGAAGCTGGCTGATAGGGTGAGGGAGTCAAACGGTTGTTTTTGCTTTGCTAGCGTGGTTGACAATGCAGACTGCTGGTGGACAGTGTGCGGGAGTCAAAGGGTTAAACAGCAGAAACAGTAATCCATTATCTGCCAGGTGGGAGGTACCCCTACGGGATCATGATTAGATGTCTGACATCTTACCCGTTTTAACTGTAGCTTAAACTGTAGCGCCTGTTGATATTGTAAATGTTATCAAGTCCGCATTGGTGGTGACTGTGTTACAAGTTAGTGATACAGTTAACCCTTTCATTCCCACACCTTCCCCAAGGGGACACTGGGGGTTCTTTCATTGTAAATAGCATCCCCACCTTCTGGAAATTCTGTGCTAGAAATTTCCTCTTTTCTGACACTCTCTGTTTCTGCCTTGTTATTTTGCTTTCTGTCATTTCTTCCTACCATTTTGTGCCTTGCTGGTCTATTCACCTGTATGTGTTCAGGGAAGTCTTAATATTTTCTCTTAAGATTGATAATTGGGTATGTGGATTAAGTGCATTTTTGGCTCTAGGGAAATGAGATGTGTGGAAGCAATTTTTTTGTAATTTAGTCCCGTTTTTATATATGTTTTAGAGTTCTTAGGTATGTTTAAATTTGTATTCAAGTATGTTTTTTAATTCCCCTATGTGATAAATTGGTCGGAGTGGTCAGTGCCGGGGGCATCTCCTTAGATTATGTGCACGAATGCATTGATGTATGAACTGAATTTTCTTTTCCTGTTTTTTTTTATAAATTATTTTTTATTTTTTTTTATCCTGTTGATGTGTACGTTTTGAAATGGCTATAGCCCTGATATGGCTGTACGTAGTTGGCTGGGCTTTAAACAGCATCAATAACAGCAGTATTAACACTCCCACACCCTATCTGGCAGCAGTAAAAACTTAACCCTTTCACTCCCCTTTGGCTTTCCACCAGCCAGGTTTTTGCTTTGCTATCATGGCTGAAAAACACAGGATACTGGTAGACAGGGTGAGGGGGTGAAAGGGTTAATTGATAAAACGACCTGGGGACCAAGCCAGGTTGCTCTTGTGTCAGGTGTTACCAGTTGAATGAGTAACGGCCTATTTGAAACCTATCAGCCTTGGTCTGGTTTTTATCTCTGAATGATTTCTGTTTCTTGTGGGCCTCTGTGTGTGTGTGTGTGTGTGTGTGTGTGTGTGTGTGTGTGTGTGTGTGTGTGTGTGTGTGAGAGAGAGAGAGAGAGAATGTATGTGTGTGTAGGTAGGTGTGTGGTGTGTGTGTGTGTGTGTGTGTGTGTGTGTGTGTGTGTGTGTGTGTGTGTGTGTGTGTGTGTGAGTGTGTGTGTGAAGTCAGAAACTTAATTGAATAAAACCAGTCATTTCAGTGGGTGAGAGTACAGTATTCTCTGTCTTTCTCTGTCTGTCTGTCTCTCTTTCTGTCTGTCTCTGTCTGTCTGTCTGTCTGTCTGTCTCTCTCTCTCTTTCTCTGTCTCTTTCTTTCTCTTTTGACTGCTTGAATACATGAGTGGACTTTGAGGTGTATGACGTTTTTTTACTGCGATGTTAAAACAGGACTTCATTATTCCATGTTCAGAAGTGTGTATATGCCGGGCATTTTAGTGTTTCCATAAACCACTGAAGTCTGATATTGCTTACAGAATCTTATGTGTGTATATTTGATTGATGTTCTGTGTGCGTATACACAGAGGTTTAAGCATGAGCAGGCCAGCATGTATTTTTTTTAAGGATCATTGCATTTAGATTGAATACCTCTGTTCTCTTCGTTTTTTCTTTTTTCTTTTCATTCCTATTTTTCTGTGCCATTTTAATGGCCACAGAAGCTGGCACTAGCTTTTACAATGCGACGATGATGATAGCGATGATCTGAGGATGATAATCATGATGCTGTGGAGTTCCATCAGGGATTGACACTGCGTAACAGGGCTGTACTCTGTGCTTACTATCATAATATATCCTGGCATCAGCCAGGCCTGAGAGATACAGACACCTGTGGTGTTGGTTTGAAAACTTGAGCAACACCGTCCAATGTGTTATTGGACGGTGTTGCTCAAGTTTTCAAACCAACACCACAGGTGTTGGTTTGAAAATAAACTGCTTTTGACTGTTTGACTTTTTTTTTATATAGTTTTGACGAACTGATAATTTACAGGCATATGAGAGAATGTTACAGTATCACGAATTGATATCACAGATAATGTGAAGTGGTTGATATGAAGTGGAGGAGACTTGACTGTGTTGAGCTCATAGTAAGCTCAGCTCCAGGTAGGAACCAGTTGGAGCCCAAAAATCCTACACTGATTTTTGAAGGGACTTATAGGGATTTGAACCTGCAACCTTCCAGTTGGTAGTCCATTGCTAACCACTACACCAGGGTGACTGGTACAGTCTGCACATATGTTGACCTGGGAGATTGAACAATTCTGGCCCCATTGTTTGACCACCAGTCTTGTGTGCATGAACAGTTCTGAACCCCAAACTTTCAGTTGGAAGACCAGTGTTCTGTTCACTTGGCTATCATGCTCATCATACACATTTTGGTATAACTAATTGACCATTTGCATTGTCTTTAGTTTTAACATTCATAGTGAGGTTACTAAACAGGTGTTATGCACATTGTGGTCTCAGTGGCTATTCCATTTACAACAGTCTGGTCGTTGGATATCAATAATTTTAACATCCATGTATGAACACTGTTTTATTTGAGCAACAGCTACGGTCCGTGCTAATTAGGAGTGTTACGCTTTGAACAGGTTACATCTCTCTGTCACAAGTTTGAAAAAGATAAGTCAGTGTATCTACATGTGTGTGTGTGTGTGTGTGTGTGTGGATGTGCACAGAATTATTGTTATATAGTATTCTTGTATAACGCTGTTCTCCAAACTCATTTGGTTTCATTGTGCATCACACACAATCAGACTTTTTAATGGAGGTGGAGAACTCAAGCTGTTAGCTGAGCTGACCACATTCCACTGTGCTGTTGTACAGTCTGCATCTTTGGTGGACGTGTATGCAGGGTGTTTTCATGTTTCCATAAGTCAGCCACCGATGTGACTTACAGGATCTTTAACGTGCATATTTGATATTCTGCGTTGCGTACGTGTACGCACGAAAGGGGTTGACCTGGGAGATGGAGGGAGTGGGGGTGGGGGAATCTCTTCATCCTGTGTCCACCAGGTGGAGGTATCTAGATGGATCAAACCCAGGATTTTCTGATAGGAAGTTGAACATTTGCCCACTTGACTATGCTCACTTGACTACCATGCCCGTCACATGTCCATGTGCAAAGTTGCTTGTCTTTGTGGAATCCAGTTTCCTAAATAGGACACACACAGTATAGCATATTTCATAACACTAACAGTCACAACATGTCATTGTCTGTGCTCTCTCAAGGCTTGCGGACGACCACATTCTACCCTGAGTGTTTTACTTTTGAGTAGATAACTGACTTAGTTTTGCATAAATTTGGGTCAAGAACACAGAGATTATTGCATGTATTCTTAAGTGCTCCTGATCTTTTGTACTATTTTTCTGCTTACACATTTTCAGGTGATGAAATGTTGAGTGATACAACTGATAGTGTTTCATATCTGGGATAGGTCTTCGTTTTATAAAGCGATTGGAGGGATTATTTAGAGGGAGGTTTGCATGTGTGTTTGCATGCGTGCGCGAGTGTGTGTGTGTGTGTGTGTGTGTGTGTGTGTGTGTGTGTGTGTGTGTGTGTGTGTGTGTGTGTGTGTGTGGGTGTGTGTGTGTATGTGTGTGTGTGTGTGTAGCTTGAAAGCCAAAATGCTAATCCTATATATAAAAGCTTTCTCATCCCTGTGCATTTACTTAATAAAGAGTTTCACAGAAGCAGAAATTCTTAAAAATCAAACACGGACAAACCAAACTATGCATAGAAGGTAAAACAAAATGTGACTGCTGGATCTTGAGGGTAAAAAACAAAATATCCAAAAATACCTTGTTTGTAAATGATCCTTGGGAGTATAAAACACAACTTTCGAGCCCAGGCCCTTTGTCAAGTGAAAAATAAAACTTGACAAAGGGCCTGGGCTCGAAACGTTGTGTTTTATACTCCCAAGGATCGTTTACAAACAAGGTATTTTTTAATGTTTTTGTTTTTTTCAAACTATGCATAGCCATGCATGCACTCAAACACGCATATGCATACTCACAGGCTTGCCCACATGCATATTACACTCACTCATATGCACACTTACATAGTACACAAACACACACACACACACACACGCACACACACACACACACACACACACACACACACACACACACACACACACACACACACACACACACACACACACACACACACATGCATGCACGCATACACACACACATGCACAAACATACATGCACATACACTCACACACACATGTGCGCGCGCGCACACACACACACACACACACACACACACACACACACACACACACACACACACACACACACACACAC
>JAPXFY010000027.1:42954826-42972326 GCA_030674185.1 Monoplex corrugatus | reverse complement strand
GAAGGCCTGACACTGTTTTCAGACTTCAGTATCACCTTCACTGTCTTCTGTAACTGGAAGGCCTGCACCGTTTTCAGACTTCAGTATCGCCTTCACTGTCTGTCTGTAACTGAAGGCCTAGCACTGTTTTCAGACTTCAGTATCACCTTCACTGTGTGCTGTAACTAGAAGGCCTAGCACTGTTTTCAGACTTCAGTATCACCTTCACTGTCGTCTGTAACTGGAAGGCCTAGCACGTTTTATCAGTACTTCAGTATCACTCACCTTCAACACTTCTGTCTGTAACTAGAAGGCCTAGCACTGTTTTCAGACTTCAGTATCACCTTCACTGTGTCTGTAACTAGAAGGCCTAGCACTGTTTTCAGACTTCAGTATCACCTTCACTGTCTGTCTGTAACTGGAAGGCATATCACTGTTTTCAGACTTCAGTATCACCTTCACTGTCTGTCTGTAACTGGAAGGCCTAGCACTGTTTTCAGACTTCAGTATTGCCTTCACTGTCTGTCCATAACTGGAAGGCGTAGGGCTGTTTTCAAACATCAGTACATTCCCAGGCTAAATTTTTCCAGATATGTTGTTTTAAATCAGATTCAGAGTGGTTCTGCTTGGTTGTGTGCAGTTGATCTTCCCATACATTGATGTTGACTGCAAGTACTATGACCTGGGCCTTCCATACCGTGACCAGACCAATGACCAGGTGACGACCGACAGTGCTGCCGCTATCAAGAAATACAATGTTGGCATCAAGTGCGCCACCATTACCCCTGATGAAGAACGTGTGGAAGGTAGGAATTTTGTCGCATTGCATACATATGCATGTTGTTTTGTACTTGTAGTGTGAATGTATGTGTGTGTACGTATCTGTCTGTCTGTCTATCTATCCATCTGTCTATCTGTCTATCTATCTATCTGTCTATCTGTCTGTCTGTCTATGTATCTGTCTATCTATTTATCTGTCTGTCTATTTATCTATCTATCTATCTATCTATCTATCTGTCCTTTCATCACATATATAACACACATCTTGTCACGTGACATGACTCATATTTGCATGTGCATCTGTGTTTCTTTGGCAAGTCTTTGGAATATGAAAACATCCTGCTGATCATGGAAAATAAAAGTATCCCCAAGGAAGGCGTAGTTAGCCAAAATATTGAACAAAAAGTATTTGCCTGTTGTGTTTCCTTTTCATTATTTTCCAGCGTGATGTTCTGATAACCTTCACTCATAACAGTGGCTGTCAAATGTCTTTGAATGCTCAGTGGGTATGTGTCTCCAGAATTCAAGCTGAAAAAGATGTGGCTGAGTCCTAATGGCACCATCCGTAACATCCTCGGTGGCACCGTGTTCCGTGAGCCAATCATCTGTCAGAACATTCCTCGTCTCATCCCTGGTTGGACGCAGCCTATTGTCATTGGCCGTCATGCTCATGGCGACCAGGTGAAGATGATGTTATCATATCTTTTTAAAATTTTTTTTTTTTTAATTTCAATGAAATTATGCTGAAAAACATGCATACATATTTGTATCATTATCAGTGCCATTGTCAGTACTTAGTACTCAAAATGTGTGTAAATGGAATAGTTTGATACATTACGAAAAGGGAGTCTCACCGGATATTTATTTTAGTCACCCCTCCCCTACTGTGGACTTTGGTAGTGATTGCAGTTGATAAAAAATACACAAAACCATATACAAGTGAGTCTAGATTTCAAGTAACTGAGCTGGTTCTTTGCACTGTGTGGTTAGGTTGTATGTTTTTGTGGTATGTATATAGATTAAAATATGTATGGAAGTTGACCATGCGAACATGTGTGTAGGATATGTAGCACTGTTGATATGATGTTATCTTAAACTGGCATGAGTACCTACACTGGCACGAGTACCCGATAGTATTGAGACTTCAGTCTTTTTTGTAGTATGACAGCTTTGAACACAAACGTGATCGCCAGATTGCTGAGTTAGATCATCGGTTGGTGTTTTCATTGGTGATAATATTGGTTTAATTCTTTTTGAAATATTGATTGCATGTAGTAGTTATCGATGGATTCATGTTATAATGGTGCTCATGAATGCATAGTTTTTCACTTGTCATCATCATGTGCCCTGCCGCATGGCGTTGGCGATCATGGCTGTCCATTCAAATCTATCCTTTGTTGCTGCAAGTACATCTCCCACCTTCTTTGTCTTCATCCATTCCGCAAGTCCGTCCAGTATTTTCTCCTCGGGTCTACCTAGTGCTCGTTTTCCCTCTTCTCTTTGACTTGTACACTGTAGAAAAGTTAACTTTTCACCATGGCTTAAGCGTCAGATGTAGAGTTGTTCCAGAATTTTTGTGTTATACAGTGATTCTTGTACTTGCAGCGCCAAAGGTTAGATTCATAATGGATGGCCATGATAGCCAACTCCATGCAGCAGGGCACATGATGATGATAATGAAATGATTCTGAATATTTTTTTGTAAGGCAGTATAGAAAGTGGACTTTTTTCCCTTCCAGTTCATCATCTTCCTTCCATGGTGTTGACAGAATGTGGATAAATGGGTTGTTTTCAGTACAAGGCAACAGACCGAGTGATAGAGGGAAACGGCAAACTGGAATTGGTGTTCACCCCTGAAGGCGGACAGCCCGAAAAACTGACTGTCTTTGACTTCAAGAATGGCGGAGGTGTTGGCTTGTCAATGTACAACACTGATGAGGTTTGTACCTTACAGTAGATGGTGCTGAACGTTTTGGTGTGTAACGATATGCCTGCAAAATGTTGAGGACTTTGCTTGTTAATCAGGAATGTACAGGGAATTGTCTGCTTGGTTTGATGGTGGTACTGTTGGAAGTTTGTGAAGGTTTTTGTTTTGTGTACTTATTTACTAAGAGAGAGAGAGAGAGAGGAGAGAGAGAGAGAGGAGAGAGAGAGAGAGAGAGAGAGAGAGAGAGAGAGAGAGAGAGAGAGAGAGAGAGAGAGAGAGAGGAGTGAGTGAGTGAGTGAGTGAGTGAGTGAGTGAGTGAGTGAGTGAGTGAGTATGTGTATGAGTGTGTTAAGTTTTAAGTATCTTGTATTGAAATGGAATTGTCCAACTTGTTTATATTTTCAACTTGAAATGTAACTGTTTATATATTTCCAAATTTGAAATATGTTTTAATATGCACTGACATCCATATTTCCATATAATGCAATATTAGTTATATAAACTGTTATACACAATACGCAAATACATTTTATGGTACACTGATAATAATAATAATAGTAATAATAATAATGATAATAATAACAATAAATAATAATAATAATAATATCTATCTATCTATATATATATTGTGTGTGTGTGTGTGTGTGTGTGTGTGTGTGTGTGTGTGTGTGTGTGTGTGTGTGTGTGTGTGTGTGATTTTTTAAACGATTCTTTTGTTGGACACAATTTTTTTCTCTCTCCCTTTCTGTACTGAAATCATCATTGATTTGAAGTTCAGTTCATATTTGATTTTCAGCTGTTCCTCACAGGGTTTCTGAATTTACTGTTATTTAATTAATTACAAGTTTGACTGGTGAAAGTCTTGGCAACGTTTATTTATTTTGTGCCCCATCATGTGCATCACAGCAAGGCTTTCACTGTTTTTTTTTAAAATCTTGTTTTGTTTGTATGTTTGTTTACTTGTTCTCATGTTTTGTTGTCTTTTCCCCCCTTAACAGTCGATCACTGGATTTGCCCATGCCAGTTTCCAGTACGCCTGATGAAAGGTTGGCCTCTGTACATGAGCACCAAGAACACCATTCTCAAGAGATACGATGGCCGCTTCAAAGATATACTTCCAGGAAATTTTTGACAAGTAAGCTCATTTCTAAATTGTCAGTACCTGCATAAGATGTTAGAGATTTTTTAAGAACCACATCTTTTTTTTTTCTTTGTGTAATTATTTTCATGGACTGACTGGAAATGTTTATTGTTACTTTACCAAAGATTTTTTAAGAAACTGTGTCTTTCTTTTTTTCCCCCTTTCTTTTATAATTGTTATTTTGATTTACTGACCGGAAATATTTATTGTTTCTTTACTTATTCATTCATTGAAATGCTGTTGAGGGGCTTTTTATTTGATTTTGATTATTTTCAACAGGAGATGAAACACATTTTAAAAGGTTTAGTGAGGAAATGTAACTCCTGTTTCCCAACTTTTTTCTTTATCCGTAGCATAACACTAGTCACTTTTCATGCAACAGACATTAAAAAGAAACTTGTTAGGACAGAATTGTCTCCACATGAAATTACCCCCTCATGCCTGTTTTAGTTTTATACATCTGTTGGCTGGCTGGATTGGTAGAGTAATAGATTCGAGGCCTCAGGCCCACTTTTTTACATGCTACGTAAACAATGTTTTCACAAGATAGGGGTGGGGGTGGGGGGTTGGTTCCATTTAGTGGGGGCATGGCTAGATTTTCGTTAGGTAAGGCTAGTTGCATCAAGAGGATCTTGCTAGCAAGATAAAGATGGCAGTCATGCAAGTTGCTTTTGTGTTTGATGATGACTCACTCTTCTGTTGTGAAATAAGTGATGTACTTTGACATTAACTTCTGCCTTACATCTGTTTCATAGCCTACTTTTTTCTTATCCTTGCCACTTGCTATCACGCCACTTGCAGGCAAGAGTGCTAGCTTGTAAGAAACGGGCCCATAGTATCTTGAATTCAGTCCCAGCCCATAACATGCAAAACTAGCGTGTTCATTGCCCAGATGTTACTTTGATGGTGTCAGGTTTGTGTTTGATAACCTTTATCCTGTCCGTCTGTCACATCTCAAGACTTTGCTCGCTTGTACATGCATACATATTTACATAGGCTTAAGGTGTTTACCAGAGAATTGTTTGAACATATGAGTGAAGCGGATACAAAACTGACAGCACAAAATCCATTCATGTTGACAGGCAGTACAAGGCCCAGTTTGACAAGCAGGGCATCTGGTACGAGCATCGTCTGATCGATGATATGGTGGCTCAGGCTTTGAAGTCTTCTGGTGGCTTTGTTTGGGCCTGCAAGAACTATGATGGTGATGTGCAGTCTGATGTTGTTGCTCAAGGTGAGTTGGTCAGGAATAATGACTATGCTGATGTGATGTGACAAGATTTATTCGCTTTGACAATTAATTGTAAGGAGATAGAGCGAGAACACTTTTTTCTTTTGCATTATGATTTTTATGATAAAGTTGAGTCGACCGCATGCATATGCAAAACTAAGCAAGCTTCAAATCAAATTGTACAAAATGAAAGTCATGAATTGAAGGACAAGATCTGCTTACTAGTCAGTATTTTTTAAATCTGTTTTTATTATGGAGGGCAGGACAGCAAATGACATGTTGAGTTTTATTTGAAGCACCTGATTTTCTTTTTGTAGGGTTTCCTACAGCTATGTCTGCAACCCCAAAGAACTCATAGATCTGGAAAATGTTTTTGAATTTCATTGAGTTTGCATCCTAAAATCTCAAAATCTATCAAAACTTCTGGTTATTGAGTTGAAACATTTCTGAGGAATGGACTTCATTTTGCTATTTAAGTCATGGATGGATGGATGAATTCACATCATAAGTTTGTGTTGTCTTGTAGCGTTTTGCGTAAGAGAATAAGGACAAACCCCTAATGTGTGAATTTTTTTTTGTCCTTGTTGATATTACTGTCATTAGTGCTATTAATCCTATGAATGCGGACGAAATCCCAGACGTCTGAATTTTTTGTGTTCTTGTTGATATTGCTACCATTAGTGCTGTGTGTTCTGTTTGTGTCATTATTCAGATTACGGGTCTCTGGGTCTGATGATCAGTGTGTCCTGTTTGTGTCATTATTCAGGTGGTCTCTGGTTGATGACATGTGTCTATTGTGTCTATTGTGGGGTCTCTGGGTCTGATGACCAGTGTGTCCTGTTTGTGTCATTATTCAGGATGTGGGTCTCTGGGTCTGATGACCAGTGTGTCCTGTTTGTGTCATTATTCAGGTGTGGGTCTCTGGGTCTGATGACCAGTGTGTCTGTTTGTGTCATTATTCAGGATGTGGGTCTCTGGGTCTGATGACCAGTGTGTCCTGTTTGTGTCATTATTCAGGATATGGGTCTCTGGGTCTGATGACCAGTGTGTCCTGTTTGTGTCATTATTCATGGTACAGGTCTCTGGGTCTGATGACCAGTGTGTCCTATTTGTGTCATTATTCAGGATATAGGTCTCTGGGTCTGATGACCAGTGTGTCCTGTTTGTGTCATTATTCAGGGTGTGGGTCTCTGGGTCTGATGACCAGTATGTCCTGTTTGTGTCATTATTCATGGTACAGGTCTCTGGGTCTGATGACCAGTGTGTCCTGTTTGTGTCATTATTCAGGTTATGGGTCTCTGGGTCTGATGACCAGTGTGTCCTATTTGTGTCATTATTCAGGGTGTGGGTCTCTGGGTCTGATGACCAGTGTGTCCTGTTTGTGTCATTATTCAGGGTGTGGGTCTCTGGGTCTGATGACCAGTATGTCCTGTTTGTGTCATTATTCAGGGTACGGGTCTCTGGGTCTGATGACCAGTGTGTTGGTCTGTCCTGATGGCAAGACCATCGAAGCTGAGGCAGCTCATGGCACAGTCACCAGGCATTACCGTGAACACCAAAAGGTAATGCATAATGCATCTTCTGCTGGGATCGAATTCTAATCAGTCTTGTGGTCATGTATGTTGGTAAAAAGTCTTTTGATTTGTTTTATTGTTGTTGTTTTATTTTTGTGTTGTAATTCGCTTAGAAGTGATTTTCTGCGAAAGAAAAAATTGAACTTTGGAAAGTCTCATTTGGCAATTTGGGATAAGTCAATTTCTGATAGCTTGACCATTATGCATTTTCGATAAGTCTTGAATTACTGTAATGTTTTGGTTTTGTTTGTGTTCAAAGTTTTCATTATCTTGTAGAAGTTTTCGGCTAGTCAATTGAACTTTGGAAAGTCTCCTTGCATTGGAAGTCAGTTTCTGATAACCTGACCATTATACATTTTTTCAATTGTAAGTTTTTATTTTGTTTTTATTCAAAGTTTTCATCATCTTGTAACGTTTTCAGCCAACTTAAATGTGTGTGCTCTACTGATAGGCTGTTTTGTTAATTGCTACACACTTTTGCACATTTTACATCTGTATATTTATGGATATGCACAGGGCAACCCTACCAGCACCAACCCCATTGCCAGTATCTTTGCCTGGACAAGGGGACTTGAACACCGAGGAAAGCTAGATGGCAACAAGGAACTGCAAAGGTGGGTGAATTATCTGTTACATATGAAATGTTCATATTGTTAAAACATTTATAGTTTGAAGTCAGTGAAGTTTCTGTTGAGGACACTTGATAAAAATGAAAGTATTCGGATGATGCATTGGGATTTTGTTTGTTTGTTTGTTTGTTGGCTAAATAGGTTTTTCTTTTCAGTGAAAGAAAACGATGGTAGATTTGCTTTGAAAAAAAAAATCAAGATTAACAAAACATAGCTCTGTGACTCCTGCACCATATCCACCATCTGCAAAAACTTAACCCTTTGACTCCCTCACCCTGTCCACCAGCGTCATGCAGGAAGCTGGTGGATTAGGTGAGGGAATCAAAGGATTAAGTTTTTGCTTTGCTAGCATGATTGACAATGTTGGCTGCTGGTGGATAGGATGTGGGAGTCAAAGAAATAAAACAGTCTAGTTTGAAGTCTGTGAAGTTTATGGAGGCAACACAAGTAGATCATTCATAAGGAAGATTAGGAAAAGACAGGCAACATTCATAGGCCATTTTATGAGGAAAGGGGAATTGGAACACTTGGTCACAATGGGAAATTTGGAGGGAAGGAGAACACCGGGTAGACCCAGGGAGAAGACACTAGACGGACTTGCAGACCGGGTAGACCCAGGGAGAAGACACTAGACGGACTTGCAGAGTGGCTGAAGACAAGGAGGGTGGAAGAGATGCTTGAGGCAACAAGAGATAGAGACGGATGGAAGTCCATAATCGCCATCGCCATGCGGCAAGGCACCTGATGATGATAATGATGATGTTTATGTTGAGGACACCGATAAAAATTGAATCAGTCTGCTTGATTGGGATTAGTATTTTTCTTTATTTGATAAATAGTTTTTTTCCAATGAATAATGTGTTCAGAATATTCATTCAGAAGAAAATGATGGTTGATATGCTTTGAAAAAAAAATTAAAGATTAAGAAAACATTTACAGCCCTTTGACTCCTGCACCATATCCACCGTCTGTAAAAACTTAACTCTTTGACTTCCTCACCCTACCCACCAGCTTCGTGCAGGAAACTGATAGGGTGAAAGAGTCAAAGGGTTAAGGTTTTGCTTTGCTAGCATGGTTGACAAAGGTGTTGGAGTCAAGGGATTAATAAGTCAGTGGTTGGTGGCCTATGATAACGTGAAAATACCCAGCATGCACAACCACTTTAACCCTTTGACTCCCGCACCCTGTCTTCCAGCATCTTGCATTGTCAACCATGCTAGCAAAGCTCAAACTTAGCCCTTGGACTCCCTCACTCTATCCAGCAATTTCCTGCTGGAGGCTGGTGGATAGGGTGAGGGGAAGTTTTTGCATTTGATAATAGGGTACGGGAGTCAGAGGGTTAAGTGAATAATGCATTCTGTGCAGCAACATTACTAATGCCTGCATAGTGTTGGCCAAACAACCTGCATATAGGCATCCAAAAGAAAACATGGCTTGAAAAAAAATGTTTACATCTGGTGTCGCACCTACCTCACATACTGAAAACATTGATTTGAATCAACTTTCTTGCCACCACTGACATGACAAACCAAGGGACTTAATCATGTTGCTGGTAGGTTTGATTTAGTCTTATTAACCCTTTTGATTCCCACACCCTATCCACCAGCTGCAAAAACTTAATCCTTTGACTCCCTCACCCTATCCACCAGCTTCCTGTAGGAAGCTGGTGGATAGGGTGAGGGAGTCAAAGGATTAAGTTTTTGCTTTGCTTGCATGGTTGACAATGCAGGATGCTGGTAGACAGGGTGCGGGAGTCAAAGGGTTAAGCCAAAGAAAGATACAACTTAGTCCTTTATCAGCATGATCAGATCCCTTGGGTGGAAGGGAGGATGGTGATATCAGTCTTATCAGCATGTGATGCAAATGTGACAGTAGATAGGAATAATTTTTATCTTTTTTTTTTTAATTAGTCACCTTCCACACAGGGAACCTCTGAAGAATTATGAACCAGCATGGTCTTCAACCAAAAGCTGTTTGCCCAGTGTAGTCAAGAGAGCATAGACACATCACCATAAAAAGATAACGGAAATGAGTTGGGCACATTATCCCAAGAGGGCAGGGTAACGTTACCCAGACTATCTTTCATTGGACACCAGAAGTAAAAACTAAGAAAGAAAAACTCAGAAACACCTGGTGACATACAGTAGAAGAATTGGAAACCCAGAAACACACAACGGGTGCCATACAGGGGCTGGTCCAGAACAGATAGATGTGTAGGACTTCTGTTGCTGCCCTATATGCTTATGGCATAATGGACAGCAACTAAATGCCCATGGAAGATCATGAAAGCACTGGATAAATGGAGTGGCCTGCACATTCCACATCTTTCACTTCCACTACCTCTCATGACTTTATGTCAGCCTTCCCATACCCCCTATGGGGATGCCAGGGGCTCTTTCAGTATAAATAGTATCCCCACCTGGAGGAAATTCTGTGCTAGAAATTTCCTCTTTTCTGTCACTCTCTTTGTTCCTGCCTTGTTCATTTGCTTTTTGTCATCTCTTCCTATCATTTTCTGCCTTGCTGGTCCATTCACCTGTATATGTTTGATAAAGTCTTACGCACATAGGATTGATAATTGGGTACATGTATTAAGTGCATTTTTGGCTTCAGGGAAATGAGATATGTTAAAGCAGTTTTAAGTAATTTAGACCAGTTTGTATATATGCTTTAGTGTCCTTAGTTATGTTTAAATTTGTATTCAGGTATGTTTTTTTAGATCCCCTGTGTGATAAATTGGACGGAGTGGTCAATGCCAGGGGCACCTCCTTGGATTATGTGTGCAAAGGCGTTGATCTGTGTATTTAATTTTTTTTGGTTTGGTCATAGCCCTGATATGGCTCTGCGCAGTTTTCTGGGCTTTAAACAATAATGATAATGATAAAATGTCTGGCAGTAATTAATACTAATGGCTATATGTTGACTGACAGGTTTGCCCAGACCATGGAGAAGGCGTGTGTGGACACTGTAGACAGTGGGAAGATGACCAAAGATCTGGCAGGCTGCATTTATGGCCTGAAGAAGTAGGTGTTCTTGCACCCATCATGCTTGTAGAACAAGCGGTGCTCACATGACAGAAAGGATGGCCTTTCCTTAGAAATGTTACATATATGCAAAATGTTCTGCACAGACAACTTTTCACAGACAGTGTGTGTAGCATTTACAATATACACATGCATGCACGCGCACACACACACACACACACACAGACACAGACACAGAGACACAGACACACAGAGACACACAGACAGACACACACAGACACACACAGACACACACACATGCACGCATGCACGCACGCACGCACGCACGCACACACACACACACACACACACACACACACACACACACACACACACACACAGAGACACAGACACACACACACACACACACACACACACACACACACACACACACACACACACACACACACACACACACACACACAGACACACACACACACACACACACAGACACACACACAGACACAGACACACACACACACACACACACACACACACATACATACACACAGAGGGTAGGACAATAACTTTTTTTCTGACTTGCCCTGGGGACAAGTAGACAAAATTTCTACTTGCCTCACAGACAGAACTACTTGCCTGTCAGTCAGTGGCAAAAAATTCCTTAAATCAACCAGTTTTGAATGAGAAGTTAATGGGGAAAAATCCTTTATCAACCAGTTTTGAATGGGAAGTAAATGGGTAAAAAATTCCTTAAATCAACCAATTTTGAATGAGAAGTTAATGGGGGGGGAAATCCTTAAACTGTTTTGAATGGGAAGTTAATGTGAACAAAATTCCTTAAATCAACCAGTTTTGAATGGGAAGTTAATGTGAAAAAAATTCCTTAAATCAACCAGTTTTGAATGGAAAGTTAATGTGAAAAAAATTCCTTAAATCAACCAGTTTTGAATGGGAAGTTAATGTGAAAAAAATTCCTTAAATCAACCAGTTTTGAATGGGAAGTTAATGTGAAAAAAATTCCTTAAATCAACCAGTTTTGAATGGGAAGTTAATGGGGGAAAATCCTTTATCAACCAGCTTTGAATGGGAAGTAAATGGGTAAAAATTCCTTAAATCAACCAGTTTTGAATGGGATGTAAATATGGTTATATTCCTTAAATCAGCCAGTTTTGAATGGGAAGTTAATGGGGAAAAATCCTTAAATCAACCAGTTTTGACTGGGAAGTTAATATGAAAAAAAATCTTTAAATCAACCAGTTTTGAATGGGAAGTTAATATAAAAAAAAATCTTTAAATCAACCAGTTTTGAATGGGAAGTGAATGTGAAAAAAATCCTTAAATCAACCAGTTTTGAATGGGAAGTTAATGGCAACTATAGGTGACAGCAAATGGGAGAAGTATTGTATATGATTGACCTTGAAGAACAGTTAACAAAGCTGTTCTAGATGTGCAGTACTGCTATAAAACTGTCTTTTATATATATATATATTTTTTATGATCATTGCTGTTAGGGAGATTTCCTTTGTACTCATCCTTTTGTTTTTTGGGTCCCATTTTCTATGCCACCTTAACCCTTAGGTGTTCAAAAAGCCAGTAACCGCCCTGCGGAAGAATGTGCCAATCCATTCGTAGCGGTTGAGATCGCCCGACCTTTTCTGGCACATGTGTGGGGAATTTCCATCACTACTGGCCTTGCTGTCTTATCGCACGTGTGGTTAGAATCTTGGTCAGTCTCGCATTGAATGTTCTAGAAATAGTACAATCATTCCGGGATGCAAGGAACTTTCCATTCAGTACTGAAAGACTTTGTACTGATGCTGTGCTACATTCAAATGCGAATACTAGGAGCTAGCTTTATATCTAGCGGTGCAAATGCGAAAGGGTTAATGATTACAGAATCTGGCAGTTTTTATGATGAGATGATGAGGATGATAATCATACAATGGAGTTTATCTAGGATTGAGACTGTGTGACAGGGCTGTACTCTATGCTTACTGTCATAATATATCCTGGCATCAACCAGGCCTGAGAGATACAAATATCTGTGATGTTTGTCAGAAATTTGAACAACACCCACAGTGACGCATCCGTGAAGTGGATGAGACTGGACTGTGTGGTCCCAGTCTTCCTAGTAATCCCATAGCTTGCGCAACTCTGGGTAGGAGCCGGTTGAGGCTGGAAAATCCCACAATGATTTTTTTGAAGGGACTTATGGGGATTCAAATACACAGCCTTCCAGTTGGTAGTCTGTTGCTCTAACCATTACACCACAGTGACTGGTTCTACTGTAAAACTTTATATTCTGTACATTTACTGTTGGTGAAAAATGACGAAAAGCGTGTTGAACATGACATGGAGGCCATTGTTTTATGAATAGTGGTTGTGAGTGCTGCTTCAGTTTCTGCACTTTTGCTCACTTTTCCACTTCCCAGTCCTTTTCATTCCACTGTGTTCACATGACATTTGATAATTTGATAGTGTAGAAAAGATGTTTTGTATGTGTTTGTAGGAGAAGCATGCTTCACTGAAATAAACGTGTGTTTATATACATATATATATATATGTATATATATATATATATATATATATATATATATATATATATATATATATATATATATATATATATATATATATATATATATATGTGTGTGTGTGTGTGTGTGTGTGTGTGTGTGTGTGTGTGTGTGTGTGTGTGTGTGTGTGTGTGTGCATACACACTTATAGATAAATAGATAAATAGATAAATAGATAGATAGATATAGATAGATAGATAGATAGATAGATATGGATACACACAAACACACACACAGATAGATAGATAGATAGATATGGATACACACACACACACACACACACACACAGGGAGAGAGAGAGAAGGAGAGAGAGAGAATGTGTGTGTGTGAATGTAAACTGGTCTATATGTATGAATGTGAATATGTAAATCGGTGTGAGTGAATGTAAATTGGTCTATATGTATGAATGTGAATATGTAAATCGGTGTGAGTGAATGTGAATTGGTCTATATGTATGAATGTGAATATGTAAATCAGTCTTAAGTTATGATTAAAAGAAAAAAGCATGCTTTTACTGATAATGTTCATAGCATCATATTCTTTATGTCTAGTGTGAAACCAGAGCACTACCTCTACACCATGGACTTTTTGGACGCCATTGGGGAGGAGTTTGAGCGCCAGTGGAAAGCATAACACCATGAAAGACTAGCTCCTGTCGTCTGCTCGCCACCCATCTTCATCATAATGCCGCTTCCTGGAACATTCGTTCGTTCTTTAACGTCTTTTCACTATGAGTGATATTAGACGATCTGGAACATTCCTCAAGCTACAGCACCATGTTCACTTTCTCTGAGTTTATACAAAATATAGGCTACCTTTTTAACCATGTGACTCCTGCGCCCTGTCCACCAGCATCCTGCATCATCAACCATGCTAGCAACGCAAAAACTTAATCCTTTGACCCCCACACCCTATCCACCAGCTTCCAGCAGGAAGCTGGTGGATAGGGTGGAGGAGTCAAAGGGTTAAGTTGTTGATGGATAGGGTGCGGGAGTCAAAGTGCCCACTGCATGTCAGCCATCTTAGCCTCAAAGGTTGACCATCTGCCATGATTTTTCCTGACATTATTATTCAGCAGATACATAGTACCTGTTTTGAATCTTTCACATACCGTCATCTGTCTTGAGCAAAGTGACTCTTTAAACATTCATATATATTGACAAGGATATGTAAACATTCATATTCATTGACAAGGACTATCCTTGATAATGTGTGGATTGGAAAGCTGTGTCGATCCTTTCAGCTTAACCATTTCTCCCAGGCCATATAACGCAAGTTCCTGATCTTTTCTTGTGGAAGATTATTAATCAGACTGTGTACACTAAGGAGAAGGATATGATGCCCATAGATACCAAGTTTCAAGACGGTGGCCATTGTAGATGTCTAGAACTGATTGGCAGACTAAGTAAAAGTGGCTTGTGGTTGTACTTTTGTGTAGTTTTTCTTGAAAAAGTCAGCAGTGTGGTTTTAGTGTTAAGGATTGCTTCTGGATTTAAAAAAAAGTAAACATTGAAAGTTCATGCCGATAGTAGTTTCTTTAGTAGGATAGATGTGTTTCATGTGGTATTTTATCTTACATCTTTCAGCCTTTGGAGTTCTGTGAATAGCAGTATTTTATGTCTAGTTGCAGAAGTCTGTTCAGGCCAGTGTACAAGTGACAGTAGCAGTCTTCCACAAGGAGTGAAATGGCCACAGGCAGCGTGCTGTGTCATGTTTCACTTGTTGTTTTCTAAATGACATTTAGAGGGATGTTTAAATTTTGAACTTCAGCTAGAAAATGTAACGATACGAAGGAGGCATTAATTGTTCACCTTAGAGGCAGCATTATGACTTTCAGTTAGAATTTGTTCATAAAGACAGTGAAATGCTTGTAATATTTTATAATGCTTATTACTGTGCCATGAACAAATGTAGGAAGCAGCTTTTTTGATCATTTAGCAGGGCCTTGTGTGTGTATACCTTTGATGTGAATTATATTGTAATGTTGCCAGTATTATCAGGAAAGAAGTGTTTTTGATAATCAAGCAATAGTCATGTAACCAGCTATGCAGTCCAGTGTCTTCATGAACATAAAGAACACATTGTATTTGATACAGGAGTGTTTTGTTTTGAAAGAAAATTGTAATGTCTACAAGGCTCTATGAATAGTTTGTGTTCATGCACATATATACCGTTGGTAATTTTTACAATGTTCTATAGTCTATTCACTTATGTTTGTTTAAAAAAAAAAAAAAGAGAAAAAAGATGGAAATTGTCAGTGATAGTATTATGATTTAAAGAATTTCTCAAAACATTCAGATTGCTGTACTGGAATATCTCCCTTAATTTTATACATACTGTGCCTAAGTTTGGAAGGTCAAGTGTTATAATGATTTTAACAGACGCTTGATAGAAGTACATTTTGGGAATCATGACAGATTATTTTAGCCCTTTGACTCCAGCACCCTGTCCACTAGCATCCTGCATTCTCATGCATGTTAGCAAAGCAAAAACTTAATCATTGACACCCCCACCCTATCCACCAGCCTCCTGCAGGAAGCTGGTGGATAGGGTGAGGGAGTCAAAGGTAAAGTGTTTGCAGTTGGTAGATAGGGTGCGGGAGTTAAAGGGTTAACTTGGTATATTATTTTGTTTTATTTATTTGCCACCACTGTGTCTTTTTATTTAGGTTAGAATATGCATATGGACAGTGTCATTTCATGAATCTCTGATACTGCAGATGGTCTGGTTTCCTGTTACAAGTGATAGTGTTATTGGTGTGCATTCCTAAAGTGTCCAGAGAGGGAAGGTAGTTGAGCAGGAAGCTAGCTGGTGGAGAGGATGAGGAGGCAAAAGGGTTAATATTAAGGTGGCTGGTAGGATGAGGGCTTGAAAGGGTTAAGTGAATCACTGTGTCAACATGATAGTTAACTCTTTGACTCCATCGCCCCGTTCACCAGCATCCTGCAATGTCAACCATGACAGCAAAGCAAAAATCTAACCCTTTCACTCCCTCACCCTATCCACCAGGGTTAAGTCTTTGCAGCTGGCAGATAGGGTGCTGGGGTGAAAGGGTTAACATGACAGGTTGTGAAGTGTGAGGAAAGTGAAGTGTTCTATGTTTATCTGGTGATCATGGTACAAATCTTGTGACAGGAATGACTGAAATGTGTGGTGCTAAATAAACTTGCGTGCGCTTTACTTTTGCTACATTCGTGTTCTGAACTTGTTTTTGCATGAAAACTCTTTGTGTCAGCTTCTTGAGGTTCAGCTTCAGCATCTTTGTGTTACTGTTACTGTTATTTTTGTTTAACTCTTTCATTCCCGGAAACTGGTTTTCCGGTTTGCATATTCAGTACCCTTCATTCCTGCAGCACGGAAAACCGGTCCCAGGAAAGAAGCTCCTTTCCTTCCTGCAGCCCGGAAAACCGGGATGCGCTGTGACTACTTTGAAGTTCGCGCGAGTCGCGTCATCAATGTACGTCATCTGTCCTTGACCGGATCACTCGCTGGGCACTGGTTATGAATTAAATGATTGCCAGACTCCCGCTAACCGTGGGAAAGGGGTCAGTTTCTCTCTTTGGTCAGTGTGCTGCTGTCTGCGTGGCACTTATCATTGTAAATGTGTACTGCGAAAATGGAAGCTGGCCAGAATTCCGACTGATCAATTTTCTGACGACGATTTCTGCACTGCCCTTAGGGATGAAGATTTTGATTTACTACAATTGACCGAAGAGGAGAGAGCCGAGTTATTGGCAGTAGTAAATTGGGAAGAAAATGATGAGAGTGGAGATGAATTAGATGATGAAAACCTGCCAGTTTTACACTCAGCCAAGTTTCGAGTGGACAAGCGGAAATTATGTGCCACCTGTCGGTAAGACAAGAACCAAGTACGAGAGCAGACCTGGGCCTGTGCGTATACTTGATACATCTATGACGGCGCTGGAGTATTTTCAGTTATATTATTTGGACACAATTCTGCTAAAACTTGTTCAGTTTACTGAGAAGTGTTGGGTGTATCTGTGCAGCAACCAGCACGACTGTTTCAAGGTGTACCACACACGTGTCATCTATGTGTGACAAATGACACAGTGACAGGATACTGATTCCATATGTACATATCTAGGGCAAGCAGTGAAGGTGTCGTGTGCGTGTGTGTGTATATAGCTGTGCAAAACATTGTGTGCTTACTGTGTGGCTGTTTGTGACAAGAAAAGACAAAAGAGATGTAAGGCTGTTGATACACCTGGATTTATATATTTGTGATAAACAATAGCTGTGACAATTGTGACATGGATATTACAACAACAGTGCCTCAGCTTGAATGGAAGGATGTTACTATGTGAGTACAAGCGTGCAGAGGACACCCTACATGCAAAACAAAGCCATGCATGCATTTGATATTAATATTGCTCTAAAATTTTACTGAAAATTACCTGTCTAACACCTGCATGTCACATGATATGTCACATAAAGTGTCAACTTAGTCACAGACAATTTCTCACATCATTTTTGTACACAACGGTATATAACATTCTGGGTGTACAACAATGAGTGCTGTCAGTGTGTACGGTCTAAATAAGTACCCTGATTTTTAGTTTCTCTCTTTCTGATAAAGCCAGGGATGAAGGGAATAGAAGAGTTCAGGAAGTCAGGAACAAGGGGAAGTAATAAGTCAAGGAAGCCGGGAATGAAAGAGT
>JAPXFY010000027.1:42907326-42949826 GCA_030674185.1 Monoplex corrugatus | reverse complement strand
TGCACATCACATTTCCTTAGATCCCAATAATGCAATAAATACGTGTCCCCAACTATCACTCCTAATAGACACTAGAACGTGTGTAAAATTTAATGGCAAATGTACAGGTGAATGGGCCAGCAAGGCAGAAAACGATAGGAAGAGATGACAGAAAAGAAAGGAGCAAGGCAGAAACATAGACAGTGACAGGAGAGAGGAAATTTATAGCACAGAATTTCCAGAAGATGGGGATGTTATTTATACAGAAAGAGCCTCTGGCATGCTCACGGGTGGAGGGAAGCAAGGTGGGGGGGGGGGGGGGGGGAGAGATTCATGATGGGCTAACTTGCTTGCCATATAGGCAGAAAGATTCCTTTTTGCGGGATGGATGGAGTGGGGTGTATGCTGGGTACTTTCATGTTTCCATTTATAAACAACCACACACTGACAAGGCTTACACGATCCTTAATGTAATAAGTGTAGAACAGCAAGGACTAGCTGTTAAGACAGGTCCAATGGGAGCTGATGCTACTATCCCTGAGTGATACTTGAAGGGCCTGGTGGTCAGGTGGCTAAACATCAGACTTCCAACAGGAAGGTCCTGGATTCGAAACCTCCCCTGGTGGGTAAAGGGTGGAGATTTTTCCCATCTCCCAGGTCAACATGTGTGCAGACCTGCCAGTGTCTAAACCCCCTTCGTGTATACATGCATCCATAATATCAAATATGCACGTAAGTCATGTCAATACCTGGTGGCTTATGGAACATGAAAACATCTAACACGCATGCCCACGAAGGTGCGAACAGTGCAACAACACACTGGAATATGGTCAACTCGCCCAACAGCTCGATTCTCCGAGTCCCACCAAAATGGCTGATCATGTGTAATGTGAAGTAAGCCCAGATGAGTCTGAAGAATGGAGAATAGTGCTATTCAAAAAAGATAATAATAATAATGATGATGATGACAATGATGATTATTTTATTATCATCATTATTAAAGTTGATGGGATGATGGTGGTGTTGATGACAATGATGATGATGATGATATGATGATAAAATGAGTGTTTTCAAGAATAATGATCTATATACACAGTATGAGGATTGCGACATCAGCAAGTCTGCACATCAGTTCACCAGAGATCAGAAAAGTCTCCATACTTGATCATCAGGTGCTACCAGGCAGGGCTGAACACAGCCCTTCTAACTGGACATCTGATGTCCTGGTCAACCCAGTTGTCAAATTCTGTATTCATGTTGCTTGGATAAAACAAGAGACAAATATAGAAAGATTGGCAATTCACTCTATTGTATCTCTCTGTGGCAGCCTCTACCCAATGCACACATCACTGCAAAGGGCTTGGGAATCCCACAACCACAGACTTTCGTAGTTCTTGGATATACTGCATACACTCAGACTGGTCATTGGCAATGATCAAATGAAATACTGATCCCCAGCAAAGTCATACAGTTGCCAATCTCTAGATTTATGTTTCTGTCACACAGCCCAACTAACTACACAGGCCTTCGTCTAAAGGCTAGGGCAAGAATGAAGTATTCCTTTAAATTAACTCTTTCACTTCTGTATCTTATCCGCCAGGTAGAAAAACTGAAAGCCTTTCACTCCCTCAACCTATTTACCAACTATCTGCAGGAAGCTGTTGGATAGGGTGAGAGAGTGAAAGGGTTAACTTTTTGCTTTGCTGTCACGGCTGACAGTGCAGGATGCTGGTGAAAAGGGTGAGGGAGCCAAAGGGTCAATGGTGTGGAAAAATATTTTGTCCTTTAGTTTTATCAATAGCTGTTGGGTTAACTTCAAAGTCAATGATTTAAATTGTGAGTGTGACAATTTATAACAAAACAAGAAACATACGAAACTAACAGCTTCTTCAGACACTACCAGAACTGGTTCTTAAATCAGCGTGGACAAGTTCTCAGCTAACCTGGAATGTCCATGCATCACTCAGCACTGACTCCTGAGTATGCTTGTAACGGCGAACTCTGGGGACCAAAAGTTGTCTGTATCCACTACCACCCAATTCAGATCATGTTCACTGTGTGTCTTCCCTTTATCAATCTGTTGGTCCCACACATTTGGCATCTGCGTTTGAACTTTTGCACTGAAAATGTTGACACATCAGAGATTTTCTATGGAGGAAGTTCTTCATGAAGTTTTCATGCACAGCAACATGACAAGGAGCTGAATGTTTCAGAGTTTAGCCCTGGTGATAAAGATTTTGAGGAAGAAACTGAGAATGGATCAACTGGCAATAACTTGTGAGAATGTTAACAAAACCATGTCTTTGTTTCCAAGACAGTCTTTTTGTTGCTCAGGCAAGAGAAATTCTGACTACAATAAACTATAGCTTAAAGTTTAGGCAAATCTGTCCACAAATCAGACCACAGTGATGCTTTTTGTGTACTACTACCAATTTTCTAAATATTTTTTCTAGATAATTAAAGACAGGATTGCTGCTGGCCTCAGGCAGGAGAGTCCTGAATATGTTTTAAATAACACACACACACACACACAACCACACACACACACACACACACACACACACACACACACACACACACACACAGCACACACACACTCAAACACACACTCACACACAACCCCCACCCACTGCCACCAAAACAAAAACAATAAAAAGTACTCAAGTTCTAACCACAATTGTTACAAAATATCATTTTCTGTGATTTAAGCATTTTTATATATCTTGTCTCAAATTTCTTCTGGTTTATTTTTAAACCTAAAACTTGATGTCCATTATTTCCAATGATCAAAATCAAGGCAGTGGGAATTAATATCTGATATTTCATAATGTTCCTTGTTTCATGTGAAGAAAATAAATAATCATACAATGTAAAATTATTGCCTGTTTTTTTTCTTTGCAACTCATGTCAAAAATCAAAGTAAAGTCAAACACATGTTTTTTGAAGTGAGCAAATGACAAACAAGTCCCTTCATTTGGTCTCACTACGAATGATCTATGTATCAGTCGTCACTCTTGTAAAAATTCAGAAGTCACAGTTTCAATATCACTGTCATCACCTGGTCCACATATTTATACGCTCAAGCCATCAATCCAAGAACCATTTTACATTTCAGATAACAGTAATATTTCTTTCTTTTCTTTTTTTTTTATGTCTCATTAACAGCACTCCTTCCCCCCCCCCCCCCCCCTTTTTCCATATTTTCAAGAGTCTGAGGTTGTTTTCTAATGGATTTGGGACCATACATCTGTTGTGATGATAATTCATACACTTTTCTTAAAACCTGAGCACATTGAATTCAATCAGGCATTGACTACTTTGAATGTCACATAGTCATGATAGTGGTACATGACTTGAAACTTTAAAAAAAGATTTTTGAGGGGGTTGGGGAAGGTGAGGCTTGAAAACATCTTGTTTTAATTTGTTGGACATGCCAACATAAGAAAGTCATGAATAAATACTTTATGATCTTGTATGAACAGCATTAAAAGTTCTGGTCAAAAGTCATGAATAAATCTTTACAAGTTTTGGACACTGTGCATCTTCACTACGAATCTGATCCTCTACTTGAAGGCCAATTAATCTTTTTGCCTTTTAAAGTCTTAGTAAAAAACAAAACAAAAAAACAAAACAAACAAAACCAACAAAAAAAAAGGTGTTGCTGCACTGCAGCGATGTGCTCTCAAAGTGGAGAGCAGCCCTAGTTTCACCTGGCAAATCCACTGTGACAAAAAGACATGAATATGAATATGAAAATGAATTATATTGCCTCATATCATTTGTAGAACTTTGTATCCCAACAAGGACTCACTCACAATAAATTTGAAACGCACGAATCATTTCACAATCATGATTATGCAAAAAAGGTCTTGTCGTTATTGGAAAGAGGTGGTGATTACAGCATGATGGTATGGATTGATCATCTAAGTCTGATTTTCTTCTCAATTTAACCAGTTCATGTTGCTGCAACAGCCTCTCTCTCCTCCACTCTCCTTTTCTTGGCTCGCTCTCTTTCTTTCTCGCCATATCGTCTGTTGGCACTCACGGCAGTTGGACATTGTCCCCTTCAGCGATGATTTCATCCAGCTCTGCCAAAACGTCATCTTCATCCTGCTGTGACAAGCCCCGGATAGCAATGCGTCAATTTCCTGTTGCACTTCAATTCCTTCACGAGTTTCATCCATGATACGTTCCACGTCTTCAAGTGACAGAATTTGGTGCATTTTTTTGAGTGCTGCGTTGCCAACCTGCACAGAACAGACATAAACGTCCATTTATTTTTGTCTTTTACTATCATTGTTATATATATATATAATTTAATTTGAACACTACAGCAAACTAACTTTTCCAAACAAGAAACAGTTATTTTTTCAATGAATTAACCTTTTCCCAACAAGATGGGTTGGATAGTAACGCAAAGAAGTGTTATAGCTCTTACAGACAATCATAATCCTTTCCCCCCTCTCTCTCGTCCCCTTCCTCTCTCTCTTCCTTGTACACATGCACCATCTCTCTCTCTCTCCCCCCCTCTTTCTCTCTCTCTCCCCACCCCCTTCCTTAACTGATAATCATAACCCCTCCTTCTCTTTCTTCTCCCTCTTTTAACTGAGAATCATAATCCCTCCCTCTGTCTCTCTCTCTCCCCCCTCCTTTAACTGACAATTACAATCCCTCCCTCTGTCTCTTCCCCCTCTCTCCTCCCCCTGAAAATTAACTGACAATCCTAATCCCAATTTACAGGTTGCACAGACAGCAGATGTCCGTCACAGATGCACGATTCACCATGGTGTGTGTTTTTCCATGCAATCAGCATTTGATCACTTGTGTAGTCCATTTATCAACATGGTGCTTTATCTGATCACACTGTGAGACATAAACTTTAAAGCAATATCTGATCATATAGATAAGACATTAATCATCACATACCACTATCTGATAACATGCTTTCCCCTCCCCTCCCTCTACTATTTATTTATTCATTCATTCATTTGTTTGTTTGTTTGTTCATTCCTTTGTTCATTCATTCATTCATTTGTTATTTTTTGTATTGATTTGTTTGTTTATTCATTCACTTATTCATTTATTGTTTATCTATTTCTTTATTATTCATTTCCTCATTTACTTGATGTGTGTGTGTGTGTACACTGTGTGTGTGTGTACACATGTGTGTGTGTGTGTGTGTGTGTGTGTGTGTGTGTGTGTGTGTGTGTGTGTGTGTGTGTGTGTGTGTGTGTGAGTATGTGTGTGTGTGTGCTTAAATTAAAAATCATGATTATTTTTATTGATATGTGTGTGTGTGTGTGTTTAAATTAAAAATCATGATTATTATTATTGTACATTGTTCTTGTAAAGTTGTATAGTGATACCCTCCAACTCCCACTGCGCACTATACTAATCCAATTGTTCAGTGGAACATGAACTCAAACTGCGAGGCAAGCTGACCACATTCTGCTATGTTGATGCACAGTATGCATATGAACACAGAAGCTCACAGTGGAGTGGAGCGGGAGGGGGAGGACCAGAACAGCAAATCCAAATGATACTATCAATACAACAACAGCAGCAGCAAGAAACTCAAGAGCAGTCCTCTCTCCCCCACCCCCAAATCTCAAGTATTTTGTCACTACACTCCTTACATTCTATGGGGTCCAGAGGACATCAAGATCATGATCAAATTCAAATTCATATTGCTTATAGCCCAGCTGGCCACTAGAGCCATATCAGGGCTAATACCATGTCAAAAATGACAACCCAGTTAAGATACAAGACAACAGTTAAAAAACCATGCTCACCATTAACCTTGCAAGTCTAAAATGCAATTCAAGAAAAACAGCAGTAAAATCATATCAGGTGAAATCTTCTATGATCCTGGCTGCCCCTCTGCTGTCATCCTTGTGACAGATGTCTTAACAGTTAACACATTCATAGTTGTTTCACACTTGCAACTTCTGTGGACAGGAAGCATTGATCAGTTTTGCCAGTTAAAGGTACAAAACTGCCTCTAATTCTCCCTATATTAAACTGGGAGTTATCTCCCATGTTTGCTTACTTTTGCTATCATTTGGTTGTTTTGCAGGCTGTCAGAATAACTTTTTAACCAATTTGGGAAAAAAAAAAATGGCAAGAAATTGTGGCCTCACAAATGAGAAAATCATGCAACTGCTCGACTTTGATGACAACAAGAACAATACCCAGGTAATACTGAGAATGATATTCCTGAGGAAGAAAGTGATTCAGAAGAGGGCAAAACATACATGTATATACAGTGATGGGTATGATAATTCACTGAATAAGTATATTGATTTTGAAAAAATTAACTATAGGCCTACTGTACTGCAAAAATATTCAAATATACTGATCTCATTTTGACAGATTTAAACTACCAATTCATTTTTACCAAAAGTGAGTAAAATTTCTTGTAATTCTATCAGTAATGAGAGACACCATTTAACCAAAATGACAATTACCCATTCGCCACAAATTTTCTGAAGGTAACCTCAGGCCAGCACAGCAACAGCCCTGAGGCAAGTCCTGTCACAATAGAGTTAACCACTCAGTGATCGTAACCTGCTTTACGCAGAGAAATCTTAATCCTTATGAAGTCATCGGAGGTGGGACAACAAGCCATTTTTTGTTCATACTTGTTGATTCAGACCTCCATTGATTCCATTAGGCATAGAAATTCAATAGGGAGGTGGGGGGGGGGGGGGGGCAGAAGAACAGCTAATCTAAATAAATGATACTATCAATACAACAACAGCATATCAGGCAGGGGTTGATACTTACCTCCAGTCCTTTCACTACTTCATGCTCCACTTGAGCAAACTCTAGATCATTGACCAGTTTCTCCAGGTTATCCAGCTGCCCGTCTGTCTTTTCCAAAAGAGACTCCTGAAATTTTTTCTTTCTCAGCATCAGCTTGGCCTTGTCTTTCTTCCCATCCTGGAGTAGCTTGCGGGCGACATCTCTGTCTCTATCCAGCTGTGCCAAAACTTTTTTCTGGTACTGTTTCAGTTTGTCACGTTGTTGTTTCAGTTGTAAAATTGCCCTGTCTTGATCCGTCACTTTAGATGATGGTTTCTTCGAATGTTTCTTCCCAAACAGGTTGCCCATGTTACAAAAAAATCTGCACCAAATTAAAAAAATTTATTCGTTAAGCTCAACGCGAAATTCAACGGTATTAGCCTGCTAAGCACTAATGACAAATGGTGATTAGACCTATGATCACCCAACAGTAAAAGCAGAAAGGCGAGGTCCCTCGACTAAGCGGAAGTGTACAGAGTTGCTAAAGAGTTACTTCATCTTCGTTGGTATGTGTTACGATTTAGGAATGTATTAACAACAAACGAATGTCAAGTAACTGCTTCTAATACTTATCACAGAGGAAATCTTGATGTAATGCATAAATTACCACCGTTGATCAAATTGCAGAATGCAAAAAATACTGGCCTTTTCACATTATTTTGGTTTATTCTCGAATGGTTGCCTTTCGTCTATTCCTACAGTTTGAAGATTTTTAAAAAATAAAAAGAACCTTATGAATCGGGCTTGCGGCTGAAAAAAATCGTAACCGTCGTCTTAGCAGTCTTATATTGAATCGACAGACAAATACAGGTAAAGTATACACAGCTTATACCTTTACGTGTCTAATGCACACATGTCACTCACGTTTAGCAAGCTAAATTATCAAAATGAATCTGTTCCATTGCGAAAACGGTGCCAGACTGAGTCTCGCGCATCATAATCATTCAATTACTGACTTGGGCTCACTCCCAGTGTCTGTAACTCTGATTAAGACGAGAATGAGACAGTGGCACAGAAACAGTAGTTTTTGTCTGTTTGTTTTGTATAGATTGAATCATTTGAGATAATTCATTTAGACCGTTTTGCTTGTGACCATGACGCATTTTATACGTCGTGGATGATGGAGAGGAATGGTAGGGAGACCACTGAACACTCACTTTTGATGATAATTCGACTGTCAGTGTGTAATAATTGTCTCACCAGTCCCTTCTCTGAAGTTTATTTATTTGCTTAGTTGGTTCTTTGTTTGTTTGTTTTTTGTACACTGCTGCTGTAGGAACAAAATAGAGAATGTAGTGGGCTTTGAAGTTTGCTGCAGCAGCCAGCCAACTCCAGTGCCATGAGTGTTGCCCTTGGTGATGTTTGGAAGAGAGGAAAAGACAGGGTGCAGGGGTGGTGTGAATATTGACAGAAGGTTCCACTGGTAGTTTCATTCTTTAAAAAAGTGTTACTATATAGGCTGATGTACATTTTTTGGTATGTTTTATAAACATTTCTTTTCTTTCATGTTATTTCAGGCGAGGTAATCCTACAAAATTTCTGGATTTCCTCTAAAATTACATTACATTGGAGTCTGTCTACAAAAAAATTCATGGGAGATGGATAAGTGTTTGTTATAGCAGTTCATAGTGGCTACAATAAGAAAAGTCGGCAACTTTGAACAGCGCTGATTGTTTGTTCTTTGCTGGTGGAGTTCACATGTTGTTCACAACATTCCCTGTTTTATATATGTCATCATTATGATGATTATCAGTCGCTTTTGTGGCTCAATGATTGGAGTTTTCAAAATAAAACATGTGCGCGCGCACACACACACACACACACATACACACACACACACACACACACACACACACACACACACACACACACACACACACACACACACAAACACATGCATATCATTGCTGGTGTGCTGGTGTTGCATCACAGGCAAGACGAAGTGGCTGACACTTTTCAATAGTGCTTGAACAAATCTGGCACTGTTTTTTGGCCTTTGTCATGTTCAGCATATTTTACAATAGATGGATGCATGTAGTGCCTGCACAGACCATTCGTATCAAAATCTGCATCTTTTCAAGTTTTCAGTTTCATTCTGTCATCATACTGCTTGCGTGATGCAAAGCATGCATGGAGTCTTGGAGATTAAGCACAGATGCTGAGTACTGTGCTGCACATGCAGAGTAGATGCAGATCTATGATACTGAGCAGTTATACCCAGTCTTGTGTGCTTGTTAGTTGTACGCTTGTAAATGTTGTATGCTGATCACTGTAACATACATTTAGTGTAGCTCTAGGTCTACAGTGTTGAGCAGTTGTACCAGTTTGAGCTCTTGTTCATTGTTGGGCAAGACTATACTAAAAAAAATTTACTATATGTAGCAAACTTGGCCTTTGGGAAACAACACCTTGTTCGATCAAAGAGAAATTTGTCATGCGCGATACTAGATTTTGTTCGTTTTACACAAAATTTTGCAACGGGGAATGAGAAGGAAGTGGGCAGGGAAATTAAAAGAATATGTTATTGCTGGAAGTTCATTGTCGGCAGATTGGTTGTAGGTGGACTCCAGTATACTTGTATGTTCAGCTGTCATGTTTATCAGTGAACCAGACTTTTTTTTTCATCTGCCTTCCAAAGACAGAAAATTCATTAAGAATTGGCATAAAAATGATCATGAAACAGTACTAAAGCAGAGTCATATAGGAACATGGAAATGGAGAGGCTCTAACAAGTGATCATGTTGTGTCTAAGACTGAGAAAGATGAGGAAGTGTGTGCATGTGTGTGTGTGCGTGCGTGCGTGCGCTGCGTCGTGGTGTGTGTGTGTTGTGTGTGTGTGTGTGTGTGTGTGTGTGTGTGTGTGATAGTGTAATATATTATGAGGACATGGCTGGTGGAGAATGAAGACAGTTGGATTTCCATTATAGTAACACAAGTGCATGTACATGTATGGAATTTATTCCGAGTGCAAAGATATCATCTTGAGAAACTGAAATGTGGTTTTTGAGAAATAATGGTTTCATTTCATATAATTTCACTTAGTTAGGGTCCTGTCAGATTCAGATTGCCGACATAATTTTTGCTTGAGAATGTGATGAACGCATATGACAGATTTTAATGATTTTTCTTGTGTGTACTGAAATCAGTGAAGGGAAATAATCTTGTTTATGAGGGTCTCAGACAGTTTTGTAGCAATGCTTTCCCTTTGACTGTTCTATCATTTAATAGCAGTTTTATTTGAGTTTGAATTGACCCACTGCATGGTGGCTCACAAAATTTCCTAGTAGAACAGAAAGATTTAGTGAATGTGGTGCCAAACATGTCTCAAACGATGTATGTTTCGGAAGTGAATTACAGTGTGCCTTGAAAATTGTTTTTGAATTTCGCACAGGACGAAGGCTATAAGGAATAGCCACATTCTGTAAATTATTTTTAAAAAGTTCGTTTCTGGTATTTTTAAAGGTGCTTATTTTAATATTTTTATGTTTGTGTTATCTCTGATTGATTTTTGGTAATTTTTAAATTTTTGGTCTGAATTGTGCATTTTGAGGGAAAAGTTGTGCCTCTTTGAGGTGCAACTCCATTGAGTTAAAACTGAAAAAATTGCTGTAGTGCCAGATGTTGTAAAAATACATCTATGCTGTAAAACAGTTAAGAAATTACATCAGCATTGTTTTTGTTCATCTGTGTGCTGTTTCTTTCCTGCAGAAATAAATATCAGTAAAATTACGTTCCTTGTGATGATCTGAATAATTGTTTTCCTCTGAATAATTAATGATGTGAAGATATATATATCATTACAATGTGGCCTAGATTCTTCTTCTAGTTCCAGTGTCAGACTTATTCAAAGACAGACATAGAATCCATACACAGGACATCAAGACCTTGCCAGTGCACAAGGGGCTTATTTGCAGTCTTATGGCTTGTGCCATGACCAATTTGGATCTTCTCCATCTTGTGGCATCTGCGGCATCAGTACATGTGTGGAATTTAGTCTGAGGGCAGAGATGCCATCTTGAGAAACTGAGAGTTTTAGTGGTGGTGGTGGCATTTTATTGTTTACATTTTTTCACACATCATTGCAGCCTAGTTAAAAGGACAAAAATTTACAGTAATTATTTTTCACAAATTCATTTCTTTATTTATTGTGTGTTGAGCATAAAAAATTCAGATGGGAGTAAAATCTTGTTGCAGAGATGGAAAGCCAAAGTGGTGGAGAGGGGGGACCACCGCTTTTCACTCCCAATGAAGAACTTGTTACAACACTTATGTCCCTTGGATTTACCAGGAATGCTGCCATCAAGGTAGATAGATAATGCATTGATGTTTGTATTATGTATAAATTTATGCACCCAGTGGATTTTCAGAGGTAGCCTACATGTAACATTCCCAGCACAAATTGACCTGTTATACCCGCTTGCCACCTCAACATCTAAATTGTCTAACTCATAGAAATATACACTACTGACTACTGAAAGGTCCTTTCAGCTTGGGGAATAGATCAGATTCTGGAGGACTTGCGAGTGGAAATTTAATGCAACAACAGTCATGACAAATGCAACATATTTTCATGATCCCTCATGGGTGTCAGTTTTGCATATATAAAATGTATGAAAGAGAGAAGAATAGTAATAAAATAGTATTAAAAGTAATGAAGATAAATCAGTTTTGCATAGCACTATTCTTCAAACTCGTTTGGATCCATTGTGCATTACACATAATTCACAAGAAACAGTGTAATTAGTCTTGTATGGTGCTATTGTCCAAATTCATTTGTACACTGCATTATACTTTTAAAAGATGCAGAGTGTGTGACACATACAAAAACTTTGATTTCGCGCACGCATACACACACACACGTGCGTGCACACATGCACACACACATGCGCACAGTGCGCGTGCACACACACACACACACACACACACACACACACACACACACACACACACACACACACACACACACACACCTGCGTATTAGAATGAACACTGTCATGCACATACACAAATAAATACATACATGTAGAGTCTAAGCGTGCACACACACACACACACACACACACACACACACCACACACACTCACACTCACACACACACACACCACTCACACACACACACACACCCTGCGTATTGGAATGAACACTGTCGTACACATACACAAATAAATACATACTAGTAGAGTCTAAGCGTGCACACACACACACACACACACACAACACACACACACACACACACACACAACAAATGAAAGCATACTTACAAGAGTCTAATCATACACAGTCTTATATACATCTATTACCATGAAAATAAACACACATAAATGTAAAGTGGGATGAAAGGTTCACCAGTACAATGTAGATCAAATTGTGTCAAAACGGACCCTCATTGGAGTACATTAACTGATGAGCCTTTCCTGGGACACTCATCAGATGTAGTGGCTGGCCTTGTCTTTACTAGCTCTCAGTATTTTTGATGGGGATGCCAGTTTAAAAATTATCCCCACCTTCTAGAAATTCTCTGCTAGAAATTTCCTTTTTTTCTGTCACCCTCTTTGTTTTTGCCTTGCTACTTTGCTTTCTGTCATTTCTTCCCATCACTTTCTGCCTTGCTGGTCCATTCACCTGTATGTTCTATACACTAATACAGCCTTAATATTTTCTCTTAGGATTGATAACTGGGTACATGTATCAAGTATGTTTTTCGCTGTAAGGAAATATTATGTGCAGAAGGAATTTTAGGCAATTTAGGCCTGTTTTAGTGGCCTTCATCATCATCATCATCAGGTGCCTTGCCGCATGGCGTTGGCGATTATGGACTTCCATCTGTCTATCACTTGTTGTCTCAAGCATCTCTTCCACCCTCCTTGTCCCCAGCCACTCTGCAAGTCCGTCTAGTATCTTCTCCCTGGGTTTACCTGGTCCTCTCTTTCCCTCCAGCTTTCCCGTTGTGACCTAGTGCTCCAATTCCCCTTTCCTCCTAAAATGGCCTATAAATGTTGCCTGTCTTTTCCTAATCTTCCTTGTAAATGATCTACTTGTGTCTGCCTCCATCAAGACTGTCTCACTTGTTTTCTTTGCTGTCCATGGAACTCTCAACATTCTTCTTAGAAACCACATTTCGGCTGCCTCAATGTTGTTCTGGTTTTGCTTGTTGACCGTCCACGCCTCGCAACTGTATAACATTCAAGAACTCTCTCTTCTGATGTTAATTGATAGGCGTTTGTTGGTAAGAATGCTTTTCATCTTCTTGAATGCTGTTTTGGCTTGGCCGATTCTGTCCTTAGTAATGTTTTTATTCAGGTTTGATTTCTTTAAATCCTTTGGTGATAAATTGGACAGAGTGGTCAACGCCAGGGGTATCCTTAGAGTATGTGTGTGAATGTATTGATTTTTGTACTTAATTTTCTGTTCCAGTTTTTGTTTTTTCCTCCAGTGGTGCACATTTTGAGATGGTTATGGCCCCAATATGGCTCTGTGCGGTCAGTTGGGCTTTAAACAGCAATAACTAGCTTTTAGTGTAAGTGCTCTAAATCTAACCATGATATTGTCCATTGTCCTTTACCCCAGTAACATGCTGTCTTGCAGGCCCTCTTCTACACAGGGAACCAGAGTGCGGACCTGGCGGCTGGCTGGCTGTTTGAGAACCAGGACACACAGGACCTGGACACGCCACTGGAGGTCAGTGATAATAATTTCACTTCTTCAGCACGAACAGTCCATGCCAAAAGTGTGCTTGGTGTGCTTTATCATTCCCCCTTTGTCAGTAGAGCAAGAAAAAAGAAAAAAGAGCCAGATAATAGAAATGAATACAAGCATTCACAGATACACAAATGGTGCAGGCTTGCATATATGCGCACACAGACACACACACATACACACATGCATACACAGACACAGACAAACAGACACACACACATACACAAACACACACACACACACACACACACACACACACACACACACACACACACACACACACTCATACACACAAACACACACACACACACACACACACACACACACACCACACACACACAACACACACACACACACACACACACACACACACACACACACACACACACACACACACACGAGGATGTTGCACTAAGGTACTTTTACCCTGTTAGGTCAATAGGTGTGTGATCCTTGTCCAGCTGTCCTCATCTCTCTGTCTACTTACACACGCACACATATTTACATACACACACACATTAATTCCTACAGGATAAAAAAGAGGATGAGATGTACTCAACCTTAATAGTTTTAACCCTGTCACGCTCACACCCTATCCACCAGCTGCAAAAAGTTAACCCTTTCACTCCCTCACCCTATCCACCAGCTTTTCTGATTGTTTCACTGTTACATTGCCAGTATTCATTTCACCGTTTTTCCAGAATATACATATTTTATTGATTTTTTTAGTGCTGTGATTTTTCTTTGATGCATGTATGCACACTGTTTTGCCCACTCTGTGCAGGCAGTAGATTGCTGCATAGTCTGCATACTCTGATGGTCATGCAGGTAGGGTGTTTCATGTTTCCATAAGCCATCAGACACTGACATGACTTAGCCCTTTCACTATTTGCCAGCTACAAAAACTCCACCTTTCATTCCCTCATCCTGAAGGGTGAAGGAGTAAAAGGGTTAAGTTTTTGCTTTGCTATCCTGGCAGACCATGCAGGGTGCTGGTGGACAGGGTGAGGGAATCAGAGGATTAGAGGATCTTTGATTCATGCATATACACACGAAAAGAATAATTCTCTAAAATATGCACACTGGGATATTAGAAAAATCCCCACCCTTTACCCATTAGGTGAGAGGTACCCAGGCAGGATCGAACCCCAACTCTGGAAGTCTGACATCTTATGCACTTGACTACTGAACCCATCGTACATTTATGTTTTACGTGATTGTGTGTGTAGCATGAACTGCTGGGTACCAGTGACAGCAGTGAGGATGAGCTGTTGGAGGCAGGAGACTTCTACAAGATGGTGTTTGTGGTGAATGCTGAGCTGGGCATGGGTGTGGGCAAGGTGGCCGCCCAGGTGGCACATGCTGCGCTCAGCGTCTATCGTCAGATGGCTGAAAATCCTGTCTCTTTCAGTGAACAGCTGCTGTGCTGGGAACAGTATGGGTGAGTGGGTTTTTACATTTTTTGTACAGTTTTATTTGTTGTTTAGTTGTCTGATCTTCCATTACAAAAGAAGAGATTCAGTATGACCATGCAATATTTTACCAGTAGTCAGTGTGTAGAGAGCTTGTGGGTAGGCTTGACCAGGATACATTTTCTCTCAGATTTTTCTCTTTGTAGTTAGAACTAAAGATGACTCTTAAGGGTAAGCTGTAGTTAGAACTATAGATGACTCTTAACCCTTTCCCATTTGCAGATTCTGCTCAGAAACTCTTCTACTATTCGGAGATTTCCGAAAGCTTGTGAATGAAAAGGTCAGATGCTGACCGATATCTTGTAAATGAAGCGATGTGTGGTACCAAACTCAGTGTCATTCTTTCATTGGTTTATCCTGACTTTTGCGAGAAACTTCATTCATGAGGTGTGTGTAACCCCTAGTGCTTAGAGCGTGATGGAAATTCCCCACCAGGCCTAAGTGACAGGCGGCGGGCTGCGGCGGGCGTAAATAAAAAGCGGGATTTCCCGGTCGGCGGGCTGCGGCAGGATAAAATGGGAAAGGGTTAAGGGTGAGCTGGAAAGACAAAATAAGTGGCAAGAGCATACTTGACGAGCTGAAAATCTGGAGAGAACTTGTACAGGTCATCCTTTATAAGAAGCTGACCTTTGGACATGCGTGGAGAAACAAAAAAATGCACTCTCATGAAAGATGTCATCCGAGAAAAAGTTGAAGGCAAAAGACAAAGAAGAAGACCACAAACAAACTATATAGGAAACAAGGAGTGGACAGATCATAGTAGCCCAGAGATTTTCAACCTGTTTGAGAAAAGACAGACGTGGAGGGCAGAGACCTGGAGAGTAGTGCAGGCAGCCAACATTCCAAGTGGTGATGCTGTAGAGTGAGTAAGTGAGTTAGAAAAAACACAACAAACAAACAAAAATGGACCAAAACTTTAATACGGTTTTCTGGGGGTTTTTTTGTTTTTTTTTTCTGTTATAAATAATATTACTGATTTTCCAGTTTTTGTATGTGTGCTTTATCCATGAAATACTGGAAACTTTTTTGTCGTTCCATTTGGTTTCTTGTCATTCCTTTTATTTTCATTATGTTGTTGTTGTCCTTTCCTGTATGCAACTTGATGGAGTGGTATTTTCAGAGAGACGAAGATAGTTCTGCGCGGAGAGACAGGCATGCAGTTACAGCAGCTGGCAGACAAAGCCAAAAGCATAGGGCTGGCTCACTACGTGGTGCAGGACGCTGGACACACTCAGGTCTCTCTTTCACATCTGCCTTCCTTCTTTCTTTCTTTGTTTCGTGTCTTTGTTTCTTTTTAAACTCTCCAGTCAGTTGTCCATGTCTGTCTCTGTTTTCTGTGTTTAGCATGGTTATCTCTCAGATGGTCAGCATAATCCATGCGACTCTTTGGGCATGTTCATGTCAGCTTTGATGCGTGTGGCATGTTGTTCTGTTGGGTAGCCCCACGGTTGCAGGCAACATATGTTGCTGCACACAGTCTCCATACTCCACCTGGGATAGGTAGGGGAGAGAGAAAGGGAGATAAGAAAATATTTCGTTTTAAAAATACAGATGAATCCACCAGAAGGGTAGAAAGGAAAGTGAGAAGCAGTAAAATGGGGTAGAACAGAGAGGGTTAGGAAAGTGAACATTTCAAGTATAAAATGGAGTTGAAACAATGAGGTTTAGAAAAGTGAAAATTTTAAACATGGAATTTCCCTAAGGTGTGAATATGTAAACTGAAAGAGCCCCAACAATCCACCAGGGCAATGTCTTTTATCATTCCTTGAAAGTCATATTGTCAAAATGTACATGTCAGAGGTCGCAGACTTAATGGTCATATTTTTTGAAACTCGTAATTTGAAGTGCTAATTACAAATGGTGTAAGAAATTTTATTAGCATGCTGAATGAATCTAGCAATTATGCACATTCGATTTTTTTTTCTTTCGCTTTATACTTGCCCCAATCCAACAATGTTATTGAAACAAAAACTGAGCTCACCAGTACCCTTTTCATCCCCACCCTAACATATCAGTCAGTGCCAAGTCTGGACCCTTACTGATCACCAGGAACACAGAGTCACCACCTGTGAGGTGCTTGTCTGAGAAGAGCTGTCAGTACGACCAGAAGCGCTATGAAACATCAAGATTAGAAAGATGTTGGGAACTGCACCAGTCCACCATCATATTCACCAACAAAGTTCAAAGTTCATATTGCTTATAGCCCAGCTGACTATTAAAACCATATCAGGGCTGACACCATGTCAAAAACGACAGCACGCTAAAATAAAAGACAGCAGTTAAAAACCATGCTCAACTTTAACCTTGCAAGTCTGAAATGCAGTTTAAGAAAGAATTAAGTGGTTTGGTCATTTGACCAGAATGCAACCCCACCAGCTGTCTTACTGCAAAAGATATGTGGATTCACAGCCAGAAGTAGACCATGGAAGACCAGGATCGACGGTTGGACACCTTGACGTCACACTTCATTCCTCTTCTTCTGCCTCTCCATCTCACTGCTGACTGTCATCTGTTTCTCCCCATGATCATACAAGCAGACAAATAAAAAAGAAGAAAGTTTTGTTCTTTTTAACTATATGCTGGGTATTCATGTAAAAAATTCAGTTAAGGCAAGGATGACAAAGCTCTTGTCTCAAAAAAATGTTCAGGGGACATAACTCTCACTATGCCCACTCCAGCACATTTTATACATAATTTTCAAACTGTGTTTACTCAGGTATATACATTCGTCTCCCCAACACGAGTACTTTTGTTACCCTGCCATTCAAAATGAGTCGCATTGCCATTAGCTCACAAAGGTGCTACATTTCAGCCATCATAATCATTGGCAAAGATCACTTTTATACACTTCTAGCAAAAGATTGATGATGATTTTGTGATCATTTCTATCTTTTTTTTCTGTTATTAACCCTTTGACTCCCTCACCCTGTCCACGGGCATCCTGCATTGCCAACCATGCTAGCAGAGCAAAAACTTAACTCTTTGATTCCCTCGTCCTATCCGCCAGGCTTCCTGCAGGAAGCTATGGGGATAGGGTGAGGGCGTCAAAGGGTTAAGTTTTTGCAGTTGGTGGACAGGGTGCGGGAGTCAAAAGGTTATAAATACTTAGACATAGAATTCAAAACTCAGAACTGTTGCCTTGGTTTTGTGTGTGCTATAAAGTATTTATAGTATGGACTATTTGTGCCAGATTTCTTTGTTCTACTGTAATTAGAAAGGCTTGTTCAAGTTGACAATTGTTCAGTTGTTGCTAAAGGCTTTGTATGTAAAACCCAATCATGATAAAGCTCAGTTTCTCTGAAGACATAGGTTGGCTCACCTAGTAGTTTCATACATATGTCTTGGGAACTGCTTGACAAATAGGATCAGTTTTGGCAGGACTGGAAACAGAATTAAATGCTGTTGAAAATGATATAAAATCTTACTGTAGAAATCGGAATCATTTTGGAAGGTAGGATGACATCAGACAGGCCGACATTTTCGGCCAACTGGCTTTTTTCAAGCGTAGATGTAAGATCACAAATGAACAGACACCAAATACAAAAATTAGGGAAAAAAAAGACTGAAACTTCCCTGTTGCTTCGTCCAGTGTGAGAAAATGACTAAAATATAAATGTGGTGGTTTGATTTTCCCGTTATTGTAGATATTTGTGCATTCAGTGTTGCTTACGTGATGAAAATATATCCACAGGTGGCTCCAGGTTCTGTGACAGTGCTGGGTATTCTGGGCAAGATCGACGTCGTGGACCAAATCACCGGCTCCTTGAAGCTCTTGTAGTGCACTCCCTGGTGTTCCAGTGACCAGGAGTGGGTTTGGGTCTTGTATCATCTGAACCCTTTCAAGCTGGTGGACAGGGTGAGGGATTAAAAGGGTTAATGCCTTTCATTGGTAAGGAGCACACTGCCTTAATGCAACATACGCCAGGCCTGGTTCTTGCTGGTATACAAGTCATTTCGGCCACCAGAAAGGGCTTTTTTTTTTTGCTTTTGCTTTTTTTTTTTTTTTTTTTTTTTTGTGGTGGTTTTTGGGTTTGGAGGATGTGTTGGTCTCTCTATTGGGAAATATTAGTGTGAGCAAAAAAGAATCAGATGTGGGGGATGTTTGGCTGTACTTCCTTTGCAAGTATTTTCCTTCAGTGGTGATAGTAGTTCTCTGCACTGAATGGAAAATAAACAAAAAATGAGATTTTGTTTTTAAATACCACCGTCTGTATCACATGTGTTAAAACATGGTGGTTTGGCCAGTGTTTGTGAAAACAAATTACTGTAATTTATGTTTTATGTTGAGAGTCTTTTTACTTCATTGTTTTTTTGTGATGTGAAATAACTGAGTTGTTTATAAGTGAATTTAAAGTATGGATTAAAGGAAGCAATATCAATACTGACCATAAAGAGTCACAAGGACCATTGAACACATAAATGAAGACTGTATTTCATTTCAGAAGGGAGAAACAAGTGTAATTTGTGTTGAAAACTTACTGGTTTTCGTGTTGTATTTCATTTCAGAAAGGAGAAATGGTGTAATTTGTTGAAATCTTACTGGTTTTGGTTTTTTGATTGATATTGGCTCTGTGGTTTTGTTATTTAATTATTGTTTTGTTTTGTTCTCCAGTTTCTTTAAAGAAAAGATTTGGGGATGTTTGGTTGAGATTTATTTAGGTTGTCAGATATGAGATTATATATGCATGCATTATGGATGATTCTCAGTCAAATGTGGGGTTTTGTTGGACCCAGGGATTAGGTCTTAAATGCATAAGTTTGAACGAGCATTGCTTTTCTGGGGTCACAGTGATAAGTTAGGATTGTTTAGAGGTAAGTGAGAATGGTCAGAATGATAATCGACATTGAACAAGACACTGTTTACATTGGCGGTCCTGTGTGGGCCTAGTGATTCGGCAAGCTAGTGCCTGTTTGCTGGTCAACATTTTAGTCCTGTTGTGTGCGTTAAGCCTTTCACTCCCTCACACTGTCTGCAGCCTCCTGCAGGAAGCAGGTAGATGAAGCAAGGGCTGAAAAAGTTAAATACATGGAAGAAGTTGTGTTCTTTTTTTGAGGGTGGTAAAATGTTTTAAATGGATTTTAATGGGGAAGTGGCGGGGGTGGGTGGGTTCACTGTGATGGCGTGATGATGATTCTGTCTGCACTCCATCATATGACAAACATCTTGTGTTGTAAGATCTGTGTCACGCTAGAAATAAATTGAAGGGATTAATAACTGTTTGTTTATGAAGGAAATGAGTAAAAATTAGGGTGGGAAGATTGCTTTTGCATTTGATAGGCGGTTGTTGACGGTGCATTACAGTAGAAAACCTTCAGTGAAGTTAGGGGGAAGATTGATGTCGATTTGACGACGTTGTAGACCAAAGTGCATTACAGTAGAAAGCATTCATAGAAAGTAAGGTGGGAAGATTGATCTGTATTTTATGTCAGTTGTCGACCAGATTGGATACAGTAGAAACGTTATGAGAAAATACGTTCATGAGAGAAATGTCAGGAGAAACTTAAGGTTGAAAGATTGATGCTGCATTTTACAGTCAATGTCGACCAAAGTGGCATTACAGTAGAAAACATTCATAGAAATTGAAGTGGGAAGATTGATGCCATTTTACAGTCATTGTCGACCAAAGTGCATACATAAAAAAATCATGAGAAATTGAAGTGGAGATTGAGCTGCATTACAGCAATTGTCGACCAAGTGGCATTACAGTAGAAAACATTCATGAGAAAATTGAAGTGGGAAGATTGATGCTGCATTTTACAGTCAATTGTCGACCAAAGTGGCATTACAATAGAAAAACTTCATGAGAAAATTGAAGTGGGAAGATTGATGCGCATTTTACGGGTCAATGCGAAAATGGCATTACAGTAGAAACATTCATAGAAATGAAGGGAGATTGATGCTGCATTTTACAGTCAATTGTCGACCAAAGTGGCATTACAGTAGAAAAACATTCATGAGAAAATTGAAGTGGGAAGATTGATGCTGCATTTTACAGTCAATTGTCGACCAAAGTGGCATTACAATAGAAAAACATTCATGAGAATGAAGTGAAATTGATGCTGCATTACAGTCATGTCGACAAGTGCATTACGTAGAAACTTCTAAATTGAATGGAAGATTGATGCTGCATTACATAATTGTCGACCAAAGTGGCATTACAGTAGAAAAACATTCATGAGAAAATTGAAGTGGGAAGATTGATGCTCTATTTTAGTCACTTGTCGACCAAAGTGGCATTACAGTAGAAAAACATTCATGAGAAAATTGAAGTGGGAAGATTGATGCTCTATTTTACAGTCACTTGTCAACCAAAGTGGCATTACAGTAGAAAACTGTTCGTGAGAAGAAAACCGTTCATGAGAAAATTAAGGTGGGAAGGTAGATGCTGTATTTGAAAGACGATTGTCAACCATAGTGGCATTATAGTAGAAAACTGTTCATGAGTCGGAAGATCGATGTTGCCTTTTACATTCAGTTGTGGGCAAAAGTGGCATTACAGTAGAAAACCATTCATGAGAAAATTAAGGTGTGACAGTTGATGTTGCATTTGACATGCGGTTGTCAACTGTAGTGGCACTACAGTAGAAAACTGTTAATTTAGGTGGGAAAATTGATGTTGTATTTTACTGTCAACTGTCGACCAAAGTGGCATTACTGTAGAAAACCATTCAGAGAAAACTGAAGTGGGAAGATTACTGTTGCATTTTGTAGTCAGTTGTCGATCAAAGTGCATTACAGTAGAAAACTGTTCATGGGTAAGTTAAGGTGGGACGATTGATGTTGCATTTCAAAGATGGTTGTCAGGAATGTGGCATTACAATAGATTGAGAAAATTAAGATGGGAAAATTGACGCTGCATTTGACAGATGGCTGTTGAGCATAGTGTCATTACGGTAGAAAACCATTCATGAGAAACTTAAGATGGGAAAATTGACGCTGCATTTGACAGATGGCTGTTGAGCGTAGCGTCATTACAGTGGAAAACCATTCCTTGCCAAATGAGTGTGACCGGAATGAGCAGTGACCAGGTATCGGAGGGTCAGCGTGAAGGGAATTTTTGCTGTAAATGCTATTTTTCCACCGCTTTGATATTTTTGCTTCCATTGCTTCTGTTTCGTTATATGCAGACTTTGTTGATCTTAGCTTTTTGTTGTTGTTTGTTGTTTGTTTGTTTGTTTTTGTTGTTTTTCACAGTATGATACCATTTTCATACGCTTGTTTATATATCATCATGTACAGGAGTAGTTTCTGAAATACCTGTTTTGCTGTGTTCAGACAGTATTTGTTTTTTTTATACATGGCCAGTGTTATAGTTAACATTTTGTCCCCCAAAATGTTTCATGATGTGGGGGACACAACCTTTTCCTTTGATTACAGGAAAAAAGTAAAGACAACAAGCGTCTTTTTGTGTATGATTGTACACATGGATGTATGTATGTAATAGGATCATGCGGAAAGTATGTCTTTCATATGAAAAATAAAATATATGGTATTTTGTCAATTTTTTTTAAATTGTATAAACAAATTGATGAAAAAAAAAGAAACTTTAAAAAAATATAGAAAAAGGACCTAGTTTAATGTGGGTCAGTTTGTCTTAAGGGATAGGAGAAGCTTGTTCTGAATCGAAGCACTGTCGTTGTACATATAGTTTATAGAGTCCTGCTGTAAAGACGATGGCAACCTTTGTGTTTGATTTCTGTACCAGTTGAAGGGGACAGGGAGGGGAGAAAACCAGCTGCTGAGCTAAGAGTGATTTTGTTGCTGTGCAGTGACAGTATCACCATAAGCTCGTTCATGTGTGTGTTTCTCTTCCCGTGGGGATGCTGGGGGCTCTTTCAGTATAAATAGTATCCCCACCTTCGGAAATTCTGTGCTAGAAATTTCCTCTTTTCTGTCATTCTCTTTGATTTCTTTCTTCTACCTTTGCTTTCTGTGATTTCTTCCTATCATTTTTCACCGTGCTGGTCCATTCACCTGTATGTGTTCTTAAAAGTCTCACGTACTGTCTCTTAGAATTGATAATTGGGTACATGTATTAAGTGCATTTTTGGCTCTAGGGAAATGAGATATGCAGAAGAAATTTTAGGTAATTTAGGCCTGTTTTTATAGATGTTTGAATGTCCTTAGTTATGTTTGAATTTGTATTGAGGTATGTTTTTTTAAATCCCCTGTGTGATAAATTTGTCGGAGTGGTCAACACCAGGAGCATCTCCTTAGATTATGTGCGCGATTGCATTGATACGTGTACTTAGTTTTCTTTTCCTTTTTTTTCCTGTTGAAGTATTGTGTGTTTTGAAGTGGTTGTAGCTGTGATATGCATCACAGGATGTATTTTTACAGCTGCAGCTAGATAATTGTCAAAGGTTTTCCTTGTTTTCAAGAGGTCACCTGTCATGTCACTGGAATTTCCTTACTCTTTTGTGAAGGACAAACAACAATTTTGAGGTTTGAAAAGAAAGAAGTATAGGGATAGTAGTTAATGTTGCTTGTTAGGGATGGATGGTCAGAAATGTACATACAGTTTCTCCATATGCGTCATCAGCATGTTGTTTTAGCAGTGTGTGCGTTTCTTTTTGTGACAACATGAAATGTATGTCTATGGCTTATAGTTTGTGTTCATTTTTATGTGCTGGTTGCCATACTGGGCGCTGCTTTTAGTTGTTGGCTTTTTTGTTGTTGTTGTTAATATATATACTGCAGATAGGGGTGTTTTTGTGTTTGTATTTCCATGTTTGTGTGTGGGTGTGTGTGTGTGTGCAGACTTTAGTTTTTTGTTTTATTGTATATGATATTAATTTTGTAGTAGGCCTACATTTTGTTTTTGCTACACCTTGTGTTCACTTTTTATTATGTTAAGTGTAGCTTTTTGAGTGAGTATTTTTATTGTATGCATTACTATTTTATTTCTTTTTGTTTTTGTCTGTGTGTGTGTATGTGGATGGATGTGTGTAATTATTTTTGTTGGTATAAATCTGCTTTATGATGTAATTATTTGTACTTCATTTTTCTGCAGTTTTTACATTTGTGTACGTTTTTCTGTTACAAGTTGCATTTACCGGTCATTTTTATATTGGTGTAATTTTCTTGCTTGTGTGTGTGTGATAGCTTGCATCCTTTCATTGGCATGCTTTTATTGTTACATTTCCACAGTGTGTGTGTGTGTGTGTGTGTGAGTGTCTGTGTGTATGGTTGCATGCTGTAATGTTAATGATGTGTGTGTTGTCTTAAGACTTCTGTAATGCATTTAAAGTATGTTTTGAAAGATTTCTGTTTCAAGTCATATTTCCAGATCAGTTAGTTGTAAATTAGGGCAAAATGGAGTGCAGTTTGCTCTTTTTCTCTCTTGTGTGCACACACATATGCACAGGCCATAGAAATATGCCACTAAAGCAGTTCAGCTTAGGCAAAGGTAACTGATAGTGTTGTACTTATTATATGATTGAGGAGACAATGTTCATGATTGCATAGTGCTTTAAGTTAAAGTGCTCACACGTGCAAACATACAAACATATACATGCGTGTGTGCACACACAGGTACATACATGCGCATATACACACACGCATACACACACACACACAACACACACACACACTACACACACACACACACACACATACATACATACACACACACACACACACACACACCACACACACACACACACAACCATACACACACAACACACACCACACACACACAACTACACACACACACACAACACACACACACACATACACACACACATACACACACACACACACACACATACTACACACATACATACCACACACACACACACACACACAACAACACACACACACACACACACACACAAAACACACACACACACACACACACTATGCGTATGTGCACACACAGGTACATACATGCACATATGATATACACACACAGAGTGGCTCTCTCTTTCCTAAATATGTAATTTGGCCAGTCGTCAGTTACTTGAATCTGAATAGGTCATGCAGTGAAATGGCTATCATGTGGCAAAGGGAACTTAGAAGATGATTGTTCAGAGAGTGGTGAGGCATTGGTGCTCCGGGTTTCATTCAGTTCCTTTGGGTGTTTCTTGTTAACTTGTTAGCATGCTGTTGAAAAACGAAAGTTCTCATTCTTTTTGTTTCATTTTTCCTCTGTTGTGCACACGTATACACAGGCTGTAGAAATATGCCACTAAAGCATCCAGCTTAGGCAAAGGTAACTGATAGTATTGTACTTATTTTATGATTGAGGAGATTAGTAAATGTTCAGTTTTTTCCTCCTTAGAATCGTCGAGTCAAACTTCGAGAGGATTATTTAGATTGTACTTATTTTATGATTGAGGAGATTAGTAAACGATCAGTTTTCCCCTCCCTAAAATCTTCGAGTCTGACTTTGAGAGGATTATTTAGAAAAGTACTTTTCCTTATTTCATTCAAACTTGTGGGAAAGATTGTCAGATTATTCAAAGGCCACGAAAAGATCAAAAGTTGTAAATAATTCTTCCAACAGTATTCAGAAAAGTGCCGTATCTCACCTTGTCTTGTGTTGACAACTGTGCTGTATTACATTGTTCGTTGACAGCTGTTGAGGGCTTGTTGTTTGCAGTTTTGAACGCTTACAAAATTGTGTTGAAGCATGTAATTCTGGTTTCATAAATGTGTGCTTCCAGCTTCCATTTTCCTTTTGAATTTTGATGATTTACGTATAGTTTCCTACTTACTTTTTGAAGTTAAGTTTTTAACCTTTTGACTGCCGTACCTGTCTCACCAGCATCCTGCATTGTCAACCATGCTAGCAAAGCAAAAACTTAACTCTTTGACTCCCTCACCCTATTCACCAACTTCCTGCAGGAGGCTGGTGGATAGGGTGAAGGAGTTAAAGGGTTAAGTTTTTGCAGTTGGCGGATAGAGTGCGGGAGTCAAAGGGCTGAACAAGTGAAATGTTAAAAGAATGAAATCGAAAAATTCCAAAGAGATGAAATTGAAATATTGCCAAGAGAAATATGTTGGGTTTATTGTGTATACTTTTGAAAAAAAAAAATCAAACACCAAAATATTTTACTTTGAAGAAAGTGTGATGGCTGTGGAAGAGTTGTAATGTGTATTTGCAGTGTATTCCTTCTGTTTGCCCGTGTTTTGCTTTCCTTTTAACACTAGTTTGGCAAATTGGTGATGAAAGATACACAAATAAAGGAGTTTGGAGTTTATTCTAGAGAGATGTATCTTACTCACACAATTCTGTATGTACTCCACCCAAATATGCCAGCAGTTGTCTGATAGATTGGCAGATTTCTTCAACCTGTGCAAACCACCATTTGCTGGCAAGGTCTTGAAATCAAATGGGGAAAGGAAGGAGAGAGAGGGACCTGTGAAACACTAAAGATGACACCACTGAAAAGATGGAAACATTAACATGGACAGCTAACAGGCCAGTTTTTAATGTTGCGGGCTGGGATTGAACTTGAGATATCAGATCTTGAGTTCACAGCCCAACCAGAAGAACCAAGCAGTCTAAATAAGGGAAGGTATTATAATAGTAATATTTTCCTTAGTTGGTGGGTTACGTCCCCTGGAATTTATGAAACAACTGAATGAACAATAACATTAACAACAAAAAAGACCCATTGCAAGCCATTAGGCAAACAACAGGTCTTTCCCTGCTCCTTTATTTTTTAGCGTACTAATTTGTAGAGGAAAGAGAAAACTTTAATGCAAGATGGCATTCGATCCCTGAAGCATGCAGGTCAAGCTGCAAGCGCTTGTGCATGAAAGGTTGGTGGTAGCTTAGTGGTACCGTTACAAATGTTTCATTTATTGATTTGTATGTTCATTCATATGTCTGTCTGTTTATAAGAAATTCATCATATTGTTTGATTATATTAATTTTTGACTCTCTGTTTTTATAGTTTGTGGTGCTAGAAGAAACTTTTTTTAGTCATGGAATTCACGTACCTGGTTTTTGTTTGGTGGTTGTGAGGTTGGTGTATGTTTGTGCGAATCTCTTGAGCGAGTTGCCAGTTCAGCTCAGCTTTACTGTGTGTCTTTTGCTTCCGGATGTCCACAGCTGTTTTGATTTTCATTGTGTTCACGCTTTGATTAATCCATGTTTTATGCCTTGATGCATATTGCACACACGCACATCGATTCTTTGAGTTCTGGATGATGAAGGGGTGGAATGCCTCCCTACATTTGGGCTGTACAGGTTCAGGCTTGGCTTGATATGCGATAAAGACCTGTGCTTCACTGTTCAGTCCACCCCAGCTGTGAAAGGGTACCTGATCCTAATGAGAAATGGGGAAGGTAAAGCAACGAGGAGTGGTATTGTCTTTGTTCAAGCTGGCATGAGAGTATTGAGGTCTGTACCAACCTTACTCGCCGATGACCTTATCGTCACTTCTTTGTTTAAAAGGCAGTTTTGAAGTACTTCTGTCTTTGTTTTGATGATTTCTTTTGACAAATTACACAGTTATTTTTTCGAAGCATCATTTTGCAAATGTATGATTGGCCATGATGTATAATTTACTTGTTGAATAAACTTTTTTTTGCAAGAGAACTACTGATTTCTTTGTTAACATATGCACAAATGTATTCTTTTTCACACACATTCATGCACAAATGTATGGACACAGAAAAAAGACTTCTTTAAATACTTATTGAAAAGATTTATTCATGTCATTTTAATGCAAGTTATATCTATCTCCAGTAAGAGCGCTGCGACATATAATAATGATAATAATAATAATAATCATATCGCATTCACTTCCTTACAACAAGCAGAGAAAAGCATTTCAAATTATACCACTGTATGGAACAGGCTTAGGTGCGCACACACACATAAACTTCCATGCTCTTTCATTTTCAACAATATTCACATTTTCATTACATGATATACTGCTCATATTTCTTTTGTTAGACACATAACATGTGATTATTATATCTGGTAGTCTCACCCTCCACCACACACAAAACACACGCACGCACACGCACACACATGCACACTGAAATCGGCTGCACTGTTCGTGCGAAAACACATAACCATAAAAGACAAAAACAAAACATAATTAAAACAAACATCATTCATGTTTTCTGTTTGTTCCAAGCAGTTTTTTTAAAACGAATCCATCATGCATACATTTTCCATTTTCTTACAGATGAAAACAAGTTTAGTCAGACATATAACAAACATCCATAAATTTTCTATGTATTCTTCATCTCAATAAGACATGTACACAGATCATTTGAACACAAAACACACAAGACTAATGAATTACACACACACACAAAAAGCGGAAACACAAAATATGATGAAATTGTGATACTGATGAACTTAAAAGACTAATGAAAATTACAAACAAAAACAAAAACAAAACAAAAACGGTGACACAAAATGTGATGAAAATTTGATACTGATAAAATAACCATGTGTACATCATATTAGTATCAGCAGAGGAATTATTGATGGAAAAAAACATGCATGGACATTCTCTAATTTTCAGGAATTTGATTTCATTTGGATTATCTGAGGAAATAAAAAAAAAAAAAAAAAAAAGAAAAACGGACTTCTAAAAAACAAAAATTGACATGTTCTTTCTTATTTCAACAAACACACGTTTGTAGCATGTAATTTAAAAATTTTTCGACAACACTTGGAAGACTTGTAGTTCTGCAGTAATTTTCTCCATTATTTATGTCATTTCATGTTCTACAGTAAGATGTCCCAGTGAAGTCCATATATCAGAGATTTTAGAAACAGGAACAGTTCTATTTCACACAAGCAGAGATCAGTAATATTATTTACACCACTAATCCATTCCTTTTTGCCCCGATTTTTAAGACTTAAACAAAAATGAATCATTACATATTAAATTTAATAAAAGAATGAATACGAGAAGGTCAGTTACTTTGATATATATATTAATGCCCATTCATGTTTATGACATAAATGTAATCATCATTCATCTCGTAATCACTCGTCACCCAAAAGAGAAATCATGCTGGAGATGATTTGGTCGATAGACATATCCGCAAGTTCATCTGAACTATTCAATTCATGTGGTATAAAGTGAAAGAAAGGGGAAATAATAAGAATTCAGCATGAAAATAACTACAAACAGGAACTTATCGAAATAATAAGAATTCGGCATGAAAATAACTACAAACAGGAACTTATCGAAATAATAAGAATTCAGCATGAAAATAACTACAAACAGGAACTTATCGAAATAATAAGAATTCAGCATGAAAATAACTACAAACAGGAACTTATCGAAATAATAAGAATTCGGCATGAAAATAACTACAAACAGGAACTTATCGAAATAATAAGAATTCGGCATGAAAATAACTACAAACAGGAACTTATCTTTGATCATGTCTGCCATAGTCCCAGAGGCTCACACATACTGTAGTGATGCTTGGAGTTGAAAGAACTGTAAGGTGAGAAGAGCACAATAATAACAGAAATCATACACTTCCACACACGCATAAAACAGAACTTGAAACTGAGAAACATAATTTGTACAGGCTACGATACATGTATGGGGATGTGATCATGGGTTTTGTTGATTCTGAACACATCACATACAGTCAGACAGAGACAGAAAGAGATAAGAATTTTAAAAAATGCAGATAAAAACTACTGTGGCGGACATCAGAGATCTATATTGACCTGGCAGTCAGTTTTAAATTTCTGTCATTTCACAAAATAAAACCAGACATATTGATTCTGAATACATCACAGAGAGAGAGAGAGAGAGAGAGGAATTAAAAAAAAGAAAAAAATCAGATAAAAACCACTGCGGCAGGATGTCACATATCTATATTGACCCTGAAGTCAGTTTTTGGCTTCTATCACTTCACAAAATAAAATCGGGCAATAGAAATGTTCAGAAAGTCCACAGAAACAGAAATAAAGGAAACGTTATTTACACCCATGGTGACAAACACCGATAAATAAAAGCACTGAATTATGACATGGTCTTTGACAGTGTCATCCAGTCTATTCACATTCACTGTTCAGTCAAATTCACAACTCCTTGCTTACCATTGTAAGTCACACGTTACTGATGGTGGTGGTATGTGACAAGAGAGAGGGTGGGGTTAAGAAGAATAAACCACCTGTTCAAAATATGGGGCTAGTCTAAAAAAAAAAAAAAAAAAAAAAAAAGAGGGGGAGGGGGAGAGAGAATCATTTTCTTACTCTGCTGGAGTAAAAGTAAATACAACCAAACACACACAACCACATGTAAAATTTCCCTCCCTACCCACCCCCCCCCCCCCCCCCACCCTCTGAAAAAAAACAACCAAATAAACCACACCAGAAAATAAGATGGAAAAAATGAGAAAGCTGATGTATATGACATCTTTCAGACTGTCTTTCATTTCTTTACAGACAATAGGTTGTCCCAACATTAAAGCCATTTCATCATGAGAGACACAACCAATCATACGGTTAACATTTCCACGCTGTTTCCCTTTTGATAAAAGTATGACTACGAAAGCCATGCCTGTCGTCACATTCAAGTTTTCAACTTTACAGGGTTTTTTTTTCCCCTTACAACCATTCTCAACCTATGAAATTGTCTACTTCATATTTCAATACATTTGTATGCCCTTGCAGACACTCACAGATGTAGTACATACTAAAAATTGAACCAGGAACTGTTACTTAAATTTTGGTTTAAAAAAACCACAACCAAAACACACATCTTGCAGTAAAAAGGGTATTAAAAAGTATTCAAAACAGGATTAAACCAGAAATACCATTCTACTAATCAAACTCAACACACTTCTGACACCTATTTGTAAAATTTCTCAACTACATGTTCAGAATGCAGACAAAAAATGGCAGTAAGTTTACACAACAGTGTAACAGCTCTGTATGACCAAACAACCTGTCTGCACGTAACCCTGATCCCAGAACTAGCCGTCAACAGCACAAGAACGGCTGTAGTCTGTGTTCATATCTAAACAAGTGATTTATGCATTTTTTCCATGACCTATTTCTGAAGACTAGCGTCACCATCACCTATTTCTCATTTCATTTTATGATCTGTTGTTATTTTTGATGACCTATGTTTATGCTGCATTGGTGTGTCTGTGTGTGTTCCAACTACAGTTATGCTGCATTAATGTACTGACACAGTCAAACCTACCCACCCCACTCCCATATTTCCTTTTTTTTTCCTATACAAAGTGCAGTGAGCATGCTTTGACATCAGCTGTATGTGCTAAACAAAAAAATTATTATTATCATCATCATGATGTGTTACTGTTATTATCATTATTATTATCATCATCATCTTCCTCCTGATTATTATTACTGACCAGGCAGTGGAGTTTTAAATATGATCATCATATAATATTAGTGCTTTGGCACGTTAAATGTCACACAGCGACAAAGAAGCTGTCCTTGGCAAAATTCTGCACAAGAATCCACTTTCATAGGTCTAAAGATATACTTATATATGCATAATTATAATAACAATAATGATAATAATAATAATAATAGTAATAATAATAATTCCATTCATACTGCTCAAACATTCACAACAGAGAATTCTCGTTGTGCCTTACAAACAGCATAAACATTGCGATGTTAATACATCAATGCAGTACAACAATCGTATACGTACACCAATACATCAATGCAGCATAAATATTACCATGTCAGCAAATCATAATGCAGTACAAACATATGGGATACATGTATACATCTATACATCCCTACAAAAGAAGGGGAGAATAACAGATGCACTCTCCGAGGAGAGAACAGCCTGAGCATCGCATTGTGAATTTATTTTTTAAGAGAGAGAGAGAGAGAAAAGAGAAAGAAAGATAGAGAATACAATGGTGACAAAACAAAATATAGACTGCTTTCACATTTTCAGTCCTCTGTACACAACACGCTGCATCAATGGCAAAATTCTGACCGCATTAAAAAAACAAAAGAAAAAAAGTCTTCAACAAAATTTTAATTTGCAAGTGATGGCCTTAATGCAACTTAATGCAAAAACAACACACACCAACACACACATCACACACACACACACACACAACAACACCACAACAAAATTAAAGGTTCATAAAGGTAGTCCCTTGGGTAAATGTCTGATTTCCAGTCGGAAGGTCCTGGTGTTTGTTTCGATCCGCCTAGACACTCTACCTGTAATTTTCTTGCACATGTTACATCAGGACACTGTGACACGAGTCAAGTTATTTTGCTTTGCCAGCATGGTTAACAATGCAGGATACTGATGCACAGGGTGTGAAAGTGAAAGAGTTAAACTGATTGCTTTGCTAGCATGGTTGAAAACCCAGGATGCTGGTGGGCAGGGTGAGTCAAAGGGTTAAGTTTTTGCTTTGCTAGTGTGGTTGACAATGCAGGATACTGGTGGGCAGAGTGAGGGAGTCAAAGGGTTAAGTTTTTGCTTTGCTAGTGTGGTTAACAATGCAGGATGCTGGTGGGCAGAGTGAGGGAGTCAAAGGGTTAAGTTTTTACTTTGCTAGTGTGGTTAACAATGCAGGATACTGGTGGGCAGGTGAGTCAAAGGGTTAAGTTTTTGCTTTGCCAGCATGGTTAACAATGCAGGACACTGGTGAGCAGCGTGAGTCAAAGGGTTAAGTTTTGGCTTTGCCAGCATGGTTAACAATGCAGGATACTGATGGACAGGGTGTGAAAGTGAAAGAGTTAAACTGATTGCTTTGCAAGCATGGTTGAAAACCCAGGATGCTGGTGGGCAGGGTGAGTCAAAGGTTAAGTTTTCACTTTGCTAGTGTGGTTGACAACGCAGGATACTGGTGGGCAGAGTGAGCTAAAGGGTTAAATTAAGTTTTGGTTTTGCTATGTGGTCGACAATGCGTGATGATGGTGGACAGGGTGCGGGAGTCAAAGAACTAGAGGGAGGTGTAAAGGATGGAAATTTTTCTGATCTCCCAATATCCACACATGTGCAGACCTGTTAGTACCTAAACCCCCTTCAAGGTGTGTGCACACAAGCAAAACATCAAGTACGCATGTTAAAGATCCTGTAAGTCATGTCAGTTTGAGTCCACTGGTTTATGGAAACATCAAAACATCCTGCATACTCACCTACCAAAGACAGAATACAGCGTGCAGACTGCGCAGCAACATACTGCCTGCAAGGTGGGGCAAAACAATGCGGACATATGCATCTGAGAAAAATCACAACACTTAAAAATAAGCTTAAAAACTGGGATGATGGCATACTGAACTTTACATACAGTCTGTGGACACTGCATGTACAGGGGCAATCTGTATGACAGGGTGTTTTTCCATTGTGTACAAATGAAAAACTAAATTAAATAAGTTGATTTAAAAGTCATAAAATGTCAACAACAAAACAACAATAAAATATAAATGGCAAATTAAAAACTCGAAATGTCAACACTCATAAAATGTCAACACCAACACAACCAATAATAATAACAATAATAATAATAAAAATAATAACAATGACAAGAAACCTCCCAGTTGTAAAAAGGAAATACAAATAAAACAAGGAAAGTGAAGTAACCCCCACAAACACACATACTCCCTTCAAGCCTCATCAGATAAAAAAGTTGTAAAGTCAATTCAATACATAACACATGACTGTGAGTAGACAACGTGGTCACAGATAATTCTCTGTGAGTGGAAAAATGAACACAAAGAGTTAAAATAAGAATGAGATAACTGGTGGGATAACAGATGTGAGATACTAAGTAAGATAACCACCCAGGTTCAACGGGGACAAACGGCATTGTACAACTACCTCATAGATGTTTATAAAAAAAAGAAAAAAATTTATAATGTCTTTGAACTGGTTGTAGTCAATGTCTAGTGTATCGCATCCAGTGACTATTGTTGCTGTACAATAAATCAGTATCGACATTATGAGTTGACCTTTTCACTCCCTCACCCTATCCACCAGCTTCCTGCAAGACTGATCTGTCAGTCTGTGATATCAAGAGTTATTTCTCAGATAATTCTAGTCATTCATAGTCATGTAATCATCACTACATGTACATTACTGTTGGCAATATGAAGGTGCAACAGCAAAAGTCAGACCAGTAACCTCTCTCTCTCACACACCCACACAAACACAATTTTAAAAATCCCATCTGCTATCTCTAAGCTCCTCTGTTGATTTCAAACAAACATCCACAGCCAGTGTCCAGAGTGTCATGTCTAATTTCTACAAAAGAACCACTGTCAGTACAGATGTGATGCTGAAAGTTCCAGCTGATGAGATCTACCCCTGATACTATTCAAAGTCTGATGGATGGATCTCTTTTATAGTCTTTGTCATGCATGAAGAGTGTTCAAAGTAAGTTCTGCCACTGTGTCTCATAAACCTATGATTTATAACTTGAATGTAGGATCTTTCTAATATAAAACATATATAAAACTATTCTGGGCACATGGCCGTGCCCCTGGAATAATCTTTTTTCTTGTCTAAACATGAGGAAATTCTGATGTAAAAACAGACAAATTTTGTAAACAACTAATGGTGCAGTTTTGGCTATAACATGTCCAAAACATCTGTCGTACACCTGAACGTGCAACACTTCTTTGCAGGAACGGAAAATAATGCCAGGGACTCTTCAGCAGTTCAGAGTACGTTCAAGAGCAAATCATCATGCTCGTACAACTGAATTTGCACTCCACCTAATCTGCCAGACTTCTTCAGTCTGTGGATGGAGCTGGAGTGGGTGGGAAGGGAGAACAGGACCTTGGGAACACGATGCTGATACCACCTGAATGGAGCATTAACCCTATGATTCTCACACCCTATCTACCACCTGCAAAAACTTAACCCTTTGATTCCCTCACCCTATCCACCAGCTTCATGCAGGAAGCTGATGGATAGGGTGAAGCAGTCAAAGGGTTAAGTTTTTGCTTTGCTAGCATGGTTAACAATGCAGGATGCTGGTGGACAGGCTGAGGGAGTCAAAGGGTTAAGATGGGCAGGAAACAGGCCAACTGTCATGTTGCAGGTTGAGCCTGAACTCGAGATACAAGATCTTGAGTACAAGCTTCTGCCAGCTGAGCCAGCCAACCCGCTACGACACAGGACAGAGCACACACAAGGTACATACATACATACATACACACTTCTGCCACGTCACACAGGAAAAGATCAACTAACGCCTGGTTTTTGTCAGAGTCTAACAGGTCTGGCAATCAATTACAGAAAAACAGGTATACAGAACGAAACCACAAAAACATCCTTCGATGAAATCAATGTGTTTATGAAAAAGGCCAAAGGAATGTCAAAAATCTTTTTTTTTGTAAGAGAACAGTCATGAAAGAAAAACAGTGTTACAACCTTTTATCACTTGACACCACAATGCTATAAACACAAAATGTGCGATGATTTTCCATCACAACACTTCTGAATAAAAAAACTGTAGCTGTGCTGACTGAAATACAACTACCCTCTTCTTCTTTTTTCTCGTATATGTCGTTTGTACCATCCTTGATGTCATGGACAGACGGGGCACTGACAGCCAGCAGCAGGCTGGTTGGCTCATGAGAAGAAATGCTGTGTGGCTTCAGAGTGGTTACCAACCTACCCCCTCCTCCCCATCAGAACTTTACATTAGGAACCAAAATGCACGTCGTCTTGGCTTGCTACTAAAATCCAATGCTCAGAGATGAGACAGACTGGGTTTGTATATGCACATCAGAGAACAAGGATCAAATTATGAACAAAACATAAAATAATGGCATTCACAAGCACTAATGTTCTATACAAACTAAACTAGACACAAATGAAATAAAATAAATACTTTCAAAAAAATTTTGACTGGCAAAAAAATGTCTTCAAAATAACTACATGAACAAGTCAAATATGTCATGTTCACAACATGAAAGCAGAGAGAGAGGTGAGGAAGTGGGGAGGAAGGAGGGAGGGAGAGAGAGAGGGAGAGGAGGAAGGGACGGAAGGAGGAGGTGGAGGAGGAGGAGGAGGAGGAGGAGGAGAGAGAGAGACAGACAGACAGAGACAGAGAGAGAGAAAGAGAGAAAGAAAAAAAAAAAAAAAGAGAGAGAGAGAGAGAGAGAGAGAAACAGCCAGCCAGACAGACAGAAAGGGAGAATACTGTACAAATATGCAGAACAGTATTCAAACTTTATTAAGACAACTCAAAAGAAGAAGTGTGTGTGTGTGTGTGGGGGGGGGGGGGTCACTGTGCAAGGAGTACATGCAGAAGCAGGTCAAATGGACCATAGGCTTCACAGACAAGTCATACATCACATGAAGGTACTGGCTCAGAGAACAAGAACACAGGTATGTCTGTAAATGCACTCACAATCTACAACAGCAATCATGCATCAGTCTGACTGCTGAGAGCGTCCATACACATTAAAAAACATTTTAAAAAAAAAGGCAAATAAACAAATGAATATGCAGACATAAATAAATTCATCAATTTTACTGAAGGGAGAGAATCACAACTTAAACACAGAGTATGTACCCCTGGTTGGTATAAAAGTACACTGTATACATGCAGAGGTCTATACAACTGCTGTACACACAAGCACTGACTGTACTCGTATAATGATGTATGCATATTATGACATGTACATGTACATCAATACATGTATACACAATTATTCAGAATATTATTGTGATGAAGCTGATGCAAGACAAATATCTTCCAATTTGAAACCACCAATAACTGATAAATGAACATCAACTGCACACACACAACACACACACACACACACACGCACGCGCGCGCACACACACACACACACACACACACACACACACACACACAGAGCATACATATATGCCCATACAAATGTATGTACATGCATGCAAGCAAGCAAACAGCCATGTATTCATGGACATGTATTCAGAAATGCTCACACACAGAGAAATATATTACAAACAGCTACAAGGAGATAAATAAGCAGACTTTCAACCACAACATGCTTCATATTCTGAAATTCCAAAAGGCATTCAAACCGTCTCTCTTGGACTGAATTCAGAGGCATTAGGCCTGCAGGCGCCTTCTAACAAACCATGGTAGCATGCAATATAATGCAGATATCTACACAGTCATTTACATCAGAGAAAAACAGCACTTGCCCATCAAGGTCCCTTTAAGGAGGCGCAGCATCAGGTTACAACCTTGCATGGTAGCCAGCAGGAACAAAAAGAAAAAAAGAATGGCCACAGTTATCACCAAATATGGCCTGACCATGGGATGGCGAATCAAAGTATAGAACATTCTTCGCTTTCTCTCTGTCTCCTGGAACATTTCTCTCTCAGTCTCTCCCAGCCTGTACACTTCTTCCTTACAGGTCCAGTGGGTGACAAGTGCAGTAGTCAAGTATGTAAAGTGAGGGTTCGAATCCTCATTGGGAATCACCCACTTGGTGGGTAAAGAATGGAGATTTTTCCAATCTCTCAGCTCAGCATGTGTTGCAGACCTGTTAATGCCTAATTCCTCCCCTGCTTCCTTTGTGAACACACACAGACCTTCAAATGTATGCATTAAAGATCCTGTAAGTCATGTTAGTGTCTGACGGCTTATGGAAACAAAAAACAAAACAAAAAAACAACAACCAAAAAACCCAAAACACCCAGCATGCACACCTTACAAAAATTGGAGAAGAGTGGTAGAATGGTTCAGGCGTTTGCCTGCCAATATCTAAACTCGAATTTCCAGGTTCGCTTCCCGTTGAGGCCTCAACTTTTCTTTCTCCTCAGTTTGACTGGAAAATCAAACTGAATATCTAGTCCGTTGGGAGGGGATGAAAAACGATTAGGACCCATGCGCTTTCTGGCCTGTGCATGCTACAGATCCCACAGCAGATGAAAATCATAATGACCAGGGTTTTCACCTGGCTGCCCTGATACAGAACATTGGAGAGATAGGTTGGTTTTCCAGGTCCCTCCCCTTGAAGGCCAATTAGTTTTTTTACCTTTGTAAAGTCTTGGGGAAAAAAATGGTGGTGCTGCACTGCAGCAATGCACTCTCAAAAGAGACAGTGGCCCAAGTCTCACATGGCAAATCCACAATGAAAAAAGAATATGAATATGAATATGAATATGCAAAAGAATATGAACATAATCCATTCCATCTAATTTACCACCAGAGGATTTGAAAAAACAAACATCAGAATATTAGACCACTTCTAGTTTTGAAAATGACTTTGCAAGCAAATGATTTTAGGCCATTGCATCAGCATCTTGGTTAGACATTCCACAAAAGCTTGCATACACACAAATGTATACCTGTTTTATGAATATTTTCTCTCAACATAACAATCTGATCATAAGTGTAGCATAACGTAGTGCAAGTGCGCACCTAGTGTGCCAACAGAGAGAATTACCAATCTCTCTATCTATATCTCTGATCCACCCGAAGCTTTCATGCTCTACCACAGTGCTGGGCAGAAGGTGTACCTGTGTGGTACTAAAACACTGTTTATTATTCTTTTCTGAATTCAAGTGAAAGGAGCCATACATTACATATGAGCAGAGATTGGAATGCGCTAATTTTACCGTCATAAACGTTAGATATAAGCCATCTACTTTCATATATAAAAAAAACAAACAATTGACAGTTAGTTATAATTTTGGTGTGTTCCAAGTCCGCTAGAAAAAAAAGTTAGGAAAACTCTTTTTGCTGCCAAATTCAAAATGCTAGATCTGAACGTGTAGTTCACAGCAATGTTCAGCTACAGCTGATTACAACAATGATGATGTCATACATAGCTTTTAAGTAACCACATGATATTTTAATATTTAGACCACATATTTTGGCCTTCATCATCATCATCAGATGCCCTGCTGCATGGCGTTGGCGATCGTGGACTTCCATCTGTCTCTATCTCTCATTGCCCCTAGCATCTCCCCCACCATCCTCGTCCCAAGCCACTCTGCAAGTCCGTCCAGCATTCTCTCCCTGGGTCTACCTGGTGCTCTCCTTCCCTCCAGCCCTCCCGCTGTGACCAGGTGCTCCAAATCCCCCTTCCTCATAAAATGGCCTATAAATGTTGCCTGTCCTTTCCCAATCTTCCTTACGAGTGATCCACCTGTGTCTGCCTTCATCAAGACTGTCCTGCCCGCCCCCCTGCCTGCTGACCATCCACGCCCCACACCCGCACAACAGCATTGGTTCTATATAACATTCAAGAACTCTCTTCCTGATGCCAATTGATAGGCATTTGTTGGCAAGAATGCCTGCCATCCTCTTGAATGCTGTTCTGGCCTGGCCGACTCGCCGGCCACTTCTGATGTGCATCTGCCGTCTGATGGGCTTACTTCATAGAAACTATGGGTGATTTGTGGAGTAATATAACACCTAGTCACAAAATCAGACAGAAAAAATATATGGAACAGCAACAAATGGTGCATTTCTCATGCGATGTAGCGATGAAGATGATAAAAGAAATCTTATTTGATAAGAACATTTTAACGACAAGAACTCAAAATCAAATAATCAACCATTTCACTCTCCACACATGAATTTACCACCAGACTCCCTCATGGCCAAAAATGCCTTTTGGGGAGTACTCACAACACCTCGTCCAAGAGAAAAATAGGGTATCTTGAAATAGAGAATAAAACAAACCAAACCCAGAAATAAATAAGTAGATACATAAATAAGGCCAGGATGACAAAGTTCATTCACTGCAAGGGCGGGAAATGTTCAAAAACATGTAAAATAAAAATGAAAGAAAGAAAGCACAGCAGGTGGTTGATCGTAGTTACATGGCGCTTAATTTGTATCATCTGGCAATGTAAAATTACAAGACAAACACACACACACATGCATGCATGCACAATATATGCACACACACACACACACCACACACACACACACACACCACCCACAAAACAAACACACCAAAACACACACACAACACACACACACACACACACATACACAGATACCAACCACAAAGTTCATACATCAAAATGCATTTTACACAACAGTTTTAGTCATATAAACATCTGTCTCCTTTTGTCAAACAGAAAGAAACATGTCATAATCACAGAGCAGAAATACAAACATTTTACAGGAACGTTTTGATAATACGTCGTGTGACTTCAACATGTTTTGATGGTTTCCAACACAGTAAAACGTTTTGATGATACGTCGTGTGACTTCAACATGTTTTGATGGTTTCCAACACAGTAAAACGTTTTGATGTTTTCATTGTGATCACCTTGATGGTAAAAGTACACCTGTAATTTAAACATTCCCACTGGCATGAATAACAGAGGACATAAACTGTCAGAATCACCTTTAACCCTCTCACTCCTGCACCCTGTCCACCATCATCCTGTCCACCAGCACCCTGTCCACCAGCATCCTGCACTGCCAACCATGATAACAAAGCAAAAGTTGACCATTTGACTCCCTCACCCTATCCACCAGCTTCCTGCAAGAAGATGGCGTATTGGATGAAGGAATCAAAGGATTATTGGAAGCTGGTGGTTAGGGTGAGGGAATCAAAGGGTTAAGTTTTTGTAGTTGGTGGATGGGGTTTGGGAGCCAAATGATTAATTGCTGGGCCGCCTACCAGCTGAAGACCTGTCATCCTAAGATTCTAGTTATCATAATGTTATGGTTCTTTGAAAATTCAGAATATACAATTATACATGTTTAGGCCAGGGAAACTAGTTTTGCAAGCAGGCAAAAATGCATACACAGTAATACAGGAAGGTCACACACACACACACATACACACACACGCACACACACATACACAACACCCCCTTCTCCCCCCCCCCCTCCACCCACACAATCTTCAGCCAGTAGGGTAAATATCTCCAGACTGCTTGGTGGTAGGTATTAAAACAGGTTGGGGATTTTGAGTTTGGGTTATACTTAAATGTCCTATATACAAGTCAAATTTGCATTATACCTAAATGGAATACAACAATGCAGGATCAAGATGGGCCTCCAGTTAATGCCTGAACCACTCCGTAGTGAAATCTACTTGCCTACTTTGTCTGCTTTGTGTGTTTGCATGCATCTATTTCAAAAGCGAACAAACACACAAAACAACCATGAAATTCTCATATTTGATTCTTTTTATCACCTGTTTCATTAATAAGACTCTTTCCTTAACAACCTCTCTGTCTTATGGTACAATCTTGGTGAGAAAGCCACACCTTTTTACATAACACCCACAAGCCCACCACACACACATTATATAGTTATATATGTATATACATATATGTTTATACACACACACAGATATATATGTATATATATATATATATACATATATACACATATATATACACACACACATATCATACACCAGTTAGCGATTACAAGATTATAACAAAAGGAACAATTTATTAGCTTTATGCCGCTCTGATAATACACAAGCCAAAGTTTCTCTCTCTCTCTCCATATTAGACAATAAGAAATCATACAGTGATAAATCAGGCAGTAAATAGGAAAGTAACACTATCAAATCTTTGACTTTCTCTCTCCCTTTCTCTCACCCTCCCTCTTTCAATTACACTTTTACATTTTGCAAAGACTATGTGCTTGCTTACGCTTGCATGCGCTCTCTCTCTCTTTCTCATTCTTTCTCAAAGTCAGTCATACGTTTTGTACTTTTGCAAATATTGGTCAGCACATGTAAGTCTGCCACTGTCACACCAACTCAAAGCTGGGACAGGTACAGTTCCAGGCAATATAAATCTGAATTCATTTTCCGTCTGATGGAGGGCAAAATTCCTTTCGTCTGTCCCACCTGTCTGCTTCACACCTGGACACACCTTGTGACAGTGTTTCGTCATCGGCATGTCTTTGGGGAGTGAGGGGGAGGCATTCCTCATCAACGGTACCACATGTCAGCAAAAGTCTGAACCTGGACAGAACCTCTCCAAAGAAAACAAATGCTAAGGACAGTCAGCGTTTATCGTCCTCCATTCTGGGGAATGCATTTTCCCGTTCTGTCATCAGTATCAGTCATAAGTCGATCAATACCTGCATGCACTCAGTCTAAAAGGCAGACACTGAGGCCTGCAAAAATATAAAAACGCTTTCCAACTTTCTGAAGAAAACATGGACCTCATAAGTCCCCACCACTGAACACACCGCCCGAACAATGCAAGCTGATCATTCACCCATGCACTATCATCGTCATCTTTAGTATCTGTCAAATGTCAGTTTAAACACCTGTACCAAAGCACTGTCCTCTTAAGAGTTGGTCTGCTTCATGCTATGTATAAGGCAGTGAAAACAGTCTCTGACTTGGTTTTCATGCCAAGATAGCCAGCTTCATTTGATTTGTTTTGCATACTGTAAAGTCAGGTGATATCAAATAAATACAGACAGCTTCATGTTGCGCTCAGGCTACGATTCATCAGATAACCCTTACTCCATTCTGGTGTGTTTCTCATCTATCACCATCTTGATCAGGAGCTCCTCTCTTTTTTTTTTATTCTCTCTCACCTGACTTTCCTTTTTTTATACCTTGCACTATTTTTGGTCAGTCCACAAACTTAGTTGTGTAGTTCTTTGGGTCGTCAGACAATCAATGAAACTCTTTCTTTGTCATG
>JAPXFY010000027.1:42897326-42902326 GCA_030674185.1 Monoplex corrugatus | reverse complement strand
TTTGGCGTGCATTCTTCAATCTTTTGTGTCTTTGTAGAGCGACCGTTTTTCCTCCCCCAAACAGGGGAGGACCTCACACGCATAAAGTGCACATGTGTGTGCACAAACATGCACGCCGCGCCACACACACACACACATGCCTGAAAACAATCTTTGCATTCTCCCTCTGCCCCCCCCCCCCCCCTTCCAAGTGAGAGGCACACTTCACGCAAATGATTCGTACATGTATATAAACATGCATGCACACTCACATACACACTTACACACACACACAAACACTTACACACACACACACACTACCTTTCCTTGGCGAAATGACTACCGTGTACTACTACTACTAACAACAAATATATAACAAACCATCGTCATAACAATAACAATAATGATGATAATGTTGAATGACAGTAATGATAAGAAAAGGAAGAAAAGGAAGAAGAAGAAAAGAAGAAGAAGGAAGAAGGAAGAAGAAGGAAGAAGAAGAAGAAGAAGAAGAAAGGAAGAAGAAGAAGAAGGAAAAGAAGGAGAAGAAGAAGAAGGAAAAGGAAGAAGAAGAAGAAGAAAGAAGAAGAAGAAGAAGAAGAAGGAAGAAAAGAAGAAAAAGAAGGAAGAAGGAAGAAAAGAAGGAAGAAGAAGGAAGAAGAAGAAGAAGAAGAACAAGAAGAAGAAGAACAAGAAGAAAACAAGAAGAAGAACAAGAATAAGAAAACAAAAGAAGAAGAAGAAGAAGAAAAGAAGAAGAAAAGAAGAACAAGATGATCGTGTCAATCATATCAGTATTCAATGACTTATGGAAACATGAAAACATCCAGCATGCACGCCCATCACAGACAGATCATGCAGACTACGTAGCAATGTACCGCCTGCACAGTGTGAGGGGGGAAAAAACCACACGTGCATATACATTCCCCGAGGAGAAGGAAAAAAAGTGTTCACAAGATTTGGGAGAAGCGCGTGCGGATCTATCTGATTCCGACAAAAACCCTCTTGGGGGAAAAAAAATCCCAAATTATAATGCGCACGCTGAGAATCGTTCTACCTTGTTAATTAAAAGTGTCATCCTATTTCCTAAACTTGCTGAGATAAGGGGAAACGAGATCAGCGTCGCCCTCATTCTCTCAATCAAATCACGCCCCAGAACAAGTATGGCAAGCTTCACGTGTCAAAACAAACCGGTTCAGGCCAAGCCCGCGTGTTCACAGTGGGGAACAGAAGCGCCCCCTGCCGTCGTCAAGCAGTGTGGAAAGCAAAACCTCCCAGTGTTGTCTGACAACAATGGCCGGGGGTCTGACAAGGTCTGACAACATTTCGCTAACCACAACACACCACCACACACACACACACACGCACCCACGCTTCATCATCACTATACTCCCTTCTTAACCCTTTGCTTCCCGCACCCTGTCCACAAGCATCCTGCATTGTCAACCATGCTTGCAAAGCAAAAACTTAACCTTTTGATTCCCTCACCTTATCCACCAGCTTCCTGTAGGAACTAACCCTTTGATTCCCTTACCTTATCCACCAGCTTCCTGTAGGAACTTAACCCTTTGATTCCCTCACCTTATCCACCAGCTTCCTGTAGGAACTTAACCCTTTGATTCCCTCACCTTATCCACCAGCTTTCCTGTAGAAGCTGGTGGATAAGGTGAGGGAATCAAAGGTTAAGTTTTTGCAGTTGTGTAAAGTGCGCGGAGTCATAGGTTAAAATTCACCCATCTCCGTTTCCCTTTGCTTCCATCTCTAGTCACTGGTCACGTGTTCCTCAATTCCTCAAATGCACCCGCGTCGACTCTGACTCCTTCCAGGGCCCATCCCCCACCCCCACACTCCATCAACACACACACACACACACACACACACACACACACACACGCAAACACACACGCAAACACACACGAAAATACACGCACACAAAGACACAAATACAGACAGACACAAACAACAGACAACAGACACAAACAACACACACACACACACACACACACACACACACACACAACACACACACAACACACACACACACACACAACAAACAACACACACACACTCGCCCGCACGCGCACGAAAGAGCACAAACACACAACACACAAACACACACGAAAACACAAACACAACACCACACACAACACACACACAACACACACACACACACACACACACACACACACAACACCGTGCCCCTTACTGGTGAAATGTTACCGTGGGGTTCGGAGCTGGAGGTGACCGTTGTGATAATGGTGAGGCATTGTTGCTCCTGGGTCCCACCCAGCACCTTCGGCTGTTTCTAGTTTACTGTGATAACGAGTCCTGATTTCTATAACAGTTTACCCCGCGGATACGGCAAATTTTTTTCCTGTATTTTTTTAAAAGTTGAATCATACTTAGCATAGAATGTGTAGACTTTAGTTTATGCATAATGACATTGTGCATGAATTGATCCACTGCAATTATACTTTGCTGTTTTGATTTGTAAATGTCTGTATAATTTGTTCAAAACAAACAAACAAACAAACAAAAACTTAAAGTAGCTCCCCCCCCCCCCCTCCTTCTATAAAATAAAAATATAATCAAATCAAATCAAATCAAATCAAACAAAATTATATACAATAACGGCCTCAAAACACAGCTGGTGTACCATACAGACAGGAGTGGAGAATTCTCACTACTTCGCTGCCCTTCAAGCCAATGTGCGCTATGATTTGATGTACATCAAAACTTAACTCCTTATAGAGGTGATGATGATGGTGGTGGTGATGATTATGATGGTGATGATGATGATGGTGACGGTGATGATGATGATGATGGTGACGGTGGTGATGGTGGTGATGATGATGATGGTGATGATGACGGTGGTGATGATGATGGTGGTGATGAGATGATGATGATTGTGGTGGTGATGATGATGAGATGAGATCATCATCATCAATATTGCTATCATTATTATCACCATAATTATCACTATATCATCATCATCTTATTGCTATTGCTATAATTATCATCATCATTATTAGTATTAATGGCACAACGGGCTTTAAGTCACGTATGTCTTTTCTCTGTCTGCCCAACCGCCGAAAATTTTCTCTGCCCCCTAGGGCCCTTCACCTCCATCTCTCTCGTCCTCTGTTCCTCCCTCCCTTCCTCCATGGCTGCCTAATCAATGAGATGTACATCCAATGCTAACCTACGAACTATCAATACTGGGTACCAAAGATCTACCCCCCCCCCCCTTCTTTATCCATTCCATCACTATTCAACGTTTCTGTCTCTCTAGTACCAGGTACCACAGATCTATTCCCGTCCTCTGTCCATTCCATCACCATTTTCACATCTCTCTCTCTCTCTCACTCTCTCTAGTACATGTAGTAGCGAGTACCACAGATCTATCTCCCCCCCCCCCCCTAATCCGTTCCACCACTATTCCTACATTTCTGACTGTCCCTCGGGTACCAGGTTCCATAGATCTATCCCCCCTCCCTCCCTACCCATTCCACCCTTATTTCCCCCTCCCTCCCTACCCATTCCACCCGTATTTCCCCCTCCCTCCCTCCCCATTCCACCCTTATTTCCAACATTTCTGTCTATCTCTATAGTACCAGTTACCACATATCTAGCCCCCCCCACCCCACCCACCCCTACCCATTCCACCTTTATTTCCAACATTTCTATCTCTATAGTACCAGTTACCACATATCTAGCCCCCCCCCCCCACCCACCCCTACCCATTCCATCCTTATTCCTAACATTTCTGTCTATCTCTATAGTACCAGTTACCACATATCTAGCCCCCCCCCCCCAACCACCCCTATCTATTCCATCCTTATTCCCAACATTTCTATCTCTATAGTACCAGTTACCACATATCTAGCCCCCCACCCACCCACCCCTATCCATTCCACCCTTATTCCCACATTTCTGTCTCTCTAGTACCGGGTTCCATAGATCTATCCACCACCACCACCTTTATCCATTCCATGCCCACATTTCTGTCTGTCTGTCTCTATAGTACCAGGTACCACAGATCTATCCCCCTCCCTCCTCTATCCATGTCATCAGCATTCCCACATTTCAGTCTGTCTCTACTACCGGGTACCACAGATCTATCCAACCCTTCTCCCATATCTATTCCATCATTATTCCCACATTTCTGACTGTGTGTCCAGTACCGGGTACCACAGATCTACCCCCCCCCCCCCCTCAATCCATTCTATTACTATTCCCACATTTCTGCCTAGTATATGTTTCACAGACATATCCCCACCCCCACCCCCCGGTCTATTCCATCACTCCTACATTTCTGTCTCTCTAGAACCGATACTTACACTCCATGACTGTTCCCTCATTAGTATTTCTAGTACTGGGCACCACAGATCTATCACACCACACCCTCGTATCCATTCCATCACTATTTCAATATTTCCGTTTGTTTCTTTAGTACATGTATCACAGACCTATTCCCCCCCCCCTCCCTATCCATTCCACCCTTATTCACACATTTCTGTCACTCTAGTACCGGTATCATATATCTATCCCCCCCTCCCCCCCCATTCCAGACTGTCTGTCTAGTACCTGGTACCACAGATCTACTCCTCCTATCCACTCCACCCTTATTCACACATTTCTGACTATCACTCTAGTACCGGGTATCATATATCTATCCCCCCCCCCCCACCCATTCCAGACTGTCTGTCTAGTACCTGGTACCACAGATCTACTCCTCCTATCCACTCCACCCTTATTCCCACATTTCTGACTGTCTGTCTAGTACATGTGCCACAGACCTACCCCCCCACCACCCATTCCATCACTATTCCCACATTTCTGTCTGTCTCTCTAATACCAGGTACCTCAGATCTACCCCCTCCTTTCTGTCTATTCCATCACTACTCCCAACATTTCTGTCTGTCTCTCTAATACCAGGTACCACAGATCTATCCCCTCCTTTCTGTCTATTCCATCACTACTCCCAACATTTCTGTCTGTCTCTCTAATACCAGGTACCA
>JAPXFY010000027.1:42879826-42887326 GCA_030674185.1 Monoplex corrugatus | reverse complement strand
CTAGCACAGAATTTCCAGAAGTTGAGCATACTATCTATATATACACACGCGCGCGCGCGCGCGCCACACACACACACACACACACACGTTAATGCCACATACACAAGCATGCGCACGTGTACACACACATACACACACACGCGCGCGCGCGCACACACACACACACATACACACACTCTCTCTCCTCATCCCATCACCGTCCTCCCCCCGCCCAATTTCTCTCACCCCTCCCGTCCCTAACGCAAGAGTCTTCTCCACTTACCTCCTCTGTGGTCAACAGAGCATCCTCGTCCAGACCAAAGATGGCGTCTGTCTCAATCTCCTTGTACGGGACAAACCTGGCGTTTACTGACTGCAACAGACATCATCAACACACAGGTAACTGAAAAAATTATTTTACACCAACTTCTAGAACATCTTGAATCAAACCATTTATTATATCCCAATCAGTCAGCATATAGATCAGGACATAGCACTGAAACTGCTTTATTGAAAATTGTGAACGATCTTCTGACATCCCTTGATGATGGTGACATTTCTCTTCTCTCTCTCTTAGATTTGTCTGCTGCCTTCGACACTATAGACCATGAGATACTGCTTTGGCGCCTCCACAACTGCTACGGAATTTCTGGCTCCGCTCTCTCCTGGTTTCAGTCATATCTCTCTGACCGCACACAGACTGTATCTGTAAATGGCTTGCCCTCACCTCCCTCAGCCCTCAGATATGGCGTTCCTCAAGGATCCGTCCTGGGTCCAGTTCTCTTTGTTTTGTACACGCAGCCTCTCGCAAATATTATTCTCCGCCATTCTGTATCACATCATAGCTTCTCAGATGACAATCAAATTTACAATTCTGGTCCCATCTCTAATGTAAACAACATCGTACAAACCACTAAAGCCTGCATTTCCGACGTGAAAGACTGGATGACTTGTAACAAATTACAACTAAACCAAGACAAAACTGAAATGATTTTCATTACTCCTAAAAAACTTCTCAACTGTGACTTAATTCCATCTTCCATATCACTGAATGGGACAGACATCACCCTCTCCCAAAAAGTTAAGAATCTAGGTGTCACCATCGACAACACTCTTAACTTTCAGCAGCATGTCTCAAACATCTGTCGTGTCTGTTACCTTGAACTTCGTAGAATAGGTTCCATCCGTCATCTCCTTACTCTCGAAGCTACTAAAATATTAGTTTGTGCTTTCGTTCTTTCTCGTCTTGACTATTGTAATTCCCTTCTGTCTGGTTCCCCAAAACAGCTCCTTGACAAACTTCAGAAAGTACAGAACCATGCCGCTCGGCTAGTATTTCGGTCTTCCAAATTTCAGCATGTCTCTCCTCTTCTCCAAGACTTGCATTGGTTACCTGTGTTGAAAAGGATCCAACATAAAATTGCTGTTCAGTGCTTCAGATACTTCGACAATTCTATTCCCTCTTACCTGTCTGAATATCTTCAACTATACGTTCCATCTCGTCATCTTCGTACCTCAGCCGATACCCGCTTATTTCGAATCCCAACTTTTCGAACAAAATCATATGGTGAGCGATCCTTTTCTTTTCAAGCCCCTTCCTCATGGAATTCACTTCCCTACCCGCTGAGGCACAAAACAAGTCTTCAGTCATTTAAATCTGGCTTGAAAACGCATCTCTTTCCTCTCTGAAATTTATTAACCTAAAAGAGCTATGCTGTCTGCGCGCTAGCGTGCTTCTGTGTATGTTATTGCTGTGCGCCTATAGATATGTCTCGGGTGGGAGGAGGATATGTGTGTGTGTGCCAGAGAGTAGGTACTAATATTTGATATTATTAACGGTGTGTATGTGCTTGTGGGATGGAGTGACAGAGGTCCGCCATGTATGATGAAAATTATATTAGGCCTATGTTTCTATGTTCGATGTAATGTGTATTGTACAGTTTGTAAGCGCTTAGGGCTTTCCAGAAAGATTAGGCGCTCTAAATGCCCTTAATAATAATAATAATGTTGCTGCTGCTGCTTCGTCTTCGTCATCTTTTGTGGTTGAGTTCGGTCATGTCTAAAATGGACAATGTATCCTCCCGAATCATGTTCGTTAGAGCTCGGAGCAGAATATGCAAGTTGTTTAGGCCAACACTGACTGTGTAGGTTGCCGCACAAGTTTCTGGGCTCCGACTTACATGAAGGGTGATGGTGGAATAGGAGTAGGGAGGGGGGGTTGTGCAACTTAAAAAAATACACGTAAATCGACCGGTGAAGGAAAAAAAAAAAAAGAAAAGGGAAGAAACAAAGAGAACAAACAGAAGGGAAAAGGCGATAGAAAGACCAGACAAAAAAAAGGCAGAAACAACGAGAACTCAGAACAGTTGAAGTCATCGTAACTGTTACAGTTCGTCTAGGTTTTTGGCTCTAACCAAACAAGAATACAAAAAAATGTAAAGACGCCTACATATAAAGATATAAAGGTGCATAACAACATACTGCACTAATTTAGTTTCTTGATCGACAGGAACCCCCCCCCCCCCCCCCCCCGATAATTCTATGCAATGCATTTGGAGACAACATATTCATCTCTACGAGAATTAATTGCGACTGCTATTTGCAGACTGTATGCTCTTTCAACATGTGGAGGACATCTACAACTCTGGTATCATAAACACTAAACACACAAAAAGAAAACGTTTATTTTCAGTGTAATCAGAAACAAAGAGTCACACAGGAACCAGAAATACACACCGTGCGGTCTTGACGAACACCCATCATCATCATCATCATCATCATCATCATGATATGCCCTGCCGCATGGCGCTGGCGATCATGGTCCTCCATATGCATCTATCCCTCTCTGTCCTCAGCCAACCTGCAAGTCCGTCCAATATTTTCTCCCTGGGTCCACCTGGTGTTCTCTTTCTCTCCAGCTTTCCTGTTGCGACCAGGTGCTCTAATTCCCCTTTCCTCATAAAATGGCCTATAAATGTTGCTTGTTTTTTCCTAATCTTCCTTATCAATGATCTTCCTGTGTCTGCCTCCATCAAGACTGTCTCGTTTGCTTTCTTTACTGTCCACGGAACTCGCAACATTCTTCTTAGAAACCACATCTCGGCTGCCTCAATCACACAAATGTCATCCAAGGAAAAATCGAGGGCAAAAGAAGAAGGGGAAGACCACGAACAAACTACCTAGGAAACATCAAGAAAGTAGACTAGTCGTAGCAGTCTTAAGATTTTCAACCTGGTTGAGGAAAAACAGCCGTGGAGGACAGAGGCCTGGAGAGCAGTGCGGGCAGCCAATATTTTAAGGACAGATACTGTACAATGAGTGACTGTTGAGTCCTGATCCTTATAGAACACTGTTTCAGTTTCTCAAGACGACGTCTCCGCGCTCGGAATGAACTCCATATGCACTTACGTCACAGGTGCCATGTGATGGAGAAGATCCAGAATGATCACGACACAAGCCATAACCCCTTAAGCCTGCACACAAACCCATGAGCTGGCCAGGTCCTCAGATAGTTCCTTAACCCTGGGGTCGTAGGGGAGTGAGGTGGCAGTGACCTCATTTTTTCCCGGGGCCAACACCAAGATTTCTGAAAGGCAAGAAGGCTAACTGGTCTTCAAGAGGTGGGACCTGGGAAATCAACCCATCTCTCCAATGTTTTATACCAAGGCAGCCAGGCAATGCCTTGCTCTTCACGATTTTCAACTGCCATGGGATCTTTAGTGCGTGCAGCCAGAATGCACATGGGTCCGACTCGTTTTTCGTCCCCTTCCAAAGGACTAGACGTTCAACTCGATTTTTCAGTCAAACTGGGGCAGAAAAGTCAAGGCCTCTTCGGGAAGCGAACTCTGGAACCTCGAGTTTAGTTATTGACAGGTGAACGTCTGAACCATTCTGCCACTCTTCTCCCTAAAACTTACAACACACAAACATCCACCTCCCATTTATCTTAAGTCATGACCCATATACTAAACGAAAAACAAAGAACACACTACTTAACCGTTTGACTCCCGTACCCTGCCCATCAGCATCATGTATTATCAACCATGCTAATAAAGCAAAAATTCAACCTTTTGATTCCCTCACCCTATCCATCAGGAAGCTGGTGGATAGGGTCAGGAAGTCAAAGGGTTAAATTTTTGCAGTTGATGGACAGGATGCGGGAGTCAAAGGGTTAATTTTTGCAGTTGATGGACAGAGTGTGGGAGTCAAAGGGTTATTAATACATCTAGTCCTGACCACAGCACAGTGCACAAAGACTCCAACACCTGCTCACCTTAATATTTCTGGTCTTGACCAGGACAGGAACCCCCAGGTCAGCTGGCCAGCGACGGGAGGGAGGAGGGGGGATGTCACAGTGCCACAGTACGATGATCTGAAAAACACAACAAACAAAAAATGTACATTAACTTCATAACCAGGGCCGGTGGGGAGGAAACAGAAACGGTAACGGTAACAGAAACGGTAACAAAAACGGTAACGGAAACGGTAACAAAAACGGAAACGGAATGAATTCAGATTTGCTACAGCCCCTAATGACAAGTAAGTAGGGGGAGGAATGTCAGACTGGAGGGAATCAACGATCTTTTCGCGGGTTGGTTGGTTCTTTCGATAGGGATGTAGAGAGAGATAAAGAGAGAGAGAGACAAAGAGAGAGAAACAAAGAGAGAGAGATAAAGAGAGAGAGAGACAAAGAGAGAGAAACAAAGAGAGAGAGAGACAAAGAGAGAGAGTGTGTGTGTGTGTGTGAGAGAGAGAGAAAGAGAAAGAGAGACAGAACGGTAACAGAAACGGTAACGGAAACGGAAACAGTAACGGAAACGGAATGAATTCAGATTTGCTACAGCCCCTAATGACAAGAGAGTGGGGGGAGGAATGTCAGACTGGAAGGAATCAACGATCTTTTCGCGGGTTGGTTGGTTCTTTCGATAGGGACGTGGACGAAAGATCTGACATATCAAGTATAATCGCAGCCTGCAACATTAATCATCATCATCATGTTGCCCTGCCACATGGCGTTGGCGATCATAACCCTTCATATGTATCTATCCCTTGTCGCTGCAAGTACATCTCCCACCCTGTCTGTCTTCAGTCACTGCGAAAGTCCGTCCAATATTTTCTCCCTGGGTCTACCTGGTGCTTTTTTCCCTTCTGCTTTCCGGTTGTGACTACGTGATCTTTATTCTCTTGCCCCATAAAATGTCCTATAAATGTTGCTGGAACATTGGGAAAAAAAACACAAACAAACAAACAACAACAACAACAACAACAACAACAACAACAACAACAACAACAAAGCCAGTTCGATGTTTCCATCACTCTGGCGGGGTCAATTTAGTGTTTCAAAGGTTCCTTGCCCTTCCTCATTTCAAGACCTTGCCAGTACGTAGGGTTATGCGCAGGCGTAGATTCTACAAGTCTTGCTGTTTTTCCCCCTAAATGTTCAGTTATTTGTCCTTTGTTGTCTTTTGTGTGCTCTTGACGAAGGCCAGTTGGACGAACGTTTGTCTGTTGTCTTGTCCTGTTGTATCAAATACGCGTTCTGATTCTTTATGTTTTCCTCGTTCCTGTTTGCTTCAGTGCCGGCAGTCATGTGTGTACTCTGATTTATATTTCATCTTCTGCTTGGCCTCAGAGAGAGAGAGAAAGAGAGAGAGAGAGAGAGAGAGAGAGAGAGAGAGGAAGAGAAGGAGGGGAGGGGGAGGGGGAGGGAGAGGGAGGGAGAGGGAGGGAGAGAGGGAGGGAGGGAGGGAGAGAGGGAGGGAGAGAAAGACGGGGAGAGAGATGGAGAGAGAGAGACAGAGAGAGAGAGAGAGACAGAGAGAGAGAGAGAGACAGAGAGAGAGAGAGATGGAGAGAGAGAGACGGAGGAAGGGAGGGAAAGAGTGGACAGAGAGAGAGATAAAGAGAGAGAGAGAGACAAAGAGAGAGAGAGTGTGTGTGTGTGTGAGAGAGAGAGAAAGAGACAGACAGAGAGAGACAGAGAGAGAGAGACAGACAGACATAAAGACAGAGACAGACAGAGAGATAGAGACAGACAGAGAAAGAGAGACAGAGGCAGAGACAGACAGCCAGAGATAGAGAGACAGAGATGGAAGAGAGACAGAGAGAGAGAGACAGACAGACACAGACAGAGAGAGAGAGAGAGAAAGTGAGTCAGAGAGAGAGAGCGAGAGAAGAGAGAGAGCGAGACGGGCTGAGAGAGAGAGAGACAGACAGAGACACAGAGAAAGACGGAGAGACAAGACAGACAGAGAGGGAGATGGAGGGAGGAGGTGCTAAGGCAGACAGACAGACAGACAGACAGACAACAGTAAAAAGGAAGGCAGGACAGGGAAGAAGATGTCTGTGATCCGTGGTCCAACAGCAGGGAGGATAAAACATCAGATGGGTGGCCGTAGTTAATCTGTGTGGTCCATGATGGCTTGTACGACATGCAGCAAACGGGGACCACATTTTATGTACCCACCCCCTCCCTGTTCCCCACGCCTTCCTACCCCCCCCCCTCTATCTGTCTGTCTGTCCTTTCTCTTTCTTTCTGTCTCTCTCTCTCTCTTTCTTTCTGTCTCACTCTTTCTCTCTCTCTCTCTCTCTCTCACACACACAAACGGGGACTTCCTTTTATGTACCCATCCTCTCGCTGGTCCCCTCCCCTCTGCCTTCCCCCCCCCCTCTCTCACACACACAGTGAATAGACATTAAATCAAAGACCACCACCACCACCACCACCACCACACACACACGTACGTACACATTCTCTCTCTCATTCACTCTCTCTCTCTCCTCCACATCTCTCTCTCTCTCTCTCTCCCCCCCCCCCCCTCTCTTAATTTATCATTTCTTTTCAGTATCTCTTATTTCTATGCCGGTAGGCAGATCAGCAACGGCAAGTTTGAAAAACAGCTTTTAGCTAATAACTTCAACAGTTAAAAGTTAAAAATGAATTCTCTCTCTCTCTCTCTGTCTCTCTCTCTCTCTGTCTCTCTCTCTCTCTCTCTCGGCTTCCCCTTTTTCTCTTTCCTCTCCATCACAGGAAAAAAAAAAAAAAAAAAGCAAGGAAGTAAAAGCGGAACGAAGCTGGAAAGAGAACTTGGCGCAGAGGGTAACACCTAAGGGGAATGGAAAGAACAAAAGAAAATAAAAGAACTTAGAGGAAGGGGAGAAGGGGCAGAGAACGAAAGAAGGTAGACATTACCGAAAAAAAAATGAAGGGAAAAAAGCCGACAGAAGGAAGGAAGGAAAGAAGGAGGGAAGGAAGGAAGGACGAAAGGAAAGGAGGGAAGGAAGGAAGGACGAAAGGAAGGAAGGACGAAAGGAAGGAAGGACGAAAGGAAGGAAGGACGAAAGGAAGGAAAGCGAAGAAGAAGCAAAAGAAGAAGATGGTGATGATGGTGGTGGTGATGATGATGATGATTATGATGGTGGTGATGATGATGATGATGACGACGACGAAGAAGAAGCGAAGGTGGTGGTAGCACTCGTAATAATATAGTAGCAGTCGTAGTAGTAGTAGTAGTAGTAGTA
>JAPXFY010000027.1:42859826-42867326 GCA_030674185.1 Monoplex corrugatus | reverse complement strand
CCCACCCACCTACCCATCTTGCAACAACTGCAACCCCCCCCCCCACTCTGTACTCTACAAGTCAGAACCCCCCCACTCTGTACTCTATAAGTCAGAACCCCCCCACTCTATAAAGTAAAGCACAAACAGATACACTGTGCTAGTCCCCAGGTCAAGTCTGTCACAAACTTTTTAGAACTGTTCCTCCTCCCCTCTCCCCCCCCCCCCCAATCTCCGCCTACCCATGACAACTGAACCTCAATTTCCCTGTGAAACAAACACAAGACCTCAACAGACACACTGTGTGGTTCCTGGCCCGCCTTACCAGCTCTGGTCTGTTTGTTCCAATTAATTCCTGCAAACGGGGATGTCTGGATCTGTTGACAGAGCCCACGACTTCAGGGTTCCAGCTATCGACTTCAACCTCAAACCCCTAGTCACACAGAAAAAAAGGTGGGGAAATGGACCTGCTCGTTTCTATCCTCCTACAACAGTGGCAATCTGTGTGGGCTGCCAAACAAAAATCCAGCATGTATTCTTTGCCCGCCTCTGCGTGCCAGTCCTTCAGGTGGTGGTGTCAGCTTTGTGTTTTAATACTGACTCAAGACCCCCCCCCCCCTCATCCCTCTTTTTGTTTCAAGACCGTTAAAGGTGGATGATTCCTCCCCCACCCACCCCCTTTTTTCATTTCAAAGATACTTAAAAAGTGGATGGTTCCCCCAACATTCTGTTAAACTTGTGGACACAATCTGTCTATTTAACTTGTGGACACATTCTGCAAAAATTGTGGACACATCTGAAAAAAAAAAGAAAAAAAAAGAAGAAGAAAAAACCTGTGGTCACAATAACGTTAAAATGGTGGACACGTTCTGTTAACATTGTGGACACGTTCTGTTAACATTGTGGACACGTTCTGTTAACATTGTGGACACGTTCTGTTAACATTGTGGACACGTTCTGTTAACATTGTGGACACGTTCTGTTAACATTGTGGACATTCTGTTAACATTGTGGACATTCTGTTAACATTGTGGACATTCTGTTAACATTGTGGACATTCTGTTAACATTGTGGACATTCTGTTAACATTGTGGACATTCTGTTAACATTGTGGACATTCTGTTAACATTGTGGACATTCTGTTAACATTGTGGACATTCTGTTAACATTGTGGACATTTTGTTAACATTGTGGACATTCTGTTAACATTGTGGACATTCTGTTAACATTGTGGACATTCTGTTAACATTGTGGACATTCTGTTAACATTGTGGACATTCTGTTAACATTGTGGACATTTTGTTAACATTGTGGACATTTTGTTAACATTGCGGACATTTTGTTAACATTGCGGACATTTTGTTAACATTGTGGACATTCTGTTAACATTGTGGACATTCTGTTAACATTGTGGACATTCTGTTAACATTGTGGACATTTTGTTAACATTGTGGACATTCTGTTAACATTGTGGACATTTTGTTAACATTGTGGACATTTTGTTAACATTGTGGACATTTTGTTAACATTGCGGACATTCTGTTAACATTGCGGACATTTTGTTAACATTGTGGACATTCTGTTAACATTGTGGACATTCTGTTAACATTGTGGACATTTTGTTAACATTGTGGACATTCTGTTAACATTGTGGACATTCTGTTAACATTGTGGACATTCTGTTAACATTGTGGACATTCTGTTAACATTGTGGACATTCTGTTAACATTGTGGACATTCTGTTAACATTGCGGACATTTTGTTAACATTGCGGACATTCTGTTAACATTGTGGACATTCTGTTAACATTGTGGACATTCTGTTTAAATTTTTGGACATTTTGTTAACATTGTGGACATTTTGTTAACATTGTGGACATTTTGTTAACATTGTGGACATTCTGTTCACAGGCCTGCACTCAGTCTGAAACCTTCTTGCCTTTCTTCATCTTTCGCGGGAAACTAATGATGATATTTACGATACATGAAACAGAAATGTCTCTTCCAGGGTCCTCGAGCTATTCCTGGTATGATGAGCGCCTTGGGTATGGCCGTGATCACCAATTAACCAGACAGGATGTGTGTCACAGGAACCACCATCCTGCCCACAGGGCCTTCCTGACACCACTGGGTCTGTCGCTGTCTGTCTTTCCCTTTTACAAGATGCCAATTAAAAAACACACAATGGTCATGACAGAGATCGTGCACGTTTTCTCCATCATCTCGCTCTGTACTCTACAAGTCAGTACAAATGATCCCCCACTCTGTACTCTATAAGTCAGTACAAATGATCCCCCACTCTGTACTCTATAAGACAGTACAAATGATCCCCCACTCTGTACTCTACAAGTCAGTACAAATGATCCCCCACTCTGTACTCTATAAGTCAGTACAAATGATCCCCCACTCTGTACTCTACAAGTCAGTACAAATGATCCCCCACTCTGTACTCTACAAGTCAGTACAAATGATCCCCCACTCTGTACTCTACAAGTCAGTACAAATGATCCCCCACTCTGTACTCTACAAGTCAGTACAAATGATCCCCCACTCTGTACTCTACAAGTCAGTACAAATGATCCCCCACTCTGTACTCTACAAGTCAGTACAAATGATCCCCCACTCTGTACTCTACAAGTCAGTACAAATGATCCCCCACTCTGTACTCTACAAGTCAGTACAAATGATCCCCCACTCTGTACTCTACAAGTCAGTACAAATGATCCCCCACTCTGTACTCTACAAGTCAGTACAAATGATCCCCCACTCTGTACTCTACAAGTCAGTACAAATGATCCCCCACTCTATACTCTACAAGTCAGTACAAATGATCCCCCACTCTGTACTCTACAAGTCAGTACAAATGATCCCCCACTCTGTACTCTACAAGTCAGTACAAATGATCCCCCACTCTGTACTCTATAAGACAGTACAAATGATCCCCCACTCTGTACTCTACAAGTCAGTACACATGAACCCCCACTCTGTACTCTACAAGTCAGTACAAATGATCCCCCACTCTGTACTCTATAAGTCAGTACACATGAACCCCCACTCTGTACTCTACAAGTCAGTACAAATGATCCCCCACTCTGTACTCTATAAGTCAGTACAAATGATCCCCCACTCTGTACTCTAAAGTCAGTACAAATGATCCCCCACTCTGTACTCTACAAGTCAGTACAAATGATCCCCCACTCTGTACTCTACAAGTCAGTACAAATGATCCCCCACTCTGTACTCTACAAGTCAGTACAAATGATCCCCCACTCTGTACTCTACAAGTCAGTACAAATGATCCCCCACTCTGTACTCTATAAGTCAGTACAAATGATCCCCCACTCTGTACTCTATAAGTCAGTACAAATGATCCCCCACTCTGTACTCTACAAGTCAGTACAAATGATCCCCCACTCTGTACTCTACAAGTCAGTACAAATGATCCCCCACTCTGTACTCTACAAGTCAGTACAAATGATCCCCCACTCTGTACTCTACAAGTCAGTACAAATGATCCCCCACTCTGTACTCTACAAGTCAGTACAAATGATCCCCCACTCTGTACTCTACAAGTCAGTACAAATGATCCCCCACTCTGTACTCTACAAGTCAGTACAAATGATCCCCCACTCTGTACTCTACAAGTCAGTACAAATGATCCCCCACTCTGTACTCTACAAGTCAGTACAAATGATCCCCCACTCTGTACTCTATAAGTCAGTACAAATGATCCCCCACTCTGTACTCTACAAGTCAGTACAAATGATCCCCCACTCTGTACTCTACAAGTCAGTACAAATGATCCCCCACTCTGTACTCTACAAGTCAGTACAAATGATCCCCCACTCTGTACTCTACAAGTCAGTACAAATGATCCCCCACTCTGTACTCTACAAGTCAGTACAATGATCCCCCACTCTGTACTCTACAAGTCAGTACAAATGATCCCCCACTCTGTACTCTACAAGTCAGTACAAATGATCCCCCACTCTGTACTCTACAAGTCAGTACAAATGATCCCCCACTCTGTACTCTACAAGTCAGTACAAATGATCCCCACTCTGTACTCTACAAGTCAGTACAAATGATCCCCCACTCTGTACTCTACAAGTCAGTACAAATGATCCCCCACTCTGTACTCTACAAGTCAGTACAAATGATCCCCACTCTGTACTCTACAAGTCAGTACAAATGATCCCCCACTTCCTATCGTACCTCTACAAGTCAGTACAAATGATCCCCCACTCTGTACTCTATAAGTCAGTACAAATGATCCCCCACTCTGTACTCTACAAGTCAGTACAAATGATCCCCCACTCTGTACTCTACAAGTCAGTACAAATGATCCCCCACTCTGTACTCTACAAGTCAGTACAAATGATCCCCCACTCTGTACTCTACAAGTCAGTACAAATGATCCCCCACTCTGTACTCTACAAGTCAGTACAAATGATCCCCCACTCTGTACTCTACAAGTCAGTACAAATGATCCCCCACTCTGTACTCTACAAGTCAGTACAAATGATCCCCCACTCTGTACTCTACAAGTCAGTACAAATGATCCCCCACTCTGTACTCTACAAGTCAGTACAAAATGATCCCCCACTCTGTACTCTACAAGTCAGTACAAATGATCCCCCACTCTGTACTCTACAAGTCAGTACAAATGATCCCCCACTCTGTACTCTACAAGTCAGTACAAATGATCCCCCACTCTGTACTCTTACAAGTCATGTACAAATGAATCCCCCACTCTGTACTCTACAAGTCAGTACAAATGATCCCCCACTCTGTACTCTACAAGTCAGTACAAATGATCCCCCACTCTGTACTCTACAAGTCAGTACAAATGATCCCCCACTCTGTACTCTACAAGTCAGTACAAATGATCCCCCACTCTGTACTCTATAAGTCAGTACAAATGATCCCCCACTCTGTACTCTATAAGTCAGTACAAATGATCCCCCACTCTGTACTCTACAAGTCAGTACAAATGATCCCCCACTCTGTACTCTACAAGTCAGTACAAATGATCCCCCACTCTGTACTCTACAAGTCAGTACAAATGATCCCCCACTCTGTACTCTACAAGTCAGTACAAATGATCCCCCACTCTGTACTCTACAAGTCAGTACAAATGATCCCCCACTCTGTACTCTATAAGTCAGTACAAATGATCCCCCACTCTGTACTCTACAAGTCAGTACAAATGATCCCCCACTCTGTACTCTACAAGTCAGTAAACCCCCCCACTGTACTCTATAAGTCAGAAACCCCCCCCCCCACTGTACTCTATAAGTCAAAAACCCCCCCCCACATCTGTACTCTATAAGTCAGAACCCCCCCACTCTGTACTCTATATAATCAAAACCCCCACTCTGTACTCTATAAGTCAGACCCCCCCCCCCCCACTCTGTACTCTATAAGTCAGTACAAATGATCCCCCACTCTGTACTCTATAAGACAGAACCCCCAACTCTGTACTCTATAAGTCAACCCCCCCCCCCCCCACCTGTACTCTATAAGTCACAGTCCCCCCCCCACTCTGTACTCTATAAGTCAGAACCCCCCCACTCTGTACTCTATAAATCAAAACCCCCCACTCTGTACTCTATAAGTCAGACCCCCCCCCCCCACTCTGTACTCTATAAGTCAGAACCCCCCACTCTGTACTCTATAAGTCAGAACCCCCACTCTGTACTCTATAAGTCAGAACCCCCCACTCCGTACTCTATAAGTCAGAACCCCCCCCCCCCACTCTGTACTCTATAAATCAGAACCCCCCCACTCTGTACTCTATAAGTCAGAACCCCCCACTCTGTACTCTATAAGTCAAAACCCCCCACTCTGTACTCGGTAAGTCAGAACCCCCAACTCTGTACTCTATAAGTCAGAACCCCCAACTCTGTACTCTATAAGTCAGAACCCCCAACTCTGTACTCTATAAGTCAGAACCCCCCCCCCCCACTCTGTACTCTATAAGTCAAAACCCCCCACTCTGTACTCTATAAGTCAGAACCTCCCCCCCCACTCTGTACTCTATAAGTCAGAACCCCCCACTCTGTACTCTATAAGTCAGAACCCCCCCACTCTGTACTCTATAAGTCAGAACCCCCCCCACTCTGTACTCTATAAGTCAGAACCCCCCACTCTGTACTCTATAAGTCAGAACCCCCCCACTCTGTACTCTATAAGTCAGAACCCCCCCACTCTGTACTCTATAAGTCAGACCCCCCCCCCCCCCCAGTCTGTACTCTATAAGTCAAAACCCCCCACTCTGTACTCTATAAGTCAGACCCCCCCCCCCACTCTGTACTCTATAAGTCAGAATCCCCCACTCTGTACTCTATAAGTCAGATCCCCCCCCCCCCACTCTCTACTCTATAAGTCAGAATCCCCCACTCTGTACTCTATAAGTCAGAACCCCCCCACTCTGTTACTCTATAAGTCAGAACCCCCCCACTCTGTACTCTGTAAATCAGAACCCCCCACTCTGTACTCTGTAAGTCAGCATAGATGAACCCTCCCCCCACTCTGTACTCTGTAAGTCAGCACAGATGAACCCCCCCCCCCACTCTGTACTCTGTAAGTCAGCACAGATGAACCCCCCCACTCTGTAAGTCAGTACAGATGAACCCCCCCACTCTGTACTCTGTAAGTCAGTACAGATGAACCCCCCCCCCACTCTGTACTCTGTAAGTCAGCACAGATGAAACCCCCCCACTCTGTACTCTGTAAGTCAGCACAGATGAACCCCCCCACTCTGTAAGTCATTACAGATGAACCCCCCCCCCCCACTCTGTAAGTCAGTACAGATGAACCCCCCCACTCCGTAAGTCAGTACAAATGAACCCCCACTCCGTAAGTCAGTACAGATGAACCCCCACTATGTAAGTCAGTAAAGATGAAACCCCACTCTGTAAGTCAGTACAGATGAAACCCCCACTCTGTAAGTCAGTACAGATGAACCCCCCACTCTGTAAGTCAGTACAGATGAACTCCAACTCTGTAAGTCAGTAAAGATGAAACCCCACTCTGTAAGTCAGTACAGATGAAACCCCCACTCTGTAAGTCAGTACAGATGAAACCCCCACTCTGTAAGTCAGTACAGATGAACCCCCCCACTCTGTAAGTCAGTACAGATGAACTCCAACTCTGTAAGTCAGTAAAGATGAACCCCACTCTGTAAGTCAGTACAGATGAACCCCCACTCTGTAAGTCAGTACAGATGAAACCCCCCACTCTGTAAGTCAGTACAGATGAAACCCCCACTGTGTACTCTACAATCAGTGCGGATGATCCCCCCCACTTTGTACTCTACAAGTCAATACAGATGAACCCCCCTGCTCCGTACTTTCAGTATTTTTACAGCCCCCCCCCCCCCCCCACTTTCTATCTGTCTGTCTGTCTGTTGTCTGTCTGTTTCTTTTTCTCATGGCCATACACATTTTCTCTGCACCTCATTCTTTACACGTAAGGACTGTTCCCTGTTCCATCTCTATCTGTGTGTATTTCTTTCTCT
>JAPXFY010000027.1:42842326-42854826 GCA_030674185.1 Monoplex corrugatus | reverse complement strand
CAGATAAAGTAACATTATCTGTGCCCATGTCCCCTGTGCAGTTTATCTCAGTGTTGGTGCTGGTTTTATCGCTCTGTCGGGATGGGAACAGTGTTATAGTCAGTAGTGTGGGTCTGCATTGATTTGGGGTCGTGTTCAGGGACTTTCAGTGATTAAAAGATGTTGTATGTTGTGTTGTGGTGTTGTGTTATGTTGTAATTTGTTGTGCTGTTGTGCTATACTTTGTGTTGTTCTGTGTTGCCTGTCCTTCCAGATGGTGTTGTGTTTCGGTTCAGTACATTCTTTCTGGAGTGTGTTCGGTGAGATTCTGGGCAGCTTGGGGCCTCGATGATGTGAGTAGCAGAGAGAAGGGGGAGAGAAGAGAGAGAGAGAGGAGAGAGACGAGAGAAGGAGAGAGAGACAAGACAGAGAGAGAGACAGCAAGACAGAGAGACGAGAGAGGGAGAGAGAGAAGGACAGAGAATACAGAGAGAGAGAGAGAAGAAAACAGAGACAGTGAAGACGAGGAGGAGAGAGAGACAGAGATAGAGAGAGTGAGAGAGAGACCAGAGAGAGACAACACACATACACACACACTCAGAAAGACAGAGAGAGAGAGAGGAGAGAGAGAGAAAAAGAGGGAGAGAGAGAGGAGAGACAGACAGAGAAGAGGAGAAGAGAAAAGATGAAGTAATAGGAGATAGAAGAAAAACGAGAGAGAGAGAGAGGAGAGAAGACAGAGAAACAGACAGACAGACAGACAGACAGACAAAAAGAGAAAAGATATTAAGGCACACACACACACACACTCAGAGAGAGGGGGAGAGAGAGAGTAGAGATAGAGAGAACAGAGAGACAGAGACAGACAGAAGAGAGAGCAGTGTGTGTGTGTGTGTGTGAGAGAGAGAGAGAGTGAGAGAAGAGAGAGAGAGGAGAGAAGAGAGAGAGAGAGAGAGAGCCAACTGAATAGCTAGCGATTTCTCTCAGTTAAAACCCACAGGAGATCCTGTATCCAGACAAGTTCAGTTCGGAGTCTGGAGTTGGGCAAGAGGGATTCATGGGATAATTCCATGCAGGGATAGAGAAGCCTGCAAAAACACTAAGCCGACACCACCAGAATGATAAAATCAATAACACTTTGACCCCCGCGCCCTGTCCACTAGCATCCTGCATTGTCAACCACGCTAGCGAAGCAAAAACTTAACCCTTTGATTCCCTCACCTCTTCTTCTACGAGCTGGTGAATCATCATCAGGTGCCCTGCCGCATGGCGTTGGCGACCATGGACTTCCAACCATCTCTATCTCTCGTTGCCCCCAGCATCTCCACCACCCTCCCCATCCCTAGCCACTCTGCAAGTCCGTCCAGCATTCTCTCCCTGGGTCTACCCGGGGCTCTCCTTTCCCTCCAGCTTTCCTGTTGTGACCAGGTGCTCCAAATCCCCCTTCCTCATAAAATGGCCTATAAATGTTGCTTGTCTTTTCCTAATCTTCCTTATGAGTGATCTACTTGTGTCTGCCTCCATCAAGACTGTCTCGTTTGTTTTCTTTGCTGTCCATGGAACTTTAACATTCTTCTTAGAAACCACATCTCGGCTGCCTCAATCTTGTTCTGGCTTTGTTTGTTGACTGTCCACGCCTCGCATCCGTACAACAGTATTGGTTCTATATAACATTCAAGGACTCTCTTTCTGATGTTAATTGATAGGCATTTGTTGGTAAGAATGCTTGTCATCTTCTTGAATGCTGTTTTGGCTTGGCCAAGCTGGTGAACAGAGTGAGGGAATCAAAGGGTTAAGTTTTGCTGTTAGTGGATAGAGTGTGGGAGTCAGCGATAAAGATGGGCAGGCGAGCGAACCAGGTTTTTAATGTTGCGGCTGCGACTGAATGTGGTGGTAATTACGATTGATACTGATCCTATCATCCCACGCTTTTATTTCAACCCTCTGATTCAGCACCCTATGCACCAACGCAAAAACTTAACCCATTGATTCCTCACTGTATCCACCAGCAGGAAGCTGGCGACTTGGGTGAGGGAGTCAAAGCTGTGGTATTATAGGGTGAGAGAGTCAAAAGGTTGAAGATTTTGTTTGCTAGCGTGGCTGACAATGCAGGATGCTGGTGGGCAGGATGCGGGAGTCTAAGGGTTTTTTTAAAGAGAATATCCGGAACGGTGTGTACAAAAACTTGCATTACATGATCGCACACATAACGCATCAAGGAATGGGAGGGGGGGGGGGGAGGGGGGACAGGGGCAGAGGAGGGGGAAGGGAGAGAGAAAGAATGGAGGTAAAGGGAATGGGTGGAGGAGGAAGAGAACACCCTGAAATCGTTAGTGACGTGGAAGGCGTGATGGTCGCTTTACGTTCTATTCATACAATTGCGCTGGCATGACTTCCATAGGAAACCTAAAACAAAAATCCGTGAGTGGTTTATGGGTACTGATACTTCACTAGTGCAACATCCAACCTTCAACCCTCTCCCCCTCCCCTCCCTCACCCACCTCCCCACACACACACACACACACACACACACAACACACACACGGATTCTCTCTCTCTCTCTCTCTCTGATTTTCTGTTTCAGTTTCTGAAGATGACGTCTCCGCGCTCAGAATGAATTCCATACGCATTAACGTCACAAGTACCACGTGATGGAGAAGATCCAGACTGGTCATCACACATAAACCTAAGAGCTGGCCATACTCTCTCTACAACTACACAACACTCTCTCTCTCTCTCGCGCAACACACACACACCACACACACACACACACACACACACACACACACACACACACACACACATACACTCTCTCGCACACACACACACCACAGACACACATATTCACTCACATACACACACTCTCTAACACACACAACATACACACAATATCTCTCTGCACACACACACACACACACCACACCACACACACACACACCACACACACACACACACACAACACAACACACACGCACATACACTCTCTCTCTCGCACACACACACACTCTCTCTCTCTCTCGAGCGCGCGCGCGCGCCACACACACTCACATACAGACCACTCACAAACACGCACTCTCTCTCTCTCGCACACACACACACACACTCAAAGGGTTAAGCTTTTACAGATGGTGGGACAGGATGCGGGAGTCAAAGGGTTAATTAAGGGGAGGAGGGCCGGAAGACTGAAAGACGGACATAGGGATGATGAAGGGAGGGAGGGAGAAGAAGACAGAAACAGAATGTGTGCATAAAGAAAAAAGACGGAAAACATAAGCAAACAAAGAAGACCTGACGAATTACTTGCCCCTTACGGTTTGATGTCCATGTTTTGCTCCCTGGAGTCTACTGGTAGAATTAATGGTGGGGGAGCTTGGGGCTGTTCTGTCGGTGTCCTGAGGTTATGGGGTGTCTGCTGTCCAGACGGTATGATTGACCCTGGGTCAACGCCCTCCCTCTGTGTGTGTGTGTGTGTGTGTGTGTGTGTGTGTGTGTGTGTGTGTGTGTGTGTGTGTGTGTGTGTGTGTGTGTGTGTGTTGTGTGTGTGTGTTGTGTGTGTGTGTGTGTTGTGTGTGTGTATGTGTGTGTATGTAGTGTGTGTATGTATGTGTGTGTATGTATGTATGTGTGTGTGTGTGTGTGTGTGTGTGTGTGTGTGTGTGTGTGTGTGTGTGTGTGTGTGTGTGGTATGTCTGTGTGTGTGTGTGTATGTGTGTTGTGTGTGTATGTGTGTTGTGTGTGGTTGTGTTGTGGTGTGTGTGTTAGTGTGTGTGTGTGTGGTATGTTTGTGTGTGTGTGTGTGTGTGTGTGTGTGTGTGTGTGTGTGTGTTGTGTGTGTGTGTGTGTGTGTGTGTGTGTGTGTGTGTGTGTGTGGTAGGTGGATATAGTGCGGGAGTCAAAGGGTTAATGTTCTTTTATAGTCTGCCTCCTTCAAGGCTGTCTCGTTCATTAGTGTAGGGGAAATACTACAGCTGGGTATGACAAACGGGTCTGGAGTATGGAGCACCCTTACTTTTTGAACATGAACGCCTGGACAACCACACATGCACAACCATATAGGCGCTAGATATGAGGGCATGAACATGGGCGCACAAGTTCTCTCTCTCTCTCTCTCTCTCTCTTATCTCTCTCAGGCACACACAAACACACACACACTAACAAGCTCATACACACACACACTCTCTCTCTTATCTCTCTCTCTCGGGCACACACACACACACACACACACACTAACAAGCTCAACACACCTCTCTCCTCTCTCTCTCACACACACACTCACTCACACACACAAATGCACACCCACAGACAGACAGATTGACAGACACACACACACTCACACTTACGCACACACACACACACATACACACACACAAAGGTCACACAAAAAATACACACACACGCGCACACACACACGCACACACACACACACACACACACTCTCTCTCTCTCTCTCACACACACACACACACACACACACACCACACACACAAAAACACACAACACGCACACACACATAAACACACACACAACACATACACACACACACCACACAAACACAGACACACACACACACACCACACAAACACACACACACACACACACACACACACACACACACACACACACACACACACACAAAAACACACAACACGCACACACACACACACATAAACACACACACAACACATACACACACACACCACACAAACACAGACACACACACACACACCACACAAACAACACACACACACACACACACACACACACACACACACACACACACACACACACACACACACACACACACGCTCGTCCTCCCTAGACAGTACTAAAGTTGTAATCAGCTCGCAGCAGTCACAAAACAGGGATCAAGTTTATCGATGACCCCGTGTTTGCTGAAACATCATACTCAACTCCCTCCCCTCCCCCCTCCCCTTTATCCTCCACCAGTCCCCTTCCACCACACACTCTCACTCAATATTTCCAAGACAAATTAGTGAATCAGAGAGAACGTTGTCGATCATAACGAGACACAACGCTACAGCACTTGTAAGTGAGCGAAAGGATGGGTGGGTGGTGGTGGTGGTAAATGAAATAAAATAAAAGCACCCCTTTATATTAGTAGGATACTTGCTCGATGAACAGTGTCAAAATTACTCCACGAACAATGTCAAAATTACTCGATGAAAATAAAGCACCCCTTTTTATTAGTAGGCCTACAATACTTGCCAGATAAACAATGTCAAAATTACTCAATGAACAATGTCAAAATTACTCGATGAACAATGTCAAAATTACTCGATGAAAACAAAGCACCCCTTTTTATTAGAGCAATACTTGCTCGATAAACAATGTCAAAATTACTCCACGAACAATGTCAAAATTACTCGATAAAAACAAAGCACCCCTTTTTATTAGTACAATACTTGCTCGATAAACAATGTCAAAATACTCCACGAACAATGTCAAAATTACTCGATGAAAACAAAGCACCCCTTTTTATTAGTACAATACTTGCTCGATAAACAATGTCAAAATTACTCCACGAACAATGTCAAAATTACTCGATAAAAACAAAGCACCCCTTTTTATTAGTACAATACTTGCTCGATAAACAATGTCAAAATTACTCCACGAACAATGTCAAAATTACTCGATAAAAACAAAGCACCCCTTTTTTTAATAGGATACCTGCTCAATGAACAGTGTCAAAATTACTCCACGAACAATGTCAAAATTACTCGATGAAAATAAAGCACCCCTTTTTATTAGTACAATACTTTGCTCGATGAACAATGTTAAAATGAACAATGTTAAAATTACTCAATGAACAATGTCAAAATTACTCGATGAAAACAAAGCACCCCTATATATTAGTACAATACTTTGCTCGATGAACAATGTTCACATTACTCAATGAACAATGTCAAAATTACTCGATGAAAATAAAGCACCCCTTTTTATTAGAATACTTGCTCGATGAAAAATGTCCACATCACGCGATGAACAGTGTCAAAAATTACTCCATGAACAATATCAAAATTACTTCACGAACAATGTCAAAAATTATTCCATGAATAATGTCAAAATTATTCCATGAACAACGTCAAAAATTACTGCATGAACAATGTCAAAATTACTGCATGAACAATGTCAAAATTAACCCATCAACAATGTGAAAATGCCATTAATTTTTCGCAAGATGTTGTGTTTCTGAGTGGGCAACAACAGTAAAATGCAAAAAAGCGGTAGAACAGCTGATCTCTATAATGTTCAGCAAATCATGTCTCCATAATTGCAAACGTTCATACCTTCCAAAGACACCTCTACTCCGAGAACAACTAGATATCTAGTTCAAAAATGAAACAGGGAGACATGGAGACGGGGGTGGGGGGTGGGGGAGGACTGCGGGGAAGGGACATATAAAACACTAAGTTGACACCACCACCACCAGAACGACTGATGCAGGTTTTCTTCTTGTTGTTGTTGTCTTTTGTTTGTTTGATTTGTTGCCACAACCAGAAGAGCAGTTCTGCAGTGGATTCCAGCCCACTGCGGAGTCTCCGGGAATGAGCGAGCTGATATGCTTGCTAAGGAGGGAGCCAGAGAAGAACAACCTAACAACAGCGTCAGCAACAGTGAGAAGAGGAGCATCATCAGGGCGCTTTCCATGCCGAGACGACACAGGGATGACTACCACCTGTTTGTCTAGAGAGCAGCAAGTTGCCCTGGTGAGGTTGCGCAATGGTCACAATAGGCTGAACAGCCACATGTACCGCAAACTGAAGCTGGCGCCCTCCCCAACCTGTCCCTGCGGTCAAGACCAAACCACGGAGCATATACTCCAAAGATGTCCCCTTCACCAGGTGGCAAGACAGGACGTGTGGCCGACAGACACTCCGCTGACAACCAAACTCCATGGCTGCAGACAGGAGCTGGAAAAGACGGCTGCATTCATCGCCCGGACTCAGCTGATTGTGTAGCAGCGTACGCCAAGAAAAAGAAGAAGACTAAGTTGACACCACCACCACCAGAACGACTAATGCAGGTTTTGTTGTTGTTGTTGTTGTCTTTTGTTTGTTTGTTTTTCTCTTTCTTTTGTCTTTTGCTTGATTGTTTGTTTGCTGCTTTGTTTCTTTTCTCTTTTGTTTGATTGTTTGTTTCTTTCTTTTGTTTTGTTGTCTTTGTTAGTTTTCTTTGTTTTGTTGTTCTTTGTTAGTTTTTCTTTTGTTTTGTTGTCTTTGTTTCTTTCTTTTCTTTGTTGTCTTTGTTAGTTTCTTTCTTTTCTTTGTTGTCTTTGTTAGTTTCGTTTTTTTTGTTTGTTTTCTTTGTTAGTTTCTTTCTTTTGTTTGTTTGTCTTTGTTAGTTTCTTCTTTTTGTTTGTTGTCTTTGTTAGTTTCTTTCTTTTGTTTGTTGTCTTTGTTAGTTTCGTTCTTTTGTTTGTTGTCTTTGTTAGTTTCTTTCTTTTGTTTGTTGTCTTTGTTAGTTTTGTTTCTTTCTTTTGTTTGTTGTCTTTGTTAGTTTTCGTTCTTTTGTTTGTTTGTCTTTGTTAGTTTTGTTTCTTTTGTTTGTTGTCTTTGTTAGTTTGTTTCTTTCTTTTGTGTTTTTGTTTGTCTTTTTAGTTGTTCGTGTTTCTTTCTTTTGTTTTGGTCTTTGTTAGTTTCTTTCTTTTGTTTGTTGTCTTTGTTAGTTTTTTCTTTCTTTTGTTTGTTGTCTTTGTTAGTTTCTTTCTTTCTTTTTGTTTTTGTTTGTCTTTGTTGTTTTTTCTTTTTGTTTTCTTTTGTTTTGTTTGTTGTCTTTGTTAGTTTCTTTCTTTTGTTTGTTGTCTTTGTTAGTTTCTTTCTTTTTTTGTTTGTTGTCTTTGTTAGTTTCTTCTTTTCTTTTGTTTTTTTTTCTTTGTTTAGTTTCTTTTTCTTTTGTTTGTTGTCTTTGTTAGTTTCTTTCTTTCTTTGTTTTGTTGTTGTTAGTTTCTTTCTTTTTTTGTCTTTGTTAGTTTTTTCTTTCTTTTGTTTCTTTGTTGTTTTTGCTTCTTGTTGATTGTTGTCTTTGTTTCTTTCTTTTGTTTGTTGTCTTTGTTAGTTTCTTTCTTTCTTTGTTTTGTCTTTGTTAGTTTCTTTCTTTTGTTTGTTGTCTTTGTTAGTTTCTTTCTTTTTTTGTTTGTTGTCTTTGTTAGTTTCTTTCTTTGTTTGTTGTCTTTGTTAGTTTCTTTCTTTTGTTGTTGTCTTTGTTAGTTTCTTCTTTTCTTTGTGTTTGTTTCTTTCTTTTGTTTGTGTCTTTGTTAGTTTCTTTCTTTTTTTGTTGTCTTTGTTAGTTTCTTTTTTTTGTTTGTTTGTTGTCTTTGTTAGTTTCTTTCTTTTTTTTGTTGTTGTCTTTGTTAGTTTTTTCTTTCTTTTTGTTTGTTGTCTTTGTTAGTTTCTTTCTTTTTGTTTTGTTGTCTTTGTTAGTTTCTTTCTTTTTTTGTTTGTTGTCTTTGTTAGTTTTTTCTTTCTTTTGTTTGTTGTCTTTGTTAGTTTCTTTTGTTTGTTTTCTTTTTTTTTGTTTTGTTGTCTTTGTTAGTTTCTTTCTTTTTTTTGTTTTCTTTGTTAGTTTCTTTCTTTTGTTTTGTTGTCTTTGTTAGTTTCTTTCTTTTTGTTGTTGTCTTTGTTAGTTTCTTTCTTTCTTTTGTTGTCTTTGTTAGTTTCTTTCTTTCTTTTGTTGTCTTTGTTAGTTTCTTTCTTTCTTTTGTTTTCTTTGTTAGTTTCTTTCTTTTGTTTTGTTGTCTTTGTTAGTTTCTTTCTTTTGTTTGTTTGTTGTCTTTGTTAGTTTCTTTCTTTCTTTCTTTTGTTTTCTTTGTTAGTTTCTTTCTTTTGTTTTGTTGTCTTTGTTAGTTTCTTTCTTTTGTTTGCTTGTTGTCTTTGTTAGTTTCTTTCTTTCTTTCTTTTGTTGTCTTTGTTAGTTTCTTTTGTTTTGTTGTCTTTGTTAGTTTCTTTCTTTTGTTTGTTTGTTGTCTTTGTTAGTTTCTTTCTTTCTTTTGTTTTGTTGTCTTTGTTAGTTTCTTTCTTTCTTTTGTTTTGTTGTCTTTGTTAGTTTCTTTCTTTCTTTTGTTTTGTTGTCTTTGTTAGTTTCTTTCTTTCTTTTGTTTTGTTGTCTTTGTTAGTTTCTTTCTTTTGTTTTGTTGTCTTTTGTTTGTTTGCTTGTTTCTTTCTTTCTTTCTTTCTGTTTATGCTGTGGGCCAGATGAACATGATACATCAGATCTCGGGAGCTCAAGTTCACGGATCTATCAAAAGAACCAACCAGTGTGTTAGAGCCTGCTTACATATCAAAATGGTCATCTATCTGAAGGTGTGTAAAACTGGCACAATGGTTCAGACGTTCGCCTGCCAGTAACTAAAGTCGAGGTTCCAGGATTCGTTCCCCGCTGGGGCCTCGATTTTTCTCTTCAGTTTGGCCGGAAAATCAAACTGAACGTCTAGTACTTTCAATGGGGACGAAAAATGAGTCGCACCCGTGTCTTCTGGCTTGCGCAGGCTAAAGATCCCACGGTAGTTGACAGTCATGAAGTGTAGGACACTCGCCTGGCTGCCCTGGTATAAAATATTGGAGAGATAGGCTTAGTTTCCAGGTCTCTTCCTTTGAAGGCCAATTAACCTTCTTGCCTTTCTGAAGTGTTGGTCCAGCGCGCGCGCACAACACACACACACACACACACACATATATATATAGAGAGAGATAGATAGATATAGAGAGACATATATATATATATATATATATATACAGTTATATATATATATATACAGTTATATATATATATACAGTTATTGACCTGTGAGTGTTATTGTGCCTGTTATTGGCCTGTGTGGCTGTTAGTGATCCTTTTGGTTGTTACTGTGGCTGTTATTGTCCTGAGTACCTGTTATTGGCCTGAGTGGCTGTTACAAACCAATGGGTTATGTTCATGTTGATGTCTTGGTAACCATTAGCTGTCTGATGTCCAGACACGATGATTACCACTATATCGATCTGCGTTTCTTTGACTTTTGAGTGAACTTTGGTCGTGTGTGTGTGTGTGTGTGTGTGGTGTGTGTGTGTGTGTGTGTGTGTGTGTGTGTGTGTGTGAGTGTGTGTGTGTGTGTGAGTGAGAGAAAGAGTGACTAGGTGTGTACGAGATAGAGAGAGAGAGAGAGAGAGAGTGTGTGTGTGTGTGTGTGTGTGTGTGTGTGTGTGTGTGTGTGTGCATTTTTGTGTGTTTTTGTGCATGTGTGTGTGTGTGTGTGTGTGTGTGTGTGTGTGTGTGTGTGTGTGTGTGTGTGAGATGTGTATGGTGTGAGAGTAAGTGCGCACGTAAGAGTGAGAGAAACAGAGAGAGATTGAAATTGAGATTAGACAGAGAGAGAGAGAGAGAAAGAGAGAGAGAGAGAGAGAGAGACAGAGAGAGGGAGACAGAGAGAGAGAGACAGAGAGATCGAAATTGAGATTGAGACAGAGAAAGAGAGAGAGAGAGAGAGAGAGAGAGAGAGACAGACAGACAGACAGAGACAGAGAGAGAAAGAGAGAAGAGACCAGAGACAGTGTAACCACGTGCTGTCAAGACGGTCAACTTGGATTTACACTGACGTGAGAGGGTCTTTGCCCTCTGACTGCTAGTAATACGTGATGTGTATCTGCGTGCACACATGTGTATGTGTTTGCACGCGCGCGCGTGTGCGGGTGCACATGTGTGTGTGTGCATTTATATGCATGCACGCGCATGCTCACATATACGAATACACACGCGCGCACAAATTGCTTTTGTCCCTTTGCGTTTTCATTTGCCTCTTGTGGGTTGACACTATCCTGTGGTTGCTGTCTACATCTGCTCACTGTACATTACAGTCTGTGACTTATCTGATTACCACGTACACTTACCACCAATGGAGCTCTCCAGACCTATCACTGTACTGCTGTTTGGATTCTGGGTGAGGATAGAGCTATTCTATGGCTAGGACACTTGTCAAAAACAATAACAACAACATAATAATAATAATAATAACAAGTCCGCTCTCAAAACTCACCTTTTCTCCTCTGCATGAAATCCTGACCTCACTCATCCCCCTCTGTAGCCTGTCTCCGCTCGGAGTGGAATCACATTGTAATATATATTTGTATATAATATGCTCTGTATAATTTTCCATTGCTTTTATTCTTTTCCCCCATTTATAGCCATGTGTGAGTGTGTGTGTGCGTGTGTGTGTGCGCGTGCGTATGTGTATGTTCAGCGCTTAGATTTGATTTCTATCACGATTTTGCGCTATATAAATATTGTAATTATTATTATTAATTATTAAGTGACAGGCAACCAATGGAGGAAGCAAAGCAAATAAGTGACATGATCATACTTCTTTCTACAATAAAACGGGCCGCAGAATTCTGAATAAGCTGGAGGCATGTGACGGAAGAAGCAGGCAGGCCAGAGAGCAGAGATTTACAATAATCGATGCGAGACAAGATAAGAGAAGTACCGAGTTTAGATGTTGCTAAAGTTGAAAGATTCCTGTGAATAGAACTGAAACGTCGCAGTTGACGGTAACAACACTTGACAAGTTCGGGTGGTGAATTTCTGCACAGAGAGTTGAAGGTCAAGAGCAACATCCGCCTGGTTTCTCTCAATGTTACTACTTTCTAAATTTGGTGCATACAGCTCCCCAGACCAATCGCTGCATACTGTATGGATTAAGGATGACAACAGCGTTTTCTATGCTATGAATGTCTGAGTTCGGTTCTTTTTCGCCCTGTTGGCTCAGTTGGTTAAACATCAAGACAATGCATGGGTCGAGGGTTCAATCCTTACTTCAGTTGTTAGAACGTCATGCATATAAAGTGGGGGTCGTGGATTTAATTTCCTGACCAACAGCGCAGGTATCTGTATTTCTCAGGCCTGATGGCGGCCAGGATGTATTAGGAAATAAGCATAGACTACAGCCATGTGACGCAATCTAAATCCACAATGGAACTCCATAGTATCGTGGTTATCATCCCCATTGCCATCAGGGCCTTCTGAAAAATTGGCTTTGACCTTGGCGTAGTTAATGGAACAGTACACAACATAACACAACACAACACAACACACACACGCACGCACACACACACACATACATAGGTAGATAGGTAGATATATATTATATATATAGATACACACATGTATAACATACAAGCACACATATACACACACATCCACACACATACATAATATACACACATACACACACATGCACACACACATGCACACACACTCACACACAAGCACACAATACACACGCACACACATACACACACGCACGCCACACACCCACACATACACAATCACACACACAAACACACCACCCACCCGCCCACACACACACACAAACACACACACTCACTTTATGGACATAAGCAGAGCGAGCCACGTTCTTCAGGAGCCTGAAGAGAGGGGATGAGGACAGGACAGGAGAGGTGGCATAGATGAGGGCGGTGAAGCGTTCCAGGGGGGCGGCCCCCAGCTGTCGATAGAAAAAGGGAAAGTCC
>JAPXFY010000027.1:42834826-42837326 GCA_030674185.1 Monoplex corrugatus | reverse complement strand
GCCTAAAAACAATAAAAACAGTTACAGACCTATTGCTTTAACGTCCCATACGAGCAAACTATTGGAAAAATTGGTATTAAACAGACTTGTACATTACTGTGATAAAAATAACGTTATTCCAGTAAATCAGGCTGGTTTTAGAAAAGGGAGATCTACAGTTGAGCACCTGGTTAAACTTACCACTCACATCAAGAAAGAGTTTGCCCGCAGAAAAAGTCTTTTAGCTACATTTTTTGATGTGAAAAAAGCTTACGATCAAGTTTGGCATACGCGTTTATTGTACAAGCTGAAATCTATTGGTTTATCTGGCAATATGTATGATTACATTAAGTCTTTTTAGCCAATAGAACTATTCAGGCAAGAGTGGGAACTAGTTATTCTACTTCACGACATCTTGATATGGGAATTCCACAAGGTTCAGTGATAGCACCGCTTTTATTTAATATCCTTATACAGGATCTTCCTAAAGCACTCTCAAATCGTGTTGTTTTGGCACAGTATGCTGATGATATATGTATTTGGATGAATATTACTTTAAAAAAGACAACTCCACAGAGAGCACAGAATTACATTAGGAAATTGTATCAATCTGATCTTGATAATCTTGGAAACTATATGTTAGAAAATGGTCTGTCGTTGTCAGCGGAAAAAACTAACATGATGCTATTTAATTCTGGTGGTACTTTAAGTAACTTCCCTACTTTCAGATTGCTTGGTGAAGTGTTACATTACAAACAGGTTGTAAAATTTCTGGGAGTCTTTATGACATCGAAATTAAACTGGAATGTCCATTTTGATTATATTTCAACAAAAGCAAGAAAAGCCCTAAATTTTCTAAAGATAATAAGCCGATTACCTTGGGGAATGGATACGAACATACTAATTCATCTGTCAACAGCACTTGTACGATCTAAATTATCCTATGCGCAAGAAGTGTTTTTCAGTGCACCAAAATATTTATTAAAGAAGATACAAAGCTTAGACTGCAAAAGTATTAAAATTGCTCTAGGTGTCCCTACTCATGCCTCTAATCTGGAAACGTACAAAGTTGCTGGAATTCTGCCTCTGAACAACTATCGTGAGCTAGCGACAGCAAAATTTGCAGTTAGAACTACTTCACAAACGGACAATTTTGTGAGTAAGGAAATTAAAATCAGGTCTGATGTTGACTTTCCAAAGCGAGCAAAAAGCATTTCATCACAAATGACTGTTTCAACTTACATATCTGACTTGGTCAAACAGTCTAACATAAATATGGATGAAATAGCTGAGACACCATCAACAACGCCTATCCCTACATGTGAAATGCAAAAAGCCTCTTTTGATATTGATTATACAGACGCTAAGAAATCTGAAAACGTCAACATTTCGATATCCACAGCAAGAGAACACATCGATGAAAAATACCGTACCCATCTTCACATTTTTACCGATGGATCAGTCTTAGAAAATAAATGTGCTGGAGCAGCTTTTTATGTTCCAAAATTTAAGATAAAAAAGTCATTTTTCGTTGGGGCAAACTTATCGATCTTTACAGCGGAATTAGTCGCTATTAATCAAGCATTGCATTATCTAGTAAATCTTAAAACCATGTCTTTCAAAGTAGTTCTCTTTGTTGACTCAAAATCTGTATTATATGCCTTACGGTCTTTTAATGCCGACACAAGACCTGATTTAATTACTGAGGCAAATCATCTTATACATCGTTTAAGGGTCAAAGGTACAGATATCAGTTTATGCTGGGTGCCTTCTCATGTTGGTCTTCACGGCAACGAAGTAGTTGACAGAGCAGCTAAGCAAGGCGCCCAGAATGCTGATAATGCTATAGAATTACATGTTCATACCTCCGTAAAAGAAGCTTGCAACTTGCTCGAATCAGCCTCATGGACTCGATTTCTTGAACATTCAGATGAACAGTTTGTGTCACAACAAATGATAAAACTTACCGTTCAAAATGTATGTAAAAAATTGCAGTATTCTTCTATGTATCATTTGAGATCGATTGTTGCTGTTTGTTTTCGTATTCAGCTAAACGCATTGAGAACAAAATATTGTAAAAATGTCAAGTGTATTTGCGGCGAACAGTTCACACTGTTTCACTGTTTATTCTACTGCAAAATGCTACGTTCTTTTTTACCGAAAATGTTTACTCAAGAAAAGTATTCTGAAAATCATTTCCAGAAAATTACATCAGATCAAACGTTGTTAGTTAGAATTTCAGAATCATTAGTTCACAGTCCTGTTAATGCATTACTTTAACTTTATTCGGTTTGTATTTTAGTGTTACAATTTCCCTTCACGTTATTGAAGTTAATTGTTAGTGTTAAGTTCTCGTTCCATTTTACTGTTCCCCCACCTGCTAATGTCTTTTTCCTCTGTCTTCCCTCTGCCCAAATCCAACCCGTCCAACTATCGTTCTACATTTTATTTTGTTCACTTTTTTTTTTTTTTTTTTTTTTTTTTTTAAAATAATTTCCCCTCCCCCCCCTCCCCCGTCTAA
>JAPXFY010000027.1:42732326-42807326 GCA_030674185.1 Monoplex corrugatus | reverse complement strand
GCCCTGCCGCATGGCGTTGGCGATCATGGACTTCCATCTGTCTCTGTCCCTTGTTGCCCCAAGCATCTCCTCCACCCTCCTTGTCCCCAGCCACTCTGCAAGTCCGTCTAGTATCTTCTCCTTGGGTCTACCTGCAGCTCTCTTTCCCTCCAGCTTTCCCGTTGTGACCAGGTGCTCCAAATCCCCCTTCCTCATAAAATGGCCTATAAATGTTGCCTGTCTTTTCCTAATCTTCCTTGTGAGTGATCTACTTGTGTCTGCCTCCATCAAGACTGTCTCGTTTATTTTCTTTGTTGTTCATGGAACTCTCAACATTCTTCTTAGAAACCACATTTCGGCTGCCTCAGTCTTGTTCTGGCTTTGCTTGTTGACTGTCCACGCTTCACCATACAGCAGTATTGGTTCTATATAACATTCAAGAACTCTCTTCCCGATGTTAATTGATACGCATTTGTTGGTAAGAATGCTTGTCACCTTCTTGAATGCTGTTTTGGCTTGGCCTATTCTGCTGTCTATTTGTGATGTGCATCTGCCATCTGGTGAAATGATCGTTCCCAGGTATTAAATTTATCAACCTGTCTCAAGGTTGTGCCGTTTGCTGTTATTTTGCATGAGGGGATTTCATGTTTTTTACTGATCACCATGACTTCAGTCTTCCTGCTGTTTAGTTCCAAGCCTTTACCTTTGCTGTCTATTTCTAGTATATTCACAAGGTTGTGTAGTCCCTTTCATTTTCTGCAATTAGCATGGTGTCAGATCTTGCTACTATCACCTCCATCATATAAGAATGATTAGGAAGTATCTCTCTGTCGAAACAACTGCAAAACTCGTTCTCTCCTTCATAATGTCTCGCATTGACTATTGCAATTCACTCCTGTCTGGTCTTCCTCCCTCCACCATTCACATCCTACAGCGCATTCAAAACAATGCTGCACGCCTTGTACTCAAAAAGAAAAAAGCTGACCACATATCTCCTCTCCTGGCACAACTTCACTGGCTCCCTGTATCAAAGCGCATACAGTACAAACTAGACACCATGTGCTACAAAAGCCTCAATAACGCAGCCCCCGATTACCTGTCAGGCCTACTTGAGATCTATGTTCCCTCACGTACCCTCCGCTCTGCCCCCGATCCTCTGACTTTTCGCTTTCCACGCAATAAGCTCAATACCTATGGTCCACGAGCCTTCTCTAGTTTCTGGTCCACTCACCTGGAACAAACTTCCTCTCTCAGTCCGTCAGCAACCTACCTGTCTCCTTCAAGTCCGCTCTCAAAACTCACCTTTTCTCCTCTGCATAAAATCCTGACCTCACTCAACCCCCTCTGCAGCCTGTCTCCACTCGGAGGGGAATCACATTGTAATATATAATTGTATATAATATGCTCTCTATAATTTTCCATTGCTTTTATTCTTTCTCCCCATTTATAGCCATGCGTGTGTGTGTGTGTGTGTGTGTGTGTGTGTGTGTGTGTGTGTGTGTGTGGTGTTGTGTGGTGTGTGGTGCGTGTGTGTGTGTGTGTGTGCGTGTGTGTGCGTGTGTCTGTTTCAGCGCTTAGATTTGATTTTATCAAGATTTTGCGCTATGTAAATATTGTAATTATTATTATATCGAATGTTTATCATTTTTCCTCCAACTTTTAATCCAGGGTCTTTTCTTACGTTTTCAAATTCCATGACCTTCCAGGATTTCCATGTCCTCTACGTACCCTGTAAGACACGATTTATCTGTCTGTCTGTCTGTCTGTCTACCTATCTACCTACCTACCAACCTGTCTATCTATCTATCTATCTATCTATCTATCTATTATCTATCTACTATCTATCTACCTACCTATCTATCATCAACAACCAATGTCTCTCTCTCTCTATGTATATTATACTATATATATATATATATATATATTATTACACACACACACAAGATACACACACACACACACACACACACACATATATATATATATATATACTATAAAAAACCTAGACATCTCTCCTAACCCTGATCCTAAGAAAAGACACAGTAACAGCCTGGCTTCGTGTTGTTCCCATCTGATTCCATCTATTTTCATCTGGCTGGTTTTTTTTGTTTGTTTGTTTTTGCCTGTTTGTTCTGCTTCTTTTTTTTTTTTTTTACTGGGGAAACTGGAAACAGTTTCTGACTGAGCCTATCAGTAGTAGGCCTCCTTCGGTCATGACTGACCATGGACAAAATACATCCGTTCTAATGTCTAGATGGGCTGTCTGCTTGGTCCAAGCAGCGTCGCCTGTGACTGTACAGACCAATGCGAGAGAGGCAGTCTCTGTCGCAGCGGTCGCATGTGTATGCTGATGCTGGTCTGTTGGCTGTCATCCCTTTTCTGCCAACTCGCTTTTCTGCTGCAGCAGCTGACAGTTTGTCCTCACCAAACCGCAGCTGTTTCTTGAGAGTAGTTCTCCAGCTGTTGCGGTCGTCTGCGAGGTCCTCCCAGGACTCAGTGTTGATCTCAAGCGCCTTCATGTCACGCTTGCAAACGTCTTTGTATCTCAGCTGTGGGCGCGCCAATGTTTCTCTGCCCTGGCATCTCACCTAAAGGATTCTTTTGGGATGCGACCATCTTCCATGCGGCGAACGTGGCCCAACCAGCGCAGCCGACGCTGTCTCAGCATGGTATGCATGGTTGGGAGGCCAGCGCAGGTTAGGACTTCGGTGTTGGTCACCTTGTCTTGCCATGAAATGCCAAGTATGCGCCGTAGGCTTCTCAGGTGGAAGGTATTGAGCCTTTTCTCCTGGTGAGCATGCGTGGTCCACGCCTCGCTGCCATACAGCAAGGTGCTGAGGACACAGGCGTTGTATACAGCCATCTTTGTTTTTGTGGTCAGCTTGGGATTTGTCCACACCCTTTGTGTGAGGTGGGCTAGTGTTGTGGCTGCCTTCCGAGAGAGAGAGAGAGAGAGAGAGAGAGAGAGACAGACAGAGAGATAATAATAAATAATAATAATATATTTATTATAAGCGCAAAATCTGACAAACAAACTAAGGGTGAAGATAGACAGACAGACAGACAGACAGATAAAACCACCATTATCTCTAAACCAACCAACAGCATCGTAACTGATCCTGGTCTTGTCCCAAAGTTCAACAGTCTCGTATGGCTTGGACCTGAATCCATCCCATTTATCTTTAAACTTTCATCATTACCGATGCTCTAAAACAGTTCTAATTGAGCGCATCAGCTGCTAGTGTTTGACATTTGCGACAGAAGCCACTCAGGTTTTTTGAGGGGCTGACACATTATGGGTTGCCCGGAACACATCCACACACAGCGCCCCCCCCTCCCCACCGCCTCCCACTATTTGCGCACGCGCGCGCGCGCACACACACACAGAAGCACACACACGCACGCGCACGCCACCACACACGCGCGCACACACACACACACACACGCACTCACACACACACACATACGCACACACATACACAGACAGACAGACAGACAGACACACACACACACACACACACACACACACACACACACACACACGAGGCATCCTCACAAACACCAACTGTAAGACAAAAACGCAACAGCCTCATTTCATGTCGATCTGGGTCATCTATGACTCTTTTTACATTATCGTTTTTATACGATCATCGCACTTAGGAAGAGTGCTTTTGTGCTCACCTCTTGTACCCCTGCCACCCCCCCCCCCCCCCCACACACACACATTTTCTATGCCACCTTAATGGCCACAGTTTCTACAGTACTTTGATGTTGATGGTGGAAAAGGTGGAAACCAGGTAGGCGTCTTGTCTGTGAATACTGCTACGTTAAATGTTGAGATAAGCACAGTCAGTACATTTCTTCCCCCTTCTCTCCCTTCCCCCTACCCCCCCCTCCCCTCCCGCCATAAGCATAAGAACATACAGAACCTTGGCATCGTGTCGCTCCGAATAACCCGTCTACGTCTGTCTCTTCATATCTAAATATCACTAAAGGGGAAAAAATCCAGACGAGCACGTCAGCTGCTCACGTTTGATATTTTGTTACTGCATGACCGGTCGACATATTGGATGTAGATATGATTCATTTTCATCGCGTTTTTTTTTTCTTCTTTTTTTTTATAAGGGATCGTTGCACTTTAGGGAGATTGCCTTTTATGTTGTTGTTGTTGTTGTTGTTGTTAGTACTATTATTATTGTCATTATTATTATCATGTTATTAGTACTATTATTATTATTATTATCATTATTATTATCATTATTACTATTATCATCATTAACATTATTATTGTTATCATCATGATCCTGTTGAAGATCCAAAGGGAGATTACGTTAGTGCTTTTTTTTTTGGGTGGGGGGGGGCGGGGGGTTCCCATTTTCTACGCCACCTCAATGGCCACAGAAGCTGGCACAGTTTTTACAATGCGACGACGACGACGACGAGATGATGATGATGATGATGATGATGATGATGATGGATGGTGGTGGTGGTGGTGGTGGTGGTGGTGGTGGTGGTGGTGGTGATTATGATGATTACTGATGCTACGGAGTTCCATGTAGTATTGAGGTTGTGTGACAGCGCTGTACTCTACCCTTACTATCACAATATTATCCTGGCGTCGACCAGGTCCGAGAGATAGAGACACCCGCGGTGTTGGTCAGAAATTTAAGCAACGTCCTCAATGACGCATCCGTGATGTGGATGAGATCGACTGTGTGGTCCTATTCTTCCTAATGAGCAATAGCTCAACTACGGGTAGGAACCAGTTGAAGCGATAAAAAATCCCCAATGATTATTCTGAAGGGATTGATGGGGATTCGAACCATATACCTACCAGTCAGTATCCGCTGCGCTAACCACTACTACCACGGCGACAGGCTTCATCGCTTCTTTGATACTGTGTGTATATATAATATAGTTCCATCTCTTTTCATCATAGCAGTAAGGCTTAAAACGTTTCTATCATTCTAGTGTTGTCAGCTTAGCATTTCATAAATCTCTCTGCCCCGCTCCCCTTTTTTCATTTCAAGACCTTTCCTGCAGCACAGAAGGTTTTGCTGCAAGCAGGCTCAAGGAGTCTTACTGTTAACTGCCGGCAGACCTGGATGGAGCGCACATGGAACTGACCGAGCGCCATGAACCCTTCTTGAACGAGCTGCAGCAAGCTCCTGTCCTGTCGGAATGTCACGCACTGGCACATTTCTGAAGTGAGATGGCTGGCTGACGCGGTTTTTGTCATGCCATGAAAATGACATTTGGTATGGCGATGCTGAATGCTGCTAGCGTGACTGAGCGTGGGGTGGGTGCTCACTCTCAGATAGGGACAGAGGAGGGAGGGGGATGGCGCAGTAGGTTGGTGGAGAGGGAGACGGGAAGAGAGAGAGAGAGAGAGATAGAGAGATAGAGAGACAGACAGACAGAGACAGACAGAGAGAGAGAGAGATAGAGAGACAGACAGATAGAGAGGTGAAGAGAGAGAAGAGATGTGTGTGTGTGTGTGTGTGTGTGTGCGTGCGTGCGTGCGTGCGTGCGTGCGTGCGTGCGTGTGTGTGTGTGTGTGTGGTGAGAGAGAGAGAGAGAGAGAGAGAGAGAGAGAGGCAAAGACAGACAAACAGACAAAAAATAAGGAGACAGAACCGGCCGCACACAGGCAAACAGACAGACAGAGGGAGACACAGACACGACACACAGACACGGACAGACACAGACAGAGACACAGACACAACACACACACACACACACACACACACACACACACACACACACAGACACACACACACACACACACACACACACGCATTTACTAAAGTAAAATGACAGAAACCGAAGAAAAAGGTCTCGCAATGTTCATCACAAATCAATCTGGTAGTCTGTAAGATGTGGAGAAGATCAAGGTTAAAAAACAAACACACAAAACAAAAACCAAAGAAGGAAAGACAGAAAAAGTAACACACACACACACACACACACACACACACACACACACACACACACACACACACACACACACACACATATATAAGAAAACGAAAATATGCAGAACAAGAAAAAAAAAGAAAATGAATACCAGCAGCAGAACATGATCGAAGGAATGATAAATAACTAGAAAGAAAGAAAAAAAAAAAAAAAAGAAAGACAGAAGGAAAGAAAGAAAAGAAAAGAACAGAAAAAAGAAAGAAAAAAAAGAAAAAGAAAAAAAAAAAGAAAGAAATGAAAAGAAAGAAAAGAAAGCAAGAAAAAAAAAAAGAAAGTACGAGATAAAGAAAAAAGAAAGAAAGAAAAAAAAAGAAAGAAAGACAGAAGGAAAGAAAGAAAAGAAAGACAGAAAAAGAAAGAAAGAAAAGAAAAAAAAAAAAAAAAAGAAAGAAAGAATGATAAGAAAGAAAAGAAAGCAAGAAAAAAAAGAAAGAAAGACGAGATAAAGAAAAAGAAAGAAAGAAAGAAAAGAAAGAAAGAAGAAGGAAAGAAAGAAAAAGAAGAAGACAGAGCGGACGAGAGAAAGAAAAAGAAAGCAGCAGCAGGCTGATGTCAAACGCCGTTTTCATTCCTCTCGACAACTTCCTGATATGCCATCACACAGGGAAAGAAAACAGATAGAAAGAAAGACAAAAAGAAAGAAAGGAAAGAGAGAAAGAAAGAACAGAAAGAAAAAGAAAAAAGGAAGGAAGAAAGAAAGGAAAGAAGAAAGAAAGAAAGAAAGAAAGCAAAGAAAAAAAAGAAACAAAGAAAGAATGAAAGAAAGAAAAGAGAAAGAAGAAAGAAGAAAAAAAAAGAAAGAATGAAGAGAAAGAAAAGAACGACAGAAAGAAGAAAGAAAGGGAGGAAGGAAGAAAGAAGAGAAATAAAGAAAAGAAACGAAAGAAAAAGGAAAAGAAAGAAAGAAAAGAAAGAGAAAGAAAAGGAAAAGACAACAAACAAAAAAAAGAAGAAAGGAAGACAGACAGACAGAAAGAAAGACTGGACGAAAGAAAGAAAAAGAAAGAAGCAGTAGGCTGATGTCAAACGTCGCTTTCCTTCGTCTCCGACAACTTCCTGATATGCCATCACACGGGGAAAGAAGAAAAGAAAGACAGACAGACAGACAGACAGAAAGAAAGAAGGAAAAAGAAAGAAAGAAAGAAAAGAAACAAAGAAAGAAAAGAAAGAAAGAAAGAAAAAGACAAGAAAGACAGAAAACAAGGAAAGAAAGAAAAAGAAAGAAAGAAAAGAAAGAAGAGAAAGAAAAGAAAAAAAAGAAACACAGAAGGAAAGAAAGAAAAGAAAGAAAAGTAAGAAAGAAGAAAAGCAAAGATGAAAGCAAGAGAAACAAAAAAAATTAAATAAAGAAAAGTGAGAAAAGAAAGAAAGAAAGAAACAGACAGAAAGACAGAAAAAAAAAAGAAAGAAGACAGCGGACGAAAGACAGAAAAAGAAAAAGCAGTATTAGGCTGATGTCAAACGTCGCTTTCCTTCCTCTCCGACAACTTCCTGAGATGCCATCACACGGGGAGACAATCTCCTTCCATCTGATTGTCCCTCTCCCCCCCTCTTCCAGCCTCCACAGCCGTCACCACCACCACCACAGACACCTCTCCATCTTCCTTCCCCTATTCCTCCATCGCAGTATCTCTCCCTCTCGAGGTATCGCTGGCACTTCCCCCGACAAGACCCGAAATTGAATCGAATAACCATGAGACACGTGAGCGCAAGAGACTTCATGAGGGTGAGGGGTTGCGGGGGGGGGGGGGGGGAACGGTGGTGGTGGTGATGGAAAGAAAATGATCTTGCGAGCGCGTGTGCTCTCTCTCTCTCTCTCTCTCTCACACACACACACACACACACACACACACACACACACACACACACACACCATACCAATAACAAAATAACCAAACCAATAAACAAACAAAAACCAGGAGGAATAAAAAAAAAAACAAAAAAACCAACCACGAAAATAGAATCAGAAAGCATATTATTACAACCAGAGAAGACAAAACCGAGCAATTTGGAATTTGAGTGAGAGATCTCAACACATTCACCAGCCCAAATTCTGACACAAGACTCTCTCTCTCTCTCTCTGTCTCTCTCTCTGTTTCTGTCTCTCTCTGCTTATCTGTCTGTCTGTCCTTTTTCTCTCTTTCCTTTCTCTCTCTTTCTCTCCCCTTTCTCTGTCTGTCTGTCTGCCTCTCCCTCTCTCTCTCCCTCCCCCCATCCTTTCTCCTCTTTTTCAAGCGTTTCAATTTTCCTCCAGACCCATGGCTGCATGTTGTTTTGCCCACAATGCACACAGTGTATCACTGCATAGTCTGCACACTTCGTCTTCAGTGAGCGTGCAATGGCTGGGTGTTCTGATGGTTCCTAAAGTCACGGGACACCGCCATGAATTACAGATCTTCAACGCGCGTATTTGACGAGTTCTGCGTTCGACAGAAGGGGCCCGGAGACAGCTGACGGGGCATCAGCGGCTACTATCAAGAATGATGTCGCCGACAGGCAGGCAGGCGTGCCAAATACAAGCGAATGGGGATTCGGCATTAACAGGACTACACATATGTTGACTTTGGGAGATCGTGAGTTTCAGTTTCAGTTTCTCAAGATGACGTCTCCACGTTTTCGGAACGAATTCCATATACACGAACGTCACAGGTGCAATGCGATGGACAAGATCCAGAATGATCATGGAACAAGCTTGTTGGTAAGTCACTGATGCCATGTGATGGACAAGAACCAAAATGGTCAGGCACAAGCCTTAAGCCTGCACACAAACCTTTATGTGTTGGTAAGCCATTGAAGCCATGTGATGGAGAAGAACCAAAATGGTCAGGCACGAACCTTAAACCTGCGCATAAACCCATGAGCTGGCCAGGTCCTGAAGTCAAAAGCAAGCAGGGAGATCGTGAAAAGGCTTCACTGTTTACCCCCACCAGGTTGAAGGTATCCAGGCATAATCGAACGTGGGCCTTTAGGACTCAAAGTCTGACGTCTTAAGGAGCTGACACACAAGCCGTTTGGCCCGTACGGTGTGAGGAGAACCGTTTTGAACCTGTGTGGTCAGACCTGTCAGTGTGGAACGTACAGAGTGCTACACCATCCTTTTGTAACACATGTGAGATGTAGGTCACTGTCAGTTTCGCTGTTTTGATTATCAGGCGTCGGAAGCAAAGGCGAAGAAAGCACATAATTGCCTTCTCCCGATAATGTTTGTTTATCTCTCTCTCTTTTTGTTGTTGTTGTTGTTGTAATTTTAGCTTTGGCTATTCCAAAGAGCATCATTAACTTGATACAACTCTATCAAATACTTCGTCTCCGAACCTGAGCTTCACGGCTTTACCAGAAGACGCCATTTGTAAAATGGATGTCACCTCAATGCTGAGTGTTGATTGGCTGGAGGATACCAGCCGTCCGTTTGGAATAGGTCACGACCCATTTGGAACGGTCGTGTTGAACCCAATGCCTGGGGCTGTTTGTGACGTATGTTTACTCTGACAGACGATCTGTTTCGGGTCCATTTCACCCCGTCCATTCGAAACATACGGTCGGAACGGCTCGTGTCTATACCTTTACCTACTCGACTGGTATTGATACTGTTCTTTAAAGCCCAGCCGACTGCATAGAGCTATATCAGGGCTATAACCGCTTCAAAACATACAAAAAAATCAACAGGAAAAAAAAAAAGAAAACAAAATTAAGTGCACATATCAATGCATTCGCGCATATAATCTAAGGAGATGTCCACGGCGTTGACCACTCCATCCAATTTATCACACAGGGGATTTAAAAAACACAACTAAGACCACCAACACATACATAAAAACGAGCATAAATTACCTAAAATTGCTTTCGCATATCTCACCTCCCTAGAGCCAAATATGCACTTAATACATGTACCTAATTATCGATCCTAAGAAAAAGTACATAAAACTTTATCGAACACATACAGGTGAATGGACCAACAAAGTAGAAAATGACAGGAAGAAATGACAGAGAGCAAAGGAACAAGGCAGAAACGAAGAAAATGACAGAAAAGAAGAAATTTCTAGCACAGAATTTCCACAAGGTAGGGATACCATTTATACTGAAAGAGCCCCCCCCCCCCCCCCCCGGCATCACCACGGGGGGAACCTACTCAACTATCGCGACCGTTACTAGTTTACATTCTGAATCATGAAGCACACAGCTTCAGTGGAAAGGAAACGCGGAAGACTGCAATCGCGTCAGATGCCTGCCAAGCCCCCCTCTAAATGACTTGGCTGCTTTCATGTTAGTGGCACTAATGAACGATGACCAGCCTACGATGAACCGTAAACTCAGCATAGAGGTCCCTGTCTCACAGCGTGCCACGTTTAAAGTCAATCAAATTAATGTCAGCTGGGTACATCTATGTCATGGATGGAGTTTAGCTATACTTTTAGACAACCTTCCTTGGTTTTCAGAGCTCTCTCTCTGTCTGTCTCTTTCTCTCTCGCTACACACAGACACACACACACATACACACACACACACACACACACACACACACACACACTTATATGAAAAACTAAATCAAAGAACAAACAACACACACACACACAATAAAGACACACGACACAACAACACACACACACACACATACACACACACACACACACACAACACACACACACACACACACACACACGCACGCACAATCTCTCTCTCTCTCTCTCGCTACACTATTTACTATTCTCTCACTAGTTATTATCTATCTGTCTGTCTGTCTCTCTTTCTCTCTCTCTAGCTCTTTCTCTGTCTCTGTCTACAGGAAGCTAGTGGACAGGGTGAGAGAGTCAAAGGTTTAAGTTTTTTTGCTTTACTAGCATGGTGGACAATGCAGGATGCTGATAGACATGGAGCAGGAGACAAAGGGTTAATCAACACACTGAGTACAGGCTGACACGGTACACCAACACTCTTAGACTCTGGCACCTTCCACTGTCCATGGTTGTCACGCACGACTTCTGTATCTACCTTCTGTATAACCAACAATCATGCTGTCAGCCTTTATATACATGTACACTCTTGCACAGCTGACTTAGACGCTTCCTTTCCCATGGGGATGTCGGGGGTTCTTTCAGTACAAATAGTATCCCCACCTTCTGGAAATTCTGTGCTAGAAATGTCCTCTTTTCTGTCACTACTGTTTCTTTTTTTCCTCCTTTGCTTTCTGTCATTTCTTCCTACCAATTTCTGCCTTGATGGTCCATTCACCTGTATGTATTCGATAAAGTCTTCCTTTCTCTTAGGATCGATAACTGGTACATGTATTACGCGTATTTTTGGATCTAGGGAAATGAGATATGCGGAAGCAATTTTACATAATTTAGGCCCGTTCTTGTATATGTTTTAGTGTCCTTAGTTACGCTTAAATTTGCATATCTCATTTCCCTAGAGCCAAAAATGCACTTAATACATGTACCCAACTATCAATCCTCAGAGAACATACGTAAAACTTTATCGAACACATACAGGTGAATGGACGAGCAAGGCAGGACGTAACAGGACGAAATGACAGAAAGCAAAGGAGGAAGAAAGAAACAAAGACAGCGAGAGAAAATAGGAAATTTCTAGCACAGAATTTCCAGAAGGTGGAGATACTGTTTATACTGAAAGAGCCCCCAGCATCCCCACAGGGGATGGCATTAAACATGGGTTCTAGTCTGCTCACTGATCAGCGTCGCCTTGCTGTATGCTTATAAATATATGTATATGACTGTTATGTAATTGTGTCTGCTGCGATGCTAACAGAAAATGAAAACAAGCAGCATGATGGCAAGGGAAAAACAAAGAAACAAACCACGCAAGCAAACACGAATACGAATACGCACACACACAGACACGCACGACCAAAACGAGCAACAAACGCGTGGGAACACACACACACACACAACACACACACACCACACACACACACACAACACACCACCACGCACACACACAACACACCACACATACACACAACGCGCGCGCGCACACACACACATGCATACACGCACGCACGCACACACAACACAATAATGCGCACAGACATCACAAACACAGGTGTGAGTGAAGCAGACACAAACATACGCACGCAGCTCAGAGGGAGGGAGAGAGAGACAGACAGACAGAGAGAGACAGAGACAAGACAGACAGACAGAGACAGGCAGAGACAGAAAGAGACAGAGACAGATAGAGAGAGAGAGATAGAGAGAGAGAGAGAGACAGAGACAGAGACATACAGACAGCGACAGACATAACAGACAGAACAAGAAGACGGAGAGACAGAGACAGAGACAGAAACAGTATGTGTGAGTGTGTGAAACAGTGAAGATGTCGGTGTGTGTGAGTGTATGTGCGCGCGCGCGCGCGTTTGTGAATCTCAAAGCCTATGATTACCACCACTACCAACAAAACCAATAGTAGGTTACCTCCACCACCACCACCACCACCACTATTACCCTCATTTTATTTCGGCACCCATTCTACTTCCTCTCCTAACTCCCCTTCCCACACACAGCCATGTCCTACACAGAGCATCACAGCAGACTATTACACACTTCACGACAACGACAAAATGGTAGGTTTCCTCCCTCCCACCCCCTCCCCATCCCTTTCCCTCCCTCACTTCCCCACTTTCTTTACTGAAGCATCCTGCTCCACCAAAAAATACGACTACCATTATGTTTTTTTGAGTTGTACCAGTCGCCGTGGTGTAGTGGTCAACGCAATGGACTACCGACTGGAAGGTTGTGGGTTCGAATCCCCATCAGTACCTTCAAAAATCATTGTGGGATTTTTCGGCTCTAACCAGCTCCTACCCAGAGTTGGGCGTGCTATGGGCTCATTGGGAAGACTGGAACCACACAGTCGAGTGTTATCCACTTCACGGATGCGTCATTGAGGGTATTGCATAAATCTTTTGACCACCGCAGGTGTCTGTATCTCTAGGGCCTGGTTGACGCCAGAATATTATTATGATAGTAAGCGTAGAGTACAACCCTGTTACGCAGTCTCAATCCCAGATGGAACTCCATAGCGTCATGATTATCATCCACATCGACATCATCATCATTGCATAATTTTAAAAAAAACTGTTTCAGCTTCTGTGGCCATTAAAGTGGCCTAGAAAATGGGACGAAAAAAAAAAAAGGTGAGCACTAAGGTAACCTCCCTGAGTGTAATGATCCTTTAAAAAAAAGTTTTGAGTTGTAGTTGACGGACAGGCAGGATGGTTAAGCGGGTAAGACGTGGGGGTTCCAACAGAAAGGTCTGCGGTTCGATCCTACCTCTGTACCGTCCCGCCTGGTGGGTAAAGCGCAGAGACTTTCCCGATCTCACAGACCTATAATGAGCATCTATACAGCGCCTCGTCTCAAGGTTAAAAACGTCTAAAACTACAAAAGCAAGGAATGGATTATTTTCTAGAGAAAGAGAGAGACTGACACTGACACTGACACAAGGTTTATTGTGAAGGCCACCGACCCATACACAAACCAGGGATTGTGGGGAGGTGATTACATTGTTAACATACAGGAGAGAGAGAGAGAGAGAGACAGAGAGAGAGAGAGAGAGAGAGACAGACAGAGAAGAGACAAAGAGAGAGAGGAGAAGAGAGCGAGAGAAAGAGAGAGAGAGAACGACAGATAGAGAGAGTGACAGAGAGAGAGAGAGAGAGAGCGACAGAGAAAGAGAGAGAGAGAGAGAGAGAGAAAGAGAGAGAAGAAGAAGAAGAAGAGAGACAGTCACAGAGAGAGAGACAGTGACACAGAGAGAGAGAGAGAGAGAGAGAGAGAGAAAGAGAGCGAGCGAGCAACAGAGAGATAGCGACAGAGAGGGAAAGAGAAAGACAGAGAGAGAGACAAAAAGACAGAGAGGGAGAGACAGACAGAGAGAGAAGAAGAGAGACAGAGTCAGAGAGAGAGACAGACAGACAGATATACAGAGAGAGGAAGAGAGAGAGAGATGAAGAGAGAGACAGGAAGAGAATGAGAGGAAGAGAGAAGGGGGTGGAGAGAAAGAGACAGACAGCGAACGAGAGAGACAGACATGCAGAGAAAGGAACAGAGAGAGAGACATGAAGAGAGAGAAGAAGAAGAGAGAGAGAGAGAGAGAAAGAGAGAGAGAGGCAGAAAGAGAGAGAAAAAGAGACAGAGAAAGAGGCAGAGAGAGAAAGAGAGAGAGAAAAAGAGAGAGGGACAGAGAGAGAGAGAGAGAGAGAGAGAAGAGAGAGAGAGAGAGAGAGACAGACAGACAGACAGTTAGACTGACAGACAGAGTGTGAGTGAGTCACATACGAATATCACATTTGAAAAACAGCCGAGTCTTCAGAGAACAAGTGAGGGAGGGAAGCGATCGCAGCTGTGTACTGCGGAGAGATGAAGGTCGTTCCGTCGTGTCAGCAAAACTTAACAACACTCACTCACTACAAAAATTACGTGATGCTGGTTCCATAACCACACACTACTACAAATCAGCGCTTACGACACAGGAATGAATGACGGAGCCTCGAGCCTACGCGAACATCTAACATGTTCATATTCATTTCGTTTCTATTGGTCACGATGGATTTACCATGAGAAGCGCGTCGCCGCAGTGCAGCGCCACCCAATGTTTTTAAAAATCAAGATTTCAAAAAGTCAAGAAGGCTAATTGGCCTTCAAGGAGAGGGACCTGTCTTTCCAATGTTTTATACCAGGGCGGTCGGGCGAACGCTCGGCTCTTCACGATTTTCAACTGCCGTGGGATCTTCAGCGTGCGCAGGCAAGACGGCACACGGGACCGACTTGTTTTTCGTCCCCTTTCGAAGGACCAGACGTTCAGTTTGATTGTCCGGTCTAACTGAGGAAAAAAGAATCGGCCTCAACGGGAAACGAACCCTGTTACCTCGAGTTTAGTTACGGGCAGGTGAACGCCTGAACCACCCTGTCAATTTTACCTTAACTTAAAGGGGAAATAAATAGAAGGGAGCGATTTCTCATAAGCCATGTAGTGTGGGTTCAATCCTCGATCCCTTCAGATGTTTTTACACCAGGTGGTTGGTTCGTTTGACACGACTGTGGACTCAACATCTGATATTTTGAGTTCAATCCCAGCCCATTTTCATCATCATCATCATCATCATCATCATCGTCGTCGTCATCATGTGCCCTGCTGCATGGCGTTGGCGATCATGACCGTCCATATGAATCTATGCCTTGTCGCTGCAAGTACATCTCCCACCCTCTCTGCCTTCAGCCACCCAGCAAGTCCGTCCAAAATTTTCTTCCTGGATCTACCTGGTGTTCTCTTTCCCTCCACCTTTCCTGTTGTGACCAGGTGCTCTAATTCCCCTTTCCTCATAAAATGTCCTATAAATGTTGCTCGTTTCGTCCTAATCTTCTTTATTAACGATCTTCTTGTGTCTGCCTCCATCAAGACTGTCTCGTTTGTTTTCTTTGCTGTCCATGGAACTCTCAACATTTTCCTAAGAAACAACATTTCGGATGCCTCAATCTTGTTCTGGCTTCCCAGTCCAAAACAACAAAACGGTTCTGTTCGATGCCCATCTTAACGCTTTCCATCATTCTGGTACCGGTAGTGCCAGCTGAATGTTTTAAAGGTTCTTCTCGCCCCCACGCCCTCCTCTTCCCCATTTCAAGATCCAGCGCGTAAGGTTTTGAGCAGGCTTTGCCAGATAACTGCTGGCAAGATTAGATTTAGGGGTGTTGCATATGGAAAGTCCGAATGCCATGAATGGTTCTTGAACCAACTCCAAACCCCTTGCAAGAGATGTAAACATCTGGGATGAAGGAGGATGGGGGAGGGCATGTGGGGGGTGGGGTGGGGTGGGGGCGTGGAGAGAGAGAGAGAAATAAAACCTCAGATCTATATCACACGCTAAGCTCTAAATCTCCAACATGATTGCCACGCAGAGAGATTCCGATTCCAGCAGCAAAACACCCGTTTTTATTCTGCACCCAGCAACGGAACTTGATACATCACACTTTTTAAAGATACGTAACAACCTAGGACCTATACTACCGGGAATCCGAGCAAAGCATGGATGGCATACCTCCGAGAAAAAAAAAAAAAAGGAAAAAAAAAGCCGAGGACAATTTATCTTACAGGCTAGGATATAGCAGCATGTGGGCGGAATCGATAATGCCAAAACTTCCAAACCCAAACGAGTTGTGATAAGTTTTCTTTGAGCATCTTCAACTCCCAAGACTTGACTCACTCCTGCCAAAGCAAATGAGAGAAGGGAGGGACGGGGAGGGGGGGGAGAGAAAAACCTGTGAGGAGCAGTGCTGATGTAGGGGGCTCTTGAGTCTGGAGGAGCCCTTGAAAATACCCTTGTCCCGAATCCGCCGTGTGGCGAAAGGACCATGATGACAGCAGTGCTAGAAACTTGTGCAAGGGGAATATCTGTACTGTGGGCTGTGGGCCTGCTCAGAGAGTGGCCGCTGACGAAATGTAAAAAGATGTACGAGTAGTTTGGGAAATAACGTTACACTGATAAACGGTCCCCACTGACATTTTGGCAAATATGGAACCACGGTACTCTGTACCAGAAAGAAACACGACATTTCACACACACAAGATGGACAGCTAGTTACGGAAGACGTACTACATGTACATCAGATTGATGGACAGTTCCACTGGAGTTTGGAGTTTTTAGAGTCTACTCAAGAGGAATTCATTGCAATCGGACAATTCCTTATGTGCTCTTCCCAACTCTGCTAGCAAAGATATGGCAGACTCCCTGAGCCCGCGTAAAAAACCCTATGCGCTGGCAAGGTCTTAAAACGGGAAGGCAAGGGGTGGATGAGGGGGGGACCTATCAAACATTAAGCTGACACCACCACCAGGATGATCATGAAACGTAAAGATGGGCAGCCAACAGGCCAGTTTTTAAAGTTGCAGGCTGGGACTGAACTCAAGATATCAGATCCTGAGTCCGCGGCTCTGTCAAAAGAACCAAGCAGCCTATATAAAAAGAAAGCTTAATCATGTGTAATGTAGACCCTGTTGTTAATTTACGGATGGAAAATCAACACACAAAATCAGAACAAGACCGAGCCTACTAAAATGTGGTTTCTAAGAAGAATGTTAAAAGTTCCATGGATAGCAAGGAAAACAAACGAGACAGTCTTGAAAGAGGCAGACACAAAAAAGAACATTAATGAAGAAGATTAGGCAACGACAAAGCAACATTTATAGAACAGTCTACGAGGCAAAAGAAATTTGAGCACCTACTCAAAACAGGAAAGCTGGAGGGAAAAGAGCACTAGGTAGACCCAGGGAGAAAACACTGGACGGTTTTGCGGAGTGGATGAAGACAGAAAGGGTGGGAGATGTACTTGCAGCAGCAAAAGATAGATCCATACGGAGGGCCATGATCGTCCAACGCCATGCGTCAAGGCACATGACGACGACGACGATGATGATGATGATGATGATGATGATGAGACGACGACGACAACGACAACGACGATGATAATGATGATGATGATGATGATGATGATGACGACGACGACGATGATGATGATGATGATTCTGATGTAGACCCTATTAAAGCGAGGGTTGGATAAAAAAGAAAGCATTCTGCTTATTTCAAAACCTCGTACCGATTAACAAAATTCGTTCTTGTTCTTATTCTACTGCACACCTCAAAACCCACCAAAACTGAGGGCAGAGCATTAATGGTTGAATAATTTCACACATATTTCATCCACAAAGCCATACCGATGAGAACAGGGATGACGGCCATGATACTGTGAGCTTCCATTTGACTGAGACTGCGTCACAGGGTTGCATTCTACGCTTCAGTCATAATTCACCCTAGCTTCAACCTGGACCGAGAGATACAGACACCTGCAGTGTTAGGCAAGAAACTGCAGCTGAAATGTCCGTCAAAAAAATTTGAGCAACATCCGCCAGAACGAATTCGTCAAGTAGATGTGACTCGACTGTGCACGCTCAGCTCAGTGCGTGCTGGTCAGGGCGCGCGCGCGCACACACAAACACATGCACACAACCATTACCATCACTACCAACAACAACGACAACAACTGGCCTCTTAGCTGTCATGTGAAAATTTCCATCATTCAACAACATCAACAACACTAACAACAACATCTGGCCTCTTTGCTGACCATCTTAAAATTTCCATCATTCTGGTGGTATCAGCTGAGTGTTTTATAGGTCCCTCCCACCCCCCAAACTCCCGTCCTGCATATGTTCCTCTCCCGCCCCCTTTTCAAGACTTGCTAACGCATAGGGTTTTCCGTAGGCTCAAGGAGTTTACCAGATAATTGCTGGCAGATTTGACTGGAGCGCATAAGGAATTGTCCGAGTGCGATGAATCCGCAAACTCCAAACATACAAGCATACATATGGTGTGTCACATCACTGTGATTTTGCTGATATTTTTGTTTAAAGCCCAGCCGACTGCGTAGAGCCGTATCAGGACTATAACCATTTCAAAACATAAACACTTCAGCAGGTTAAAAAGCAAAAGAAAATTACGGACACATAGCAATACAATCGCGCACATAATCTAAGGACACACCAGGCAGGCAGACAAGACAGACAGACCAGACCAGACCAGACCTGACAGGCAGACAGACAAACAGACAAGTAGACAGACATACAAGACAGACAGACAGACAAGGTCCATGACTCACGCATGGCCTCCTTTGGGCTGCACGCAAAAAAACCGTTGATCCTTTATCTCCCCCTTCTCCTTCCCACCGCCATCCCCTACACCCACACCCTCACAAAACAGGGCCATTGTAGTTCTACAGTGTGTCTGTCTCCCATGTATCCCCCCCCCACCCCACTTCCATGTCCACACACCAGCAGCATGAAGAGGTCCTGTGAGCTCAAACTATACCCCGTCATTGTTCTCTTCAGAGCCTTTCGCTCCCTGTTCCGTGAGAACGATACCCTTCAAATTACAGGCCCCACACTTCGCCAACTGGGCTGTGAAGTCTACGGAATTCTTAGGAACACGGGGAACAGAGAGAGTGGATGAGAGGGATTATTGGGGGAGGGGGAATGAGGAGGAAGAGTGGTGTGAAGTCCAAGAACACGAATCATAAAACAGCGACAGCGTCGTAACGGACTCTCCGACAAAACAACAACAAATAAACAAAAACAAAACAAAAAAAACAAAACAAAACAACAAACAAAAACAAGACAAAAACAACAAACAAAAACAAAACAACAAACAAAAACAAAACAAAAAAACAACAAACAAAACAAAAACAAAGCAAACAAAAACAAAACAAACAAAAACAAAACAAACAAAAACAAAACAAAACAAAACAACAACAAAAAACGATCCTCAGGAACTGTGATTTGGAATTCATTCCAAACTGATTCATCATCACAGTTCTCAGTTCTACGTACACGATTACGTTTAACTTCACCCCTCCTCACGTAACAGATGGTAGAGCAAGTAAAGCGCATATGGAATCAATTCTCAGTTCTGCAGACGTAATCATATTCAACTCATTCCTGTTCAGACAAAGAGATAACAGATTGGGTGAGGCGTATATGGAGCTGTTTGAGTACCATGAATCCCTCCTGAATGATTGGCTCCTCTGCTGTCAACGCTTCGGCAGACTCTAAACTTACATGTACATGCAAAAGTGTGTGTGCAGACACGGAAATGGAAATAGGCTGAGGATTAGATTCTGTATCCTTTATTGAATATAAGGGATGGATGCATATGGAGGGCCATGATCGCCAACGCCATGCGGCAGGGCACATGACGATGATGATGATGATGATGCTATATTGACTGACTACTACTACTGCCACTACTACCACTACCACTTCTACTACTACTACTAGTATACTAACCATCACTTCTATTACACTCTGCTGCTGCTGCTCTACTACTACTACCACTTCTTCTATTATCACTACCACTACTACTGCTCTTCTCTACTACACTACCACTTCTATTACACTACCACTACTACTGCTGCTGCTGCTGCTACTACTACTACCACATTCTATTACCACTACCACTACTACTGCTGCTGCTGCTGCTACTACTACTACCACCACCACTTCTATTACCACTACCACTACTACTGCTGCTGCTACTACTACTACTACCACTTCTATTACCACTACCACTACTACTGCTGCTGCTGCTACTACTACTACCACCACCACTTCTATTACCACTACCACTACTACTGCTGCTGCTACTACTACTACTACCACTTCTATTACCACTACCACTACTACTGCTGCTGACTACTACTACCACTTCTATCCCACTACCACTACTACTGCTGCTATTACTACACCACCACTTCTATTACCAAACCACTACTACTGCTGCTGCTGCGCTACTACTACTACTAACACTTCTATTACCACTACCACTACTACTGCTGCTGCTACTACTACTACCACTTCTATTACCACTACCACTACTACTGCTACTAACTACACACCACTTTATTACCACTACCACTACTACTGCTGCTGCTGCTGCTACTACTACTACTACCACTTCTATTACCACTACCACTACTACTGCTGCTGCTACTACTACTACCACTTCTATTACCACTACCACTACTACTGCTGCTGCTGCTGCTACTACTACTACTACCACTTCTATTACCACTACCACTACTACTGCTGCTGCTACTACTACCACCAATTCTATTACCACTACCACTACTACTGCTGCTGCTACTACTACTACCACTTCTATTACCACTACCACTACTACTGCTGCTGCTGCTGCTGCTGCTGCTACAACTTCTATTACCAGTATCACTACTACTGCTGCTGTTGCTGCTACTAATACTACTACTGACTACTCCTGACTACACTTCTACTACCATCGACTGCTACTAGTACTGTTCTTGGCACTACAGGTACTGCTGTTGCTGCTACTATTGACTACTACGACTAATACGACTACCACGACTTGTGCTACTACTGCTGCTTCTACTACTACTAGAGGAGTGTTCTGAGCTTAATGTTTTTGTGCTTTGTATCTGCTTCTATGCTAGCTGAATGGGTAGCGCAAACTGTGTTAGATTTGAGAAGTTTCACAACATGGGAGATAATTCCTACGTGACTCTCAAGAGTTATGTCCTTTGGTTGATATTACTACTACTGTTACAACAACAACAACCATTTTAACTACTCCTACTCCTACTTCTACCACCACCACTACTGATGATGATGATTATGATATTGTTTTTACAGCGCAAACATTATGTCAAAAGTATGCCCGTTGCACTTAACTGAGTGTGAGACCATCACTACCTTTTTATTATGTAATGATAATGATAATAGTAGCACGAAAAAGAAACAAGACAGAAAGAAGAAGAAGAAGAAGAAGAAGAAGAAGAAGAAGAAGAAGAAGAAGAAGAAGAAGAAGAAGAAGAAGATGAAGATGAAGATGAAGATGAAGATGAAGATGATGATGATGATGATGATGATGATGATGATGACGACGACGACGACGACGAAGAAGAAGAAGAAAAAGAAGAAGATGAAGAAGAACAAGAATCAGAACAAGAAGAACAAAAAGAACAAGAAAAACAAGAAGAAGAAGAATCCTGGAACTCGAAGTTAGTTATTGAAAGGCGAACGTCTGAACCATTCTGCCACTTTCCTCTTTAAAACTGGAACAGCAAGTTGGCTGGGATCGAACACAGGACATCCGATCTTCAAGAAGTGTGGCACGCAGAGCTGAGAGAGAAAATAATACAGACGTGCAGGCACACTGGGCCCAAGACACGGGTTACCTTACCAACTTGGCACCACGTCCATCCCTCAAAATCAATCCACCTGAAAACTTTGTGGCAAAGAAGCTGAAGCGAGTTTCTCTGGACACACCACGTACTGCCCAAGTTTCACTCGTTTCGTTTCCGTTTCCCAGACCACAGACAGACAGACAGATAGACAGTCAGACAGACAGTCAGACAGACAGGCAGGCAGGCAGGCAGGCAGACAGGCAGACAGCAGCAAGTCAGACAGAAAGACAGTCAGACAGACAGTCACGCAGACAGACAGCAGCAAGTCAGACAATTAGACAGACAGACGGTAAGACAGTCAGACAGACAGTCAGTAAGTCAGTCAGACAGGCAGACAGACAGCAAGTCAGACAATTAGACAGAGACAGTCAGGCAGACAGACAGACAAACAGACAGGCAGACAGCAAGACAATAAGTCAGTCAGACAGTAAGTCAGACAGACGGACAGTTAGACAGACAGACAGACAGACAGTAAGTCAGACAGACAGTGTGACAGACAGACAGTCAGTTAGAACGTCAGACACAGACAGTCAGACAGACAGTAAAACAGCAAGTCAGACAATTAGATAGACAGACGGATAGTCAGTCAGACAGGCACTCAGTCAGACAGACACAGGCAGACAGTAAGACAGTCAGACAGACACAACACAGACTACTCAGGCTGCACGCACAATTCCGTTTACTTTCTGTTCCCACTCCCACAACAACACAACCATGGCTATTGTATTCCTTCCTACACTCTCTCTGTGTGTCCTGTCTGCACGCAAAAAGCCTGTAGGTATCTTTTCTACAGGAACGTGCCCTGTCGTTGTTGTCCCCCTAAACCACTACTACCACTGTCTTTAGTGTTAAAGTCAGCTTTCAAGAACCACTACTACCACTGTCTTTAGTGTTAAAGTCAGCTTTCAAGAACCACTACCACCACTGTCTTTAGTGTTAAAGTCAGCTTTCAAGAACCACTACTACCACTGTCTTTAGTGTTAAAGTCAGCTTTCAAGAACCACTACTACCACTGTCTTTAATGTTAAAGTCAGCTTTCAAGAACCACTACTACTACTGTCTTTAGTGTTTAAAGTCAGCTTTCAAGAACCACTACCACCACTGTCTTTAGTGTTAAAGTCAGCTTTCAAGAACCACTACTACCACTGTCTTTAGTGTTAAAGTCAGCTTTCAAGAACCACTACTACCACTGTCTTTAGTGTTAAAGTCAGCTTTCAAGAACCACTACTACCACTGTCTTTAGTGTTAAAGTCAGCTTTCAAGAACCACTACTACCACTGTCTTTAGTGTTAAAGTCAGCTTTCAAGAACCACTACTACCACTGTCTTTAGTGTTAAAGTCAGCTTTCAAGAACCACTACGACCACTGTCTTTAGTGTTAAAGTCAGCTTTCAAGAACCACTACTACCACTGTCCTTAGTGTTAATGTCAGCTTTCAAGAACCACTACTACCACTGTCTTTAGTGTTAAAGTCAGTTTTCAAAAACCACTACTACCACTGTCTTTAGTGTTAAAGTCAGCTTTCAAGTTCGCTTGTGGATCTCTCTTCAACTAGAACACTATCCCCTAATACACTACTACCTTTAGTGTTAAAGACAGCTTTCAAGTTCGATTGTGGATTTCTCTTCAACTAGAACGCTCTCTATCCCTACTATCTGTAGTGTGAAGACAGTCGCTGTGGTGTAGCGGTTAGCGCAATGGACTACTGATAGGAAGGTTCTGGGTTCGAGTCCCCATCAGTCTCTTCAAAAAATCGTCGCGGGATTTTTCGGCTCCAACCGGCTCCTAGCCAGCGTTGAGCGTGCTATGGGCTCATTGGGAAGACTGGGACCATACAGTCGAGCCTTATCCACTTCACGGATGTGTCAATGAGGGTGCTGCTGAAATTTTCTGAGCAACACCGCAGGTGTTTGCATGTCTCGGGCCTGGTTGACGCCGGGATACATTGTGATAGTAAACGCAGAGTACATCCCTGTCACGTGGTCTCAATCCAAGATGGAACTCCACAGCATCATGATTATCATTCTTCTTCTCTTCCTCCTCATCGCATTATACAACTGAGCCAGCTTCTGCGGCCATTAAGGTGGCCAAGAAAATGGGAACAAAACAAAACCAAAAGAAAGAAACAGTGGCCATTAATATAATTTCCTAAGTGCAATGATAAAAAAGATCTTTATTGTGAAGGAGATAGCCTTTAAGTTAGCCTGTTAATTTCTCTTCCACTATCTCCAAAACCACTACAATCTAAATGTTAAAAACAGCTTTCAAATTAGCTTGTGTACGTTTCTCTTAACTAGAACATTCTCTATCTCAAAAAGAACCATATCCAAAAGGACTACTATCATAAGCGTTAAAAGCTGTCATCAAATTAGCCTGCAGATTTCTTTTCAGCTAAAACATACTCTATCTCGAAAAGCAATACCGATAGTATCTTAGGTTTTAAAAACGGCTATCAAATTAGCTTGCGGATTTCTTTTCAGCTAAAACACTCTCAATCTCGAAAAGTACTATTACCTGAAGTGCTGAAAACAGCCTGCAAGATCGAAAACTGGCCTATTCGCACTGTCCACCTTAATGTTCCTATCATCCTGCTGGTGTAAGCTTAGTATTGTATTGGTATCTGTCCATCACCTCTACCCATTTCAAGACCTGGCTAGCACAGAGGGGTTTTTCGCAGGCTCAGGGAATCTGCCAGATAACTGCAAGCAGATTTGGGTGGAGCGCATATGGAATTCTCCGAGAGCGACGAACAATCCCTCTTGAACAAACACCGGACTCTCTTTACAACTGGTACATGCCTCGTCTGCAAATCCACAACTGTCGTAATTACGCTGGCCCATCATCATCAAGTGCCCTGCCGCATGGCGTTGGCGATCATGGCCCTCCATATATATACGTCCCTTGCTACCGCAAGCACATCTTCCACCCTCTCCGTCCTCAGCCACCCTGCAAGTCCGTGCAATGTTTTCTCCCTGGGTCTATCTGGTGTTCTCTTTCCCTCCACCTTTCCTGTTGTGACCAAGTGCTCTACTTCCCCTTTCCTCATAAAATGGCCTATAAATGTTAAAATGGCCCATTAGTATAGATATTAGAGAGCCGTGCTCGTAACGCAAGGAGCTGGGTTTGAACGTTCAACCCTCGGGCGGACATGGTTGTTTCAAGACCTTGCCTACACGTGGGGCGTTATGTGCAGGCTTGGGGCTTACGCCATGATCAGTTTGGATCTTGTCCATCACGTGGCATCAGTGGCATCAGTACGTGTATGGAATTCATTCCGGGGCGCGGGGGACTTTGTCTCGAGAAACCGAAATCTGAGGAACTGATACTGTCGTTCGAGTTGAGGACAGCTTTGAAATTACCTTGTAGATTTCTTCACAACTGATAAATCCTCTCTCTCTCTCTGTATATATATATATACATATATATCCCTCTCTTTCCCCCCTTCCTTTTCCTCCTCTCTCTCTCTATATCCCTCTCTCTCTCCCCTTCCTTTTCCTCCTCCTCACTCCCCTCCTCCACCTCCTCTCTCTCTATATACATATATATCCCTCTCTCTCCCCCCTTCCTTTTCCTCCTCCTCTCTCCTCCTCCACCTCCTCTCTCTCTATATACATATATATCCCTCTCTCTCCCCCCTTCCTTTTCCTCCTCCTCTCTTCATTCCTCCTCTCTCTCCCTTTCTCCTCCTCCTCTCTCTCTAAATCATGTACTGCTGCTCTCTCTCTCTCTCCCTCTCTCCCCCTTCCTCCTCCACCTTCTCTCTATCTCTTTCTCCTCCTCCTCCTCTTCGTGTTCCTTCATTCCCTCTCTCTCTCTTGTTTCATATCCTTCATCATCAAACTCAATGCAGAGGCCTACACTAGTTTCATGAGAAAATAATTATATTTTCTTCAGTCACAAGCCACGTTCTTTCTGCAAACTGCAACAGGAAAAGGTTGATGGACGCATGTGTGCGTGTAGGGCAGTGTGGGGGGGGGGGGGGAGTAGAGAAGGGGAGGGAAAGACAAGGAAAAGCATGTAATTGTGTTGTTATTCTCTACAGAGATAACTGTACTAGGCAGCCGTGAAATTTTGTTTAAACATACAAACATGCGCGCGCGCGCATACACACACACACACATACAGAGAGAGAGAGAGAGAGAGAGAGAGAGACAGAGAGAGAGAGAGAGAGAAAGAGAGACAGAGAGAGACAGAGGGAGAAAGAGAAGAGAGAGAGACAGAGAGAGAGAGAGAGAGAGAGAGAGAGAGAGAGAGAGAGAGAGATCTTTCAGACGGCAAAATGAAGACTTTAGTTTGATCAGTAATATTTTATTCCCTCCCCTCTATTTCTCTCTCTCGGTGTCTGTCTCTGTCTCTCTCTGGGCGTGTGTACGTGTATATATTCAGGAAAAAAAAAAAAAAAAAAAAAAAAAATTTGGCTGAATATTTACGCCTGTCTTGTTTTGTTACATCAAATACGCATTTTGACTCTCTCTTTCTCTCTGTCTCTCTGTGTGTGTGTGTGTGTGTGTGTGTGTGTGTGTGTGTGTGTGTGTGTGTGTGTGTGTGTGTGTGTGTGTGTGTGTGTGTGTGTGTGTGTGTGTGTGTGTGTGTGTGTGTGTAGCTTGACAAAGACCAGTTGGTCTTGTTTTGTGTATCAAGCACATGTTCATATTGTATTTTGATGTGTTTCTGATTTAATACATGTGAGAAGAGAAACCAAGACAGAAGAGAGAGAGAGAGAGAGAGAGAGAGAGAGAGAGAGAGAGAGAGAGACAGACAGAGACACAGAGAGAGTGAGTGTGTGTGTGTGTGTGTGTGTGTGTGTGTGTGAGAGAGAGAGAGAGAGAGAGAGAGAGTATGTAGACACAGACAGGGGCGACATGGATGGGAGGGGAGACAGAGAGAGAGAGAGAGAGAGAGAGAGAGAGAGAAAGACAGAGAGAGAGACAAAGACAGACAGAGAGGGGCACAGAGAGAAAGAGAGGAGATAGAGGCAGAGAGAGACAGAGAGAGAAGGAGAAACAGACAGACAGACTGACAGACAGAGAGAGAGAGATGGGGCGAGATAAAAGAGAGAGAGACAGACAGACAGATAAAAAGACAAGACAGACAGACAGACAGACAGACAGAGACATGCAGACAGACAGACAGAGAGGGGCGACATAGAGGGACAGGGAGAAAGAGAGAGAGAAAGAGAGAGAGAGAGAGACAGAAAGAGGGGCAGAGAAAGAAAGAGGAGATAGAGGCAGAGAGAGAACACACACACACACAGAGAGAAAGACACAGAGAGAGAGACAGAGAGAGAGAGGCGCAGAGAGAGAAAGAGAGACAGAGACAGAAGGAGAGACAGACAGACAGAACGACAGACTGAGACAGAGAGATGGGTCGAGATAAAAGAGAGAGGCCAGGAGAGAGAGAGAGAGAGAGAGTGAGACAGAGAGAGAGAGAGTGAGAGTGAGACAGAGAGAGAGAGAGAGAGAGTGAGAGTGAGACAGAGAGAGAGAGAGAGACAGACAGACAGACAAAGAGAGACAGACACAGACATAGAAATTGACAGAAAAAAAAGGAAGCAGAGAAGACAGGATAAACGGACACAGAAGGGGGAGGGAGGAAGGACATACCTGCAGCAACAGACGCTCATCGCCCCACACCACCACCCGATTCCAGTCGATGACCTCGGAAAAGGGGAGCTCCCAGCTGTTGCTGAGCAATACGGGCACACAGGCCGCCTGGAGGACCTCCATGAACCTGTCCACAGACACACACACATATTATTACCGTGCTGTGTTTAGTTGGTGTTGATGCTGTACATGTGTTGGTGTTGGTGCTGATTTGTGGTAGACCCAGGGAGAAAATACTGGACGGATTTGCAGGGTGGCTGAGGACAGACAGGGTGGAAGATGTGCTTGCGGCGACAAGGGATTGATGCACATGGAGGCCATGACCGCTATCGCCAAGCAGCAGGGCACATGATGATGATGATGTTGTATTTGTTATATTGTGTTGGATTGGGTTGGGTTGGGTTAGGTTAGGTTGGGTTGGGTTATGTTGGGTTAGGTTAGGATTGGATTGTTGTTGCTGTGTTTGTGTTGTGTTGTGTTGTGTTGTGTTGTGTTGTGTTGTGTTGTGTTGTGTTATGTTGCAATAATCTTGAGCTGAGCTGAGCTGTATTGCGTTGCGCTACATGTGTTGCGTTTTAAAGTTAATGATATGATGATGATGATGACGATGATGACGACGACGACGATGATGATGACCACCACGACGATGATGATGACCACGACGACGACGATGCTGTTGGCAACGTCGACGACGACGACGATGATAATGACGACGACGACGATGATGATAAGGAAGGCAGGCACTGAAGATAATCTATACATGATAGGTATCTTCACGACAAGGACGATGATGATCACAATGACCTCCACAGAGGCAAGGAAGAGGGGAACAACATTACTGTTGTTTTTGTTTAAGGCCCAGCCGACTGCGTAGAGCCATACCAGGGCTATCACTGTTCCACAACACATACAATACTTCAACCGGGAAAAAGTGGAAAAGAAAATTAAATTCACTTATCAATATACTCGCCACATAATCTAAGAAGATACCCCTGGTGTTGACCACTCCGTCTAATTTATCGCACAGGGGGTTAAAAAAAAACACACCTGAATATAAATTTAAACATATCTAAGAACACTAAAACATATAAAACCAGGCCCAAATTACCTAAAATTGTTTCAGTATATCTCAATTCCCCAGAGCTAAAAAAAAATGCACATAATACATGTACCAAATTGTAAATATTAAGAGAAAGTGCGTAAGGCTTAATCGAACACATACAGGTGAATGGACCAGCAAGGCAGAAAATGACAGGAAGAAATGACAGAAAGCAAAGGAACAAGGCCGAAACAAAGAGAGTGACAGAAAAGAGGAAATTTCTAGCACGGAATTACCAGAAGGTGGGGATACTATTTATACTGAAAAGAGCCCCCACAACAAATTTTAGGATGTAAAATAAGCAATGCGTAGGATTTCCTTCCCCTAACTTCCCTCCCTCCCACCCCCACCCCCTTCGCTTTTTTTTTCTAAATCTAGCCTCGCCAACATATGGTTTACTCTACATGTAAATTACACACAGAAGGAAGAGAGAAAGATATTGATTGGTTGATGACTGAATGACTGACTGATTGATTGACTGATTGATTGATCGGTTGATTGGTTGATTGATTGATCGATCTTTATTTTCTAACGGTAAAGACAATGACACAATACAGCAGAGTTTGACTGATATGTGTGTGTGTGTGTGTGTGTGTGTGTGTGTGTGTGTGTGTGTGTGTGTGTGTGTGTGTGTGTGTGTGTGTGTGTGTATATATATATATATATATATAGAGAGAGAGAGAGAGAGAGAGAGAGGACAGACAGAAAAGAGATGTCCCCCAAAAAAATTTTCACAGCTTTCAGTGTATCCACACACACACACACACACACACACACACACCACACACACATACACACACACGACAAAAAACAACCACGTCCCTCTCTCTCACTCTCTCTCTCTCTCTTCTGTTCACACAAGCACACGCACACAAAATATTTTCTAACAAATTAGCGTGTACCCCCACCCCATCCTCTCTCTCTCTTTTCTCTCTCTCACACGCACACACACACGCACGAAAACTCACGCGCGAGCTCACACACTTACAGACACACAACACACACACACACACAACAACACCGCGCGTGCGCGCGCGCACACACACACACTCACACACACACACACACACACACCACCACTCTCTCTCTCACACACACACACACACCTGACAAAACTGCAGACAGGCTGCAACTTTCCCACACAGGTCACCGCCCGATCTGTGACCTCCAAGTATTCTGACCTTTGCCCTCGGGTAATGGTGACCTTTCCCCTGTTCGAAATAACGGTTTTTTCATGGCCCCCCGATAGCACGCCCAATCTAATCCCTCTCCTAACAAAAGGGCTAATACGGGAGGAAGAAAAGAGGAGAGGAGAGAGAGAAAGACAGACAGACAGACAGTGAGACCGAGAGAAAAACAGGGCAGACAGGCAATAAGAGAGAGAGAGAGAGAATAAAGAGAGAGAGAGAGACAGACAGAGAGACAACAGACAGCAGTGAGACCGAGAGAAAAAAGGGCAGACAACAGAGAGAAAACAACAGAGAGAGAAGAGCAACAGACAACAGACAGAGAGGAGAAGACAGAGACCAGATTAATACAACAAACCCGTGAGAGAGATAGACAGACAGACATACAGACAGAGAAGATAGACAGATAAAGAAGAGTAGACAGACAGACAGAGCATAAAATAGAAACAACAGACAGACAGAAAAAGAGAGAGACATACAGACAGACAGACATACATACATACAGACAGACAGACAGACAGAGAATCGTGTGGCGCACTGCACACTTATAAACGATAAATCGATTTTCAAAAATCTTTTTCTTTTAAACACTAGGGATCAACATAAATCGAACCGTTCTGACGCTCTTACGCTGCCTATAGCTTTCTGGCATCAGAACGTCGTCTAAAGTGACATTTACCTCAGAGCAGCTGAATTCATGCACTGTTTATCAAATCGTGACCCACATGAGGTGAAAGGAGTTAAACACGACTGCGTAAGGTTTAATTACACCTCATTACTTGGCGCCTGTAAATCATCACTATAACCAGTGACAATACATACAAATAAGCTGCCCCTTTGCTAAATTCAAAATATCCACACCTAAAACAGCATATTGACAAAGCTTGCGATCAACGCAGACCACCTTATAACAGTCGGAAACACACACACGCACACGCACACACACACACACACGCAACACCACACACACACACACACACACACACACACACACAACACACACACACACAAAAACACACAAAACACACACAACACACACACACACACACACACACACACACACACACACACACACACACACACACACACACATCTACTGGACGGAGCAGAAGGGAAGTTTCAATGTTTTTCTCATAATTTTTGTATCTGGTGTTTGTTTGTTTGTAATCTTACACTTGACAAAGGCCAGTTGGCCGAAAATTTGCGCCTGTCTTGTCTGTTGTATTAAATACGCGTTCTGATTCTTTTTTCGTGTTTTTTTTGTTTGTTTTGTTTTTTGTTCCTTAAAGCCTATCACTGTCCCGCAATACAGGCACTCGCGGTGATAGATGAGTTAAATTATTGTTATTCATATTCACATTCATTTCTTTTGTCACACCGGATTTACCACGTGAAGCTCGGGCTGATCTCCCTGTTGAGAGTGGGTCGCCACAGTGCAGTGCCACCTGAACTTTTTCTTTTTTGGTAAACTATGAACCATCGGCCAGCATTTTTTCTTTGCTCGTTTGTTTGTTTGTTTGTATGTTTTAGATAATTCGGGACCGCCTGCCTGGAATAAACTTCAACTCTCTCTTCGTCTAACACTAACCATTTTCTGGTTTAAAATCCAATCTAAAATAAAAACCCACCTCTTTCTCCAACAATGAATTCTGCAACTGCCTCTTTCCATCAGTGTGTGTGTGTGTGTGTGGTGCGTGCGTGCGTGCGTGCGTGCGTGCGTGCGTGCGTGGTGCGTGTGTGTGTGTGTGTGTGTGTGGTGTGTGTGTGTGTGTGTGTTTGGATTGTTTTAAAGTGGTCCGCATTGATCGCATGCTTATGTCTGTTGCGTGGGTGCACTTTGATTTGAATTGTGAAGATTTGGCGTATATAAACTGTTATTATTGTTGTTGTTATTATTATTATTATCATTATTATTATTGTTATTGTTGTTGTTGTTGTTGTTGTACTATTATTATTATTTAGCATCCTCATTTTCCTCCTCCTCCTTATCATCATCATTACAGCAGAAAAGCTACAGGGAACAAGAGCACCTGGTAGAAATCCAGGGAGAAAACAAATTAGCTCTGCAGAGTGGATAAGGACACAGAAAGGGCAGGAGATAAACCTACAGCAACAAAAAATAGATTCGTATGGAGGGCAATGATCGCCAACGCCATGCGGCAAAGCACATGATGATGATGATGATGATGATGATGATGATGATGATGATGATGATGATGATGATGATGATGTGCTTACTCAAAACTAGCAAACTGATCCGACACGCGCAGACAGACTTGAGCTGTTTATAGACACCTGTAGGGGATTTAATTAAGTAACGATGGTTTTATGGTTTGCCGTTAATATTACACTTCATGCGCACACAGACTTGGGCTGCTTATAAACACCTGCCGGGGAGTTAAGTAATACTGATTTTAAGGTTTGCCGTTAATATTATATTTCACCTTCCATACAGAGGTGGTAGATGAAGTCAGGTATTATTAGGTTCTTGTACAATGGGGATTAGGTATAGACCAAGGGTTTGCAGATCAAATGACTTACGCCGGCCACTGGCTTTTCAATGAGATGGTTGATGAAGGTGAGATACCAAGCTGCGTTCACACAATGAGGCTTAGAGGTACGGGTAAGAGACAAGATCTGTTGTCAAAATTACCTCCACCAGCCATGTTATCAGACAATGGATGGTAATTATCAAACGTCTTTGTCTGGATGTTCACTGTCCGCCTTCACCCTTCCACTCCTGCACGCCATCCACCAACTCATCATCATGTGCCCTGCTGCATGGCGTTGGCGATCATGGCCCTCCATATGTATCTATCCCTTGTCGCCGCAACCACATTCTCCACCCTCTCTGTCTTCAGCCACTCCGCAAGTCCGTCCAATATTTTCTCCCTGGGTTTACCTGGTGTTCTCTTTCCCTCCAGCTTTTCTGTTGTGACCAGGTGCTCTAATTTCCCTTTCCTCATAAAATGGCCTATAAATGTTGCCTGTCTTTTCCAAATCTTCCTTATGGATGATCTTCTTGTGTTTGCCTCTATCAAGACTGTCTCGTTTGTTTTCTTTGCTGTCCATGCAAACTCTCAACATTCTTCTTAGAAACCACATCTCGGCTGCCTCAATCTTGTTCTAGCTTTGCGTGTTGACTGTCCACGCCTCACAACCGTATAACATTATCGGTTCTATACAACATTCAAGAACTCTCTTCTTGATGTTAATTGTTAGGCATTTGTTGGTAAGAAAGCTTTTCGTCTTCTTGAATGCTGTTTTGGCTTGGCCGATTCTGCTGGCTATTTCCGATGTTCATCTGCCGTCTGGTGAGACTCTAGGTCACTGCCCTTGGGAAGTCCTACTTCTTCAGAGCTTAAAAGTTGGACGTACACACGATCTTGCAGGTCTTCCGAAGACGTCTTTTTACTGAAGTTCGGCAACAGAGGGACCCGCTGTTCGCAGATGTGAGTTATTAATTCCATTCTTCCTGCTTAGTTCGTGCTTCGCCTATTGACGGCTAACGTCCATAATGAACTATCTTTCCTCTATTTCATCTGGAGACAAAACGATGTTCATTATAACACTGCCTATCTGACACACCATATGGGGTCTGCGGTAGGATCTAAACTGAAGTTGTCTATCAGGAGTATTCTGAACACACACATCCTTCTCTCTCTCTCTCTCTCTCTCTCGTTCGTTCTCTTGCCGTCTCTCTCTCTCTCTCTCTCTCTCTCTCCCTCTCTCTGTCTCTCTCTCTCTCTCTGAGCTCTCTCTCTCTCTCTGAGTCTCTGCTCTCTCTCCTCTCTCTCCCCTCTGAGTCTGGCTCTCTCTCTCTCTGAGTCTCTCTCTCTCTCTCTCTGATCTCTGGCCTCTCTCTCTCTGAGTCTCCTCTCTCTGTCTCTGGTCTCTCTCTCTGATCTCTGGCTCTCCTCTCTCTCTCATCTGAGTCTCTCTCTCTCTCTCTGATCTCTGGCTCTCTCTCTCTCTTGAGTCTCTGGTCTCTCTCTCTCTCTCCATCTGAGTCTCTGGCTCTCTCTCTCTCTCCATCTGAGTCTCTCTCTTTCTCTCTCTGTGAGTCTCTGGCTCTCTCTCTCTCTCTCCATCTGAGTCTCTCTCATCTCTCTCTCTCTCCTCTGAGTCCTCTCTCTCTCTCTCTCTTGAGTCTCTCTCTCTCTCTCTCTCGAGTCTCTCTCATTCTGCTCCTCGTCTCTCATTCTGTCTCTCTCTCTCTCTCTCTGAGTCTCTGGCCTCCTCTCTGTCTCTCTCTCTGCTCTCTCTCATCTAGTCTCTCTCTCTCTCTCGATCTCTGGCCCCTCTCTCTCTCTCTGTCTCTCGTCTCTCTCTCCCTCTCTATCTCCCATTGGCTCTCTCTCTCTTGCATGCGTCCTTGTCGTTACGTGACGCTGTGTGTAATGAGAAGTAAGAGTCTAGGGGTCAGTGTGTGGTGGAGGTGGAGGTGGGAGGAGGGAGGGAAAGTTTGAGGGGTGCTGAGGGAGGACCTCGATCGAACGCTTTTCATGTTCCAATCTGCTGCAACTCCCCAGGTGGCTAAAAGCGTAAGCACACCAGAATATGCATCCAGACAAAGAACTGCTCTGATATTGAGGCCGTGCGACATCGACCTCTCTGTTCAAACACGTTGCCATCTTGAAATAAAAAGCAAGCAGGACAAGGCTGTATCCTCGGTTTCTCACACTAATCAATGCACGGTGTCATGCAATGTGTTGTTAACATGCGGCACACACTTTTGGTCACAAACAACACAACCAGTATGTGTGTTGCGTGGTTAGTTGTAGTCACCATTCCCCTCGCGTCATGCCATCCACAGAATGTACAGCACAGAATTTCCAGATTTATTGATTGATTTGGTTAAGTTTTTACGTCGACACCCACCTCAGTTGATATAGCCGACGGGGATAACCATCCCAGGGAAGTGGGGGAAGGGGGACTTATCTAATCCTATACTGACACCACCAGAACAACAATGATGTTAAGATGGGACAGTGAGAAGGCCAGTATTAACGTAGCGCTCCCTGGGATTCGAACCCACAACCATTAGTATTCAATCCGACGCTAAAACCAACTAAGCTACTGGGGTTCGCTAGAATTTCCAGAAGGTGGGGATACTATTTATACTGAAAGCGCCCCCAGCATCCCCACAGAGATGAGCCGTATCCTCGTTTCTCACACTGATCAATGCACGCGTCATGCGATATACTGTTAACATGCGGCGCACAGCTTGGGTCACACACACAACCAGTCTGTGTATTGCGTCATGCCATCCACGCAAATGTCCTTAGCACGACGTTATCAATTCCATCTAATCTGAAACATCAGGTACTAAAATAAGGTTGTGGTGTATCTTTTTCCATCGTATGTAACCGTCTAAGACCATTCGTCTTATCACATCTCTTTTTGCAATGCACAGGAAGATCCTTACTTTGTAACCTACTTTGTAAACACTATGTCAAAGGAGAAATGGCCTCCAGCTTTTTGTTCTGGTTTGGTTTTCTTTGTCTTTCAAACTTACTCTTTTAAAAATGAAGGACTGGCCTCCGTTTTGTTTGTTTGTTTGGTTGTGGTTGGTTGGTTGGTTGTTGTTGTTTTTTGTTCGTTTTGTTTTGTTTTTCATTTTCTGTTTTTGTTGTTGTTGGTGGTGGTGGTCTTTTTTTTTTTGGGGGGGGGGGTGTTGGTTGGTTTGTTTGTTTTTGTTTTTTGTTTATTTTTTGTTTTTTCCAGCATACATCTTTCCTAGATAATGACAATAATACTGATATTCATTCATTAAGGCGCCAAATCTTGATATACACATCAAATCAAAGCGCACGTATCTCACCCACCATTCACTAAAACTTTCACTCACAATGATAAAAACTTGTACGGACAAAGCCCATGTATACAGGGAGGTGGGAAAACAGGAGGGAGATGGAGGAGAACAGAGGGAGGTGGAGGAGAACAGGAGGGAAGTGGAGGAGAACAGGAAGGAGGTGGAGAGAACAGAAGGAGGTGGAGGAGAACAGGAGGGAGGTGGAGGAGAACAGGAGGGAGGTGGAGGAGAACAGGAAGAGTGGAGGAGAAAGAAGGAGGAGGGAGAACAGGAGGGAGGTGGAGGAGAACAGGAGGGAGGTGGAGGAGAACAGGAGGGAAGTGGAGGAGAACAGGAGGGAAGTGAGGAGAACAGGAGGGAGTGGAGGAGAACAGGAGAGAGGTGGAGGAGAACAGGAAGGAGGTGGAGGAGAACAGGAGGGAGGTGGGACGAAGGGTGGGCATGTAAAGGGCAAAAATCACTGGCTGGACAGAACTTTACGTACGTCTTCAAGAAAGAAAACAAGGATATATATATATGACTGTCCAATGGAAACGGGAAGATTATTCAAGGCAGACAGTTCCTGTTGCTGCCTTTTGGTTTAAAGCCCAGCCGATTGCGTAGAGCCAATCAGGGCTATAACCAGTTCAAAACATTCATAATACTTCAACAGAAAGAAAAAAGGAAAGAAAATTAAGTACACATATCAATGTATTCGCGCACATAATCTAAGGAGATGCCCCTGGCGTTGATCACTCCGTCCAATTTATCGCATAGGGGTTTTAATAAACATACCTAAATACAAATTTACACATAACTCAGGACACTAAAACATATATAAAAACGGGCCTAAATTACCTAAAATTGCATCTGCATATGTCATTTCCCTAGAGCCAAAAACGCACTTAATACATGTACCAAATTATAAATATTAAGAGAAAGTACGTAAGACTTTATCGAACACATACAGATGAAAGGACCATTAAGGCAGAAAATGATAGGAAGAAATGACAGAAAGCAAAGGAACAAGGCAGAAAAAAATGACATAAAAGGGGAAATTTCTGGCATAGAATTTCCAGAAGGAGGGGATACTATTTATGCTGAAAGAGCCCCTGGCATCCTTCGGGGGGATCTCATTTACTGAAAACGTGAATCATTCTAACAGTATACAGAATGCAAGCACACACGAATGTTGCTGACCTGAAAAAAGCAATTGAATCACTTCTGCCCACTTCCAAGATTTTCATAGGATCGTCTCACTCAGGGAGATTTCCTTCTACCCCCCCCCCCCCACTCCCACCCCCTTTCCTACGTCACCTCAATGGCGACAAAAGTTGGCACGGTTTTTACAATGCAATGATGATGATGATGATGATGATGATGATGATGATGACGATGGTGATGATGATGATGATGATGACGATGGTGATGATGATGATGATGATGATGATGGGTGACGATGGTGATGATGGTGACGAGGTAAGTGTGCTGTGGATTTCCATCTAGGATTCAGACTGCGTGACAGGGTTGTACTCTACGTTCCCAGTCATTAATCATCCTGGCGTTATCCAGGCCCGAGAGATAAAGACACCTGCGGCGTATGTCAGGAGATCTGAGCAACACCTTCAATGACACATCTTCCCCCTCACTCCCTTCCGGTTCCACCAAAGAATCAACTTGTTTTTTTAAAATTCATTTTTACTTTGTTAATTACAAAATACATAAAACGTATCTGTATGTACGTTTCATTTCATGATCCATATTCTCCACCGCTTGTGTTTCTACCCCCACGCCGATCATTCTGGCTCTCCAACACACGGCCCCCCCTCCCTCAACCTACCAACACAAAGGTCACCGTGAGAGCAGAGAATAAAAGGTCACAAAATCTGGGACAACTGTTTTCCGTACTGGTGTGATGATGAGAACGGGGATGATAGGGTTGATAGTGACGACATTATGGAGTTCCATTTTCGGACAGAGATTGACAGGGCTGCGCTGTAAGGTTACTTTCATAATATGTCCTGGCATCAACCAGGCCCGAGAATTATTCTGCTGTGCTGGTCAAGAAATTTGAGCAACACACTACACGACGGTTTCCTTAAGTGGGTGACATTCGGTCACGAAATCTGAGCAACACCATCAGTGACGTTTCCGTAATATGGACGACATTCGGTTGTGTGGTCGAGACAGCTGAGCAATACCCTCAATGACATTTCCATAAAATGGATGAGTTTCGGTCAAGAGATTTGAGCAACACCCTCAGTGACGTTTCTTTAAGTGAACGAGACTCGATTCTGTGATCAATAAATTTGAGCAACGCCTTCAATGACATTTCCGTAAAGTTGATAACACTCGGCTGTGTGGTCAAGAACTTTGAGCAAAACCCTCAACAACGTTTCCTTAACCCTTTGACTCCTGCACCGTATCCATCAACTGCAAAAACTTAACACTTCGATTCCCTCACCCTGTAGGTGAGGAAATCAAAGAGTCAAGTTTTTGCTTTGCTAGCATGATTGGCAATACAGGATGCTGATGGACAGGGTGCGGGAGTCAAAGGGTTAAAGTGAAGGAGATTCGACTCTGTGATCAAGAAATCTGAGCAACACCCTCAACGATGTCTCCGTAAAATGGACTATAATCGACCACCCCCAACAGGGAAGGCACTGCCCACAACATAATATTTTGGTGACGGCAGCGCACGCAGGACACAATCACATTTGAACAACGCAGTCATCATCATCAAGTGCCCTGCCACATGGCCTTGGCGATCATGGCCCTCCGTATACATCTATCCCTTGTTGCCGCAAGCACATCTTCCAACCTCTCTGTCCACAGCCACTCTGCAAGTCCGTCCAATATTTTCTCCCTGGGTTTACCTCGTGTTCTCTTTCCCTCCAGCTTTCCTGTTGTGACCAGGTGCTCTAATTCCCTTTTCCTCATAAAATAGCCTACAAATGTTGCCTGTCTTTTCCTAATCTTCCTATGAATGATCTTCTTGTGTCTGCCTCCATCAAGACTGTCTCGTTTGTTTTCTTTGCTGCCCATGGAACTCTATAAACACTTTTCTTAGAAACCACATCTCGGCTGCCTCAATCTTGTTCTGGTTTTGCTTGTTGACTGTCCACGCCTCACAACCGTACAACATTATGGGTTCATATAACATTCAAGAACAACGCAGTACAGGTGCCATTCAACGCAAGAGGGACCAGCGAATGGCCAACCCATGGCCACAAGACTTCATCCCATGCAGAGCCCCGCGGAAGAACATGTGTCTCAGAGATCGGTCTTGTGTCCCACATGACAGGGGATCGGTATGCCAGAGTTAACAAGAAACACCACGAGGGTGCAGATAGGACTCGGAGCATCAGTGCCTCGCCACTCTCTGGACAATCACCTCCCGAGCTCCCAACACCACTTCGATATTGTTATTGTTGTTTAAAGCCCAGCCGATTGTGTAGAGCCATACCAGAGCTATAACCGCTTCAAAACAAACAAAACTTTAACAGGAAAAAAAAAAGAAAAGAAAATTAAGTACACATATCAATGCATTCGCGCACATAATCTAAGGACATGCCCTTGGCGTTAACCATTCCGTCCGATTTATCAAACAGGGGATTTAAAAAACACACCTGAATACAAACGTCAGCATACCTAAGGACACCAAAACATATATAAAAGCGGGCATAAATTATTTAAAAATGCCTCCGCATATCTCACCTCCTTAGAGCCAAAAATGCACTTAATACATGTATCCAATTATCAATCCTAAGACAATGTACGCAAGACTTTATCGGACATATACAGGTAAATGGACCAGCAAGGCAGAAAATGATAGGAACAAATGATAGAAAGCACAGGAACAAGGCAGAAACATACAAAGTGACCAAAAAAAAACCAAAAAAAAAGGAAATTTCTAGCGGGGGGGGGGGGGGGGGGGGGGGGGGGCGCACTCGACAGTCATTTCATCAAGCAAAGGATGGCTGTCCATGCGTTGCATGATCCATTCGGAACCAGTCATCAGTTACAGGATCAGTCTTCTATCCCACAAGCCAGGTGACAGGGATCGGTATGCCTAATCATGCGTCCAATCGACCAGTCCCCCTACCTCCCTCCCTCCCCCCCCCCCCGGTGTTCTGTACGTTTTCAGGATGGTTATAATCCTGATACAGCTCTGCGCAGCCGGCCGGGCTTTAGATAAAAATGATAATGATAATAACGACGGGAGAGGCCAATGACGGTTATCTCTGCATCTGCAGGTGAAGAAATGTCAGAAAACATTTTCAAGGACAGTCACCAACCGTGCCAGTAGCTGACTGTGATTTCAAGGAGAGATACAGTTGTGATTGTACACTGTGAGTATAATCACTGAACTCGCGTGTCTTCTCCCAGTCTGGTTTTAGTACCTACCGCTTTTCTTCTTCTGAAGTTTAAGCGACAACAGAGAGAATGAGTGACAGAAGCGAGACAGAGAGCAGAGTAGTTATACAGAGTACAGAGAGCGAGAAGAGAAATAGAGACAGAAGACAGGGAGAGAGAGATGAGAGGAGGAACAGAAGAGAGTGCCTGAAATTTGAAGTCGAGAGAGAAGAGAGAGAGTGAGAGAGAGAGAGAGAGAGACAGAGAAGAGAGAAGAGAGTGTGTGTGCGTGCAAGTAATTGCCGAAAACATTGAAAGTCAGGAGAGAAAGAGAGAGAGAGAGAGAGAGGGGAGAGAGAGAGATGGAGGGGAGATTTGTAAATCTTTGCATATAATGAAGTCGAGAGAGAGAGAGAGACAGAAGACAGACAGACAGAGAGAGAGAGAGAGAGAGAGAGAGACGAAGACAGAGAGAGACAGACAGACAGGAGAGACAGACGACAGAGAGAGAGAGAGAGAGAGAGAGAGAGAGAGAAGACAGACAGAGAAGACAGAGAGGAGAGAGAGAAGAGAGAGAGAGAGAGAAGAGAGACAGACACACAGACAGAGAGGAGAGACGAGAGAGAGGGAGAGAGAGATAGAGAAGAGAGAAGACGAGACAGAGAGAGGAGAGAGAGAGAGAGAGAGAGAGAGAGAGAGGTCTTGTATCTTTGCAGATATACACTTGAAAGTCTCGCGCATTCAAACTTTCAAGTGTTGAGACTCCATGAATGAAACAACATGAAATAATATCCTTTTCCAAATGTTGTGTTTGTTTACGATCACGAATGTTGTTTCATTCTCTACTGTTGAAATCGCGTCTGTTTAGTGTCTGCTTTTTTTATCAGAATGAATTACAAGAAGCTCGTAATACTCTTCACTTCGAAGATTGATAGTTATAGGCTTTACAAACTAATTGTCAACAAATTTAATCTAAGTCTTTCAATATAATCTTAAATTAAGTCTATGGCTGTTTATTGTATACAATATTTCAATTCATTAGATGTTTGTTGAGTAATAGACTAATCTATTTAACGTATTGCTCTTATTTGAAGTAATGAATTTAGTCACATATTAATGTTTACACTTTCTAGAGTATATAGCTCTGAAGAAACATCAATGTCAGCTGCTCAGACACCCCCCATAACACAAGGACATGGGATGCAGGATCAGCAGTTGTATCAAGGCAAAGAACAGAACGATCGATGAACCAAATTCAGAACCCTGCTACAGTCTTCTAACGCACTGGCTAGTTCAGAACTCAGGTCAAAGATTTTACTACAACTATGGCCAGCGTTTTGCGTAGACCATTGCGGATAGTTCATCTCTCGTTACACACTTCTGCTTTCAACCTAACGAAATCATCTTATTCCAACATGATTACAACAGATTTTCAGTTTGTGTAGGTCTTTTATTGAAGGCAGTCTGGTGAGCGATGCAGGTGCTGGTGCTTTTGATTGAATGTCAAGATTGGAGCATAGACTACGGTATTTATCATGTTTTATTTCTGCGATCTTCTGCCTTTCTGTCACTGCCCACCATCATCAGTCGACCCGATCTGAGGCCCATGAGAGTCTAGATGACATGGAGAGTCAGAATCGGCAGTCTGTCACAATGATGTGATGACGACAATGGGAACGACCGTGATAATGCTATGCAGTTCCACTTCCACACTGACACTGCCTGACAGAGTTTGCACTCTGCTCTTTTCTCCATTTCACACACACACATACACACACACACACACACACACACACACACACACACACACACACACACCACGCACGCACACCACACACACACACAACATATATATATTATATATTATATATACTATATATAATATATATTATCCTGGCGTTAGGTTGAAGGTTACTTTAGTTTAAAGCCCAGCCGACTGGAAGAACCATATCAGGGCTATAACGTTTCAAAACACACACAATAATTCAACAGGAAAAATAAGGAAAAGAAAATTAAGTACATTATCAATGCATTCCGCACATAATCTAAGGAATGCCCTGGCGTTGACCACTCCATACAATTTATCCACAGGGGATTTAAAAAAAAAAAGAATTTGAATGCAAATTTAAACATAACTAAGGACACTAAAACACATCTGAAAACGAGCATTAATTACCTAAAATGCTTTCGCATATCTCATTTCCCTACCATAATCCTAAGAGAAATTTCGTAAGACTCTATCGACCACATACAGGTGAATGGACCAGCAGGCTAAGGATTGAAATGACAGAAAGCAAAGGAACAAGGTAGAAACAAAGAGAGAGACAGAAAAGAGGAAATTTCTAGCACATAATTTCCAGAAGGTGGGGATACTATTTATTCTGAAAAACCCCCGGCATCCCCACGGGGGACAATCAGGCCCGAGAGATACAGAAACCAGCAAAAATGTTGATCAACACCCTCAACGGCGTATCCGTAAAGTGGGCGAGACTCGCATGTGAGATTTCTTAAAGCTTCTCAACGAGCCCACAACATGCTCAGCTCTGAGGGCCCAGGAGTCGGCGAGGGCCGAAAAAATCCCCTTGGGACTAATGGAGATTTGAATCCATGACCTCCCTCCCGGTCAGTATTTCCTTGCGCTTGACCACTTTGCAACGTGGACGATACGGGTCAACATTCCGACAACTGACGCTAACTGGGTCTTCTGCACTGCTACTTGGCCATCAGCGGTCTTTCGTCCTGTTTTTGGTGATTGGTTGATTGTTGGGTTGTGGTTGGTTGGTTGGTTGGTTGGTTGAGTTGGTTGGTTGGTTGGTTTGGTTGGGTGGTTGGTTGGTGGTTGGTTGGTTGATGGTGGTTGGTTGGTTGGTGGTTGGTTGGTAGTTGTGGTTGTTGGTTTGTTGATTGGTTGGTTGGTGGTTGGTTGGTTGTGGTGTTGGTTGGATTGGACGGTTGGTTGGATTGAGTTGGTTTGGTTGGCTAGTTGTTGGTTGGTTGGACGATTGGTTGGTTGGTTTGGTTGGTTGGCGGCTGGTTCGTTGATTGGTTGTTGGTTGTTGCGGTTGAATGGTTGGTTGTTGTTTGGTTGGTTGGTTGGTCGGACGTTGAATGGCTGATGGTTGGTTGGTTGGTTGGTTGGTTGCGGTTAAATGTGTTGGTTGACCGTGGTGTTGTGCTGGTAGTTGGATGGACGTTGTTGATGAGGGTATGTGGTTGGACGGTTGGTGCTGTTAGTTGCTCTTCTTCTTTTCTTCGTCTTGCTTGACTTCCACAAAGTTTCTGTTTTGTTTCGTCTATGTTTTACACAAACTTATCTTCAGTAAGTCTATTCCTCTCTCTCCCTCTCTCTCCCTCTCTCTGTCTCTCTCTTCCCTTTCTGTTTGATCTCACCTTTCCAAGGAAAACAAGCATTCTTTCCCTCACTGGGGCAGTAACAATCTGATTTACAATTACCCGACTTTGAAGTCGATACCTGGCAGTCACTCAATAACACACACACACCACACACACACACACACACACACACACACACACACACACACACACACACACACACACACACACACACACACACCTCTTCTCTCTCTCTCTCTCTCTCTCTCCTCTCTCAAAATTACTCAAACGCCGTCAGCAGGTATGTTAGTGCTGTTCCAAGACGCACACACCCCAATGCAAAGCTGGGTGGTCAACAGAAGTTCACGGGGGGGGGGGGAATTGGGGAGGGGGGTCAGGCAGACGATGTGTGTGTGTGCGTTGTGTGTGAGTGGTGTGATGAGTGTGGTGTGTGTGTGTTGGTGTGTGTTGTTGTGTGTGTGTGTGTGTGTGTGTTGTGTGTGTGTGTGTGTGTGTGTGTGTGTGTGTGTGATGTAGTGTGTGTGTTGTGAGTGTGTGTGTCAGTGGTGTTGTGTGTTGTGTTTGTGTTTGTTGTGTGTGTGTGTGTGTGTGTGTGTGTGTGTGTGTGTGTGTAGGTGTGTGTGTGTGTGTGTGGTGTGTGTGTGTGAGTGTGTGTGTGTGTGTGTGTGTGTGTGTGTGTGTTGTGAGTGTGTGTGTGTGTTGTGTGGCTGTGTGTGTGTCGATGTGTGTGTGTGTGTGTCTGTGTGTGGCGTGAGTGAGTGTGTGTGTGTGTGTGCTGTGTGAGTGTGTGGTGTGTGTGTGTGTGTGTGTGTGTGTGTGTGTGTGTGTGTGTGTGTGTGTGTGTGTGTGTGTGTGTCCAAGCAGAAGCCAAACTATGGCGGGTGGATTGTATATCGCACGAGGGCTTGGCAAAACAAACGTGGCTGACCAATGTCCCCCCCACACACACCCCACAACGCACCCTGTTCGACCATCCGTGGACTTCGTCTACTGTGGTCAGTGCTGGCTTCAAAGAGAGGATAAGTAATGAACCGTGGGCACTGTTGACCTATCATCCTACCTGAGGTTGTACGTGTAAGAGAGAGAGAGAGAGAGAGAGAGAGAGAGAGAGAGAGAGAGAGAGAGAGAAAGAGGAGAGAGAGAGAGAAAGAGAGAAAGAAAGAGAGAGAGAGAGAGACTGAAAACTGACAGACAGAAACAGAGAGAGAGACAGACAGACAGACAGAGAGGCAGAGAGACAGAGAAAGTAAAAAACTGAGGCCTCAATCACCGTTGCTTTTTGTTTTCCCTCAACAACATTCTCTCTCTCTCTCTCTCTCTCTCTCTCTCTCTGTCTATCTTCTTCTCTCTCTCTTTTATCGAGACAGAGAAAAAGTAAAAAACTGAGGCCTCAATCACCGTTGCTTTTTGTTTTCCCTCAACAACACACACTATCTCTCTCTCTGTCTCTCTCTCTCTGTTCTCTCTCTCTGTTTTCTCTCTCTCTGTCTCTCTCTCTCTGTCTCTCTCTCTCTCTCTCTGTTCTCTCTCTCTGTCTCCTCTCGTTGTCTCTCTCTCTCTCTTCTCTCTCTCTCTCGTCTCTCTCTCTGTCTATCTCTCTCTCTCTCTTTTATCGAGGGGTTTCTTGAGGGGTGTGAAGAGCACTACAATAACGAGTCAATGGAGCGTACCTCAACTGGCTGTCGACAGCTAATCACACGCTGACACGCCTCAGCACACATCACAAGCCACCTTCCACCACCACCCCAACCAGGGGACATAATCGGCGGCCTGTTGAAGCCAGAAAGAAAGAAAGAAGAAAGAAAAGAAAGAAGAGAAGGGGAGCTAAGTATCCCACCGTACTGTGGAAGTGGCAAGTAAGCGGCCACAGACTGAGAATGGAAAAAGTCTGTCGACTTTTTGTGTGGTCACAGACGTTAACCCTTTCGTGACTCCACCAGCACTGTCAAATGACGCTAGCAAAGCAAAAACTTAACCCTTTGATTCCCTCACTCTTGCACTATGTCCACCAGCAGCCTGCACTGTCAATCATGCTAGCACAGCAGAAACGTAACCCTTTGATTCCCTCGCCTTATCCACAAGCTTCCTCTCTCTCTCTGTTTGTCTCTCTCTCTGTTTGTCTCTCTCTCTCTGTCTCTCTCTCTGTTCTCTCTATCTCTGTTGTCTCTCTACTTCCTCTTTGTCTCTCTGTTTGTCTCTCTCTGTCTGTCTCTCTCTGTTTGTCTCTCTCTCTCTGTTTGTCCTCTGTTGTCTCTCTTGTCTCTCTCTCTGTTTGTCTCTCGTCTGTCTCTCTCTTCTGTCTCTCTGTTTGTCTCTCTCTCTGTTTGTCTCTCTGTTTGTCTCTTCTGTCTGTCTCTCTCTGTTTGTCTCTCTCTCTCTGGGTGTCTCTCTCTGTCCTCTATCTATCTCTCTCTTCAGGAGCTGGTGCTGAAGCGAGGGAATCAAGGGTTAAGTTTTGCAGGAAACTGGTGGATAAGACGAGGGAATCAAAGGGTTAAGTTTTGCAAGAAGCTGATGGATAAGGCCAGGGAATCAAAGGGTTAAGTTTTGCAGGAAGCTGGTGGATAAGGCAGGGAATCAAAGGGTTAAGTTTTGCAGGAAGCTGGTGGATAAGGCAAGGGAATCAAAGGGTTGCACAAAGCTGGTGGAGGGTGAGGAATTAAAGGGTTAAGTTTTGGCAGTCGATGGATAGGGTGCGGTAGTCGAAGCGTTAAATCAGAACCAGGAACCAACCGACATATTTGAGTTAAAGGTAAAAGGTTTACCTTGCTCATCCAGGCTTTCCACTACTAACTTCATAGTTGTTCATCTAATCAATATGCTCTTCCACTTCTAACTGCCGATGATGCGGCATCATGAAAGCTATTCATGCATGTATACGAAATCTAAAACAAGTGAGAAGTTTCAGTCTTTTTTCCTAATTTTTGTATTGGTGACAAAAGCCAGTTGGCTGAAAATTTACGCCTGTCTTGTCTGGTTATATTACATACGCGTTCTGATTCTATTTTCATGTTTTTCTGGTTCGTGCATGTATATATTCAGGCCCAGAAAAATGTGGCAGAATGATTCAGACGTTCTCCTGCCAATAACTAAATTTGAGAGGTTCCAGGGTTCGTTTCCCGTTAAGGCCTCAACTTTTATGCTCAGTTTGACCGGAAAATCGAACTGAACGTCTAATTCTTTGGAAGGGGATGAAAAACGAGTCAGACCCGTGTGCCTTCTGGCCTGCGTACGCAAAAGATCCCACAGCAGTTGAAAATCGTGAAGGGAATGGCTTTTGCTCGGCTACCCTGGTATAAAAACATGGAGAGATAGGCTGACTTTCTAGATCTGCCCCCTTCAAGTCCACTCAGCCTTCTTGACTTTCTAAAGTCTCGGTCAAAAAAAAAAGTGGCACTGCATTGCGGCAACTTGCTCTCAAAGGGGAGAGCAGCCTGAATTTCACACGGTAAAGCCACTGTGATAAAAGAAATGAATATGCATATGAATAGGTACATGTGTATAATATGGTCAGGCCATAGCGATGTGTTAAGTTTAGGTCGTTTCACCGACAGATAACAGTGATGGACATACGACCATAACGCTAGGTTGGACCTCAAAACCTTGGCATGGCATATATATTATGTGCAGGTTTATGCCATGGTCATTTTGGGCATCTTCTCTATCACATGGTATCAGAGGTGTCCTTGCTTATGGCATTTATTCCCAGCGCAAAGACACGCAATCTTCAGAAAGTGAAACTGTTCGGAGTAGCATAACATTTATTTGTGCACGTGTGTGTGTGTGTGTGTGTGTGTGTGTGTGTGTGTGTGTGTGTGTGTGTGTGTGTGTGTGTGTGTGTGTGTGTGTGTGTGTGTGGTGTTAATGTGCATGTGTGTGTATTAATGTGTGTGTTTTAATGTATGTGCGTGCGCACGCGTGTGTGTTGAGTCATACAAATTCTATGTTAACCAAACAATAAATGCTTTATGATGATAGTGTGTGCATGCATGTTGTTATTGTTACTGTTGTTTCGTTGTTGTTGTTGCGGCAGCTGTTGTTGTTATTATTGTCGGTGGTGGTGGTGTTGTTGTTTTTAACCCTTTGACTCCCGCATCCTGTACACCAGCATCCTGCACTGTGTCAACCATGCTAGCAAAGCAAAAACTTAACCTTTTTATTCCCCTATCCTATCCACCAATTTCCTGCAGGAAGCTGGTAGATAGGATGAGGAAGGAGCCAAAAGGTTAAGTTTTTGTAATTGGTCCGTAAAATGCGGGAGTCAAAGGGTTAAAATATACAAACAAGACGAGTTCATGTTCTGCGCCGCTCGTACATCACCAAACCCACCCCCACCCCCTCTTCCTCACGCTCATTATTTTGGGGTCTCCAACACGTACTCCGAACGCCTGTGCTGGCTGTCCATGAGTGGGGCCAGGGGAGGCAACTCTTTCCTCCTGCATCCATTGCTACTGACAGCTGGTGGTCACACAGGCGCAAAGGTCAACACTTTTTACACACACACACATACACAACACAACTCAACACACACACACACACCACACACACACACACACACACACACACACACACACTCTCTCTCTCTCTCTCTCTCTGTCACACACACACACACCTACACACACACTCTCTTCTCTCTCTCTCTCTCTCTCTCTCTCTCACACACACACACACACACACACACACACACACACACACACACACACACACACACAAACAAACACACACACGCACTGTTGAGGGGGGAGGATAGGTGTGGTGAGGGATAATGATGATGATGTGATGTGATGGGATGATGATGATGATGATGATGATGATGATGACGACGACGACGACGATGATGATGATGATGATGATGACGATGATGATGATGATGACCACCACGACGAGGCACGACGACATAACGTGGACGAGACGTGACTGTGTGATCCCAGTTTTCCCAAACGAGCCCGTAGCACACTCAACTCTGGAGAGGAGCCGGTCAGAACCGCTAATTCCCACAACGATCATTATCATCATCGTCGTCATCACTATCATCTTCATCATCATCGCTGTCGTCATTTTCGTCATTCTCATCATCACTATCATCTTGATCGTCATCATCATTATCATCATCATCATCATCACTATCATCTTGATCGTCATCACCATTATCATCATCATCACCATCACCAACCACCACAACCACCATCATCGTCATCGTCGTCGTCATCATCGTGTTGTAGTCCTCGTCATCATCATCACTTTTTCATCATCGTCGTCATCTTCATCTTGATCGTCATTATCACTATCGTTACTATCAACATCCTTAATATCATCATCATTACTTCAATTTTTTTTTGGGGGGGGGGGGGGGGGGTGAGGGAAGAGATGGGGGTTGATTTTGTATTTACTTATTATTCATTTACCATTTCGTGGGTTTTTTATTCTTTTTTTTTTTTTAAACCACTGGAAGTTCAAATCCACAATCCCTCTGTCATCTGTCCGTTGGTCAAACCACTTCGCCAAGATGGCCGACTTTTTTCTATCTCTATCCTACCCACCCACCCACCCCACCAGGGAAAAGAAAAAAGTCAAACACTGGCCTCCAACTGCCCTCTGCTCACGGCCTTACCTTTACCTTCGTTAGTGTCCTCCACACTCGAAAGGGGCGTGGTTGAAGGGGAGGTGGTGGAATGGGGGGGGGGGGGAGAAAGAGTAAGAAGGGTGAAGAGTATGGAAGGACAGGGGAAGGAGGGTTTGAACTTTTGGTGTTTGTTCAAAACGGACCCATCACACTCAGACAATTCCATATGCGCTTAGACAATTCCATATGCGTTCAGACAATTCCATATGCGTTCAGACAATTCCATATGCGCTCCACCTAAATCTGCCAACAAATATACGGCAGACTTCCTAACGCTACGCAGGGTCTTGAAACTGGGAGGGACGGAAATAAAGATATTTATGACACACTATGCTGACCTAAATTTCTCCACCCTTTACCAGCCAGGTGGGGGAGGTACCAGGCAGAATTGAACCCCGACATTTTGATTAGAAGTCCGATGTTTTACCTATTGGACTACTCCGCCCCGTCAACATTTTTATCTATTTGTTTATTTAGTTATTTACATATTTTTCATAATAAACACAAAGTTCGTTCCAAGGCATGGGATTCATCAATAAGTGAGAATTCCAACGTTAAGAATAATACGCAAACATTTCATTATGTAAGGTTTATTTATGAGTTGTTGGTTTATTTTCAGAGTTTAGAGTATACTCAAGGGGAATTCACTGTACTCGGACAACTCCATAAGTGCTCCACCCAATCTGCCGTCTGTTATCCGTTTGATCCCTTGAGCCTGCGCATAAACCCTATATGGCACTCCAAATTGCTTTCCAAACTTCAGAGCATTGGCCTTTCAGGTCATGTATACGATTTTATCAATGATTTTCCGAAAAAGAGAAATTCGAACAAAAATAGGAAATACATATTCCACTACAAGGCAAATACAAATGGGTATCCCACAGGGATCTGTCATCGCCCCCATCTTGTTCAGTATTTTGATGAATGACTTACACACACAAAAAAAACACACACACACAAAAAAAACACATCAAGACTGTCTCGTTTGTTTTCTTTGCTGACCATGGAACTTTCAACATTCTTCTTAGAAACCACATTTCAGTTGCCTCAATCTTTTTTCTGACTTTGCGTGTTGATTGTCCACGCCTCATAACTGTACAACAGGGGGGTACCGGTTCTATCTAACATACAAGAACGTTCTCCCATATGTTAACAGACAGGCACCCTATCCACTAACTGCAAAAACGTATTCCTTTGACTATCTAACTATATCAGCTAGCTTCCTGCAGGAGTGTGTGTGTGTGTGTGTGTGTTTGAGAGAGAGAGAGAGAGAGAGAGTGCGTGTGTGTGTGTGTGTGTGTGCGTGTGAGTGTGTGTGTGTGAGTGTGTGTGTGTGTGTGTGTGTGCGTGTGCGTGTGCGTGTGCGTGTGTGTGTGTGTGTGTGTGTGTGAACGAGTGAGTGGACAGAGAGAGAATGATGGCTTGGGTCACGGGTCACACACCTTACTCTCCACCTGTCTTCTCCCCTCTACCACAAAGTTAAATTCTTGTGATGTATATCTGTCAAACCTATTTATATCTTCCTAATGTATTATTGAGGTTTGGCTGCGAGCCCTATATTGTAATTTCTCCAAAATATTTGAAGTATGATTAGTCCAAGAACGACTTTGTATTAGATTTTCTGTTTGTATAATGTTTATAATGTGTTCAAACCCTTTCAAATGGAGCTTTGGCCTTACTGAATAAATTTCTCATTCTGAATTTCTGATTCTGATTCTATCTTCTCCCCTCAATCAGCGTGTGGTTTGTGTCCTGGAGGTTTCTTCATTGTTGGTGATTGCTTCCGTGAATGATGAGAGTGCGCTCCATGATTTGATTCTTGAATCAAGATTTGTCGCCTTATAAATGTCATTATTATTCATTGTAAAGGTGAAATGCGAAAAAGCCAAATGGGATGTCACCATTAACATCCTTAAAGGGGCACCAGGACTATATAAGGCGGGAAGTAGATCGGAAGTCACTTGAATTCAAACGTTTGCCGAAGCAACACCGGCTGTTTGCTCTGAGTTAATTGCAGATTTCGGACGCTGTCGGAGAGCTACCTGGCTCATATTTGTCACACAGTACAATCTCAATCCCTGCTTTTAAACTGTTGTTATATTTTTATCGAAAAATGTGCGTATATGCATTTATTAGGAAATTAAAATCTGAATTGGACGAACTTAGAGGCGGGGCTACAAAACATGACGAGACATCTGACAGGCACGCCATCCAAAAATAGAAAAGCACGTGGAAAGAAAACAACGAAGGCATGTTGTCGCAACACACACACACACACACGAAAGGCCTACAATATAGACGTCTAGACTCTGGAGAATTAAACGATCAGCTTAATTAAAATTGTGTAGTGTATGAAAAGAAATCAAGCACATGCAATACATGCACACACAAGCTGTGCGCACATACACCTTATTCATACACACACACACACACACACACACACACACACACACACACACACACACACACACACACACACACACATCGGAGCACAATACGAACACAACACTGACCTGTAGTCACCACCACTTATGTCCCATGTACGGCTTACCAGGTGGGTTAGGGTACAAGTCTCTTACAAGCATCAGCACACAGTCTGGCATTATTTCACGAAGGACTGTCACCACACATTCATCATCACACCATCACGCCCCATAGTCTCCGATTTCTTTCGTAAATATTGTGGATGTCTCCACGCATTCCTAGAATTTAGCATGTTCCAAAATTTTCTATATATCTGTTTCCTAAGTCCAGAATTCCTAACATGTGCAGACTGTCCATTACCCAGCCACCTCTGACGGTTTGCAGTAACACACGGCTCACAAAAACAAAACTGGCATCTGCCTTGACTAACTTCATGCTGTAAACTAACTCTAAGTCTATCACCTACACTGACACTAGCACCAGATGAGGAACACACTACATCTGTCGCCGGCGGAAGTCTATAACTTGCTGAGGACAATGTAGCCACTGAAGTGGGTGTACAAGATGCTGTGGTATCTACACAGGAGATGTTGGCAACACACACAGAACTACTCTCACTGACACTGTCAGCTTCACTGATTGTAACTTGTGATAGCACTTCACATTTCCACTCCCAACCACAGCTTTCAAACAGTTGTCTTACAGCCTCCTTCTTTTCTTCGTTTATATCCAGCAATAATAAATTAAAATTCATTATTTTGTCAAGGACAAGCTCTCTCAAACTAGACGTGTGCGTTTTCAGTAGAACCCAGAGAGAATGAGCGCGCAAATTTGCTTATAGACAACGATAGGTCTGACCACAGATTTCTGGCGCTATTTCTTTCACGCCCTGAGAGAGGCCAAGCATGGGATAGCAGTCATGCAGTTTCCATTAGCACCATCCTTTCCTTCTCATCTTTTGTTCTCATTCTCAGCAAGGTTCAAGTAACTTACATCTACCGGATCTCCTAGTCAAGGCCTCAGTTACCGCGTGGCAGCAGACGACAAACTCAGCAGGGTGTCTGTGTTAGTGACCGGAGTGTAATCAACTGTTTAGGGGTGAAGGAATGAGGTTATCAATCTGTAATTTAGATCTGCGCACGAAGTCAGGGGCTTTCAACAGTAATAATGCAGCGTGTGTGTATGACACACTGTCGAAACATACAAAGACTTCTGATCAAGTGTTCATACTATTTGATAAGTAGTCTTGAACACAAACTGATGTCCCCCTGTCCAAACTTTGGTTATGCCCCAGGCAGGAGACAGACAGGACTGCGGAGATAGTGTGGGGTGTACTGATTTCCAGTGAGGGGAGACCAAGCTATAATTTCTCTAAAACTACATCATGCTTTTCCAGTAAGAAAAGTCAATGGAAAGCATTAGTTGACTACCTTCACCCCTAAAATGAACGTGCAAAATCCATTTCCTCATATAGGCTACGCCCGTTTCAAGTATTTTTCCCTCTTCCTTTCTTTCAAAATTTTGCGGGCAAATCAAACTCTGTGGGAAGTTAGTTTGCCGCCTGGTGTTACCAGAGTAGGTTGTATTTGGTTCATTCTCGAAAAAAAAAAATGGAAGATATTACAAATCATGCTAAACGGAAGTACACTAAGGATTCTGAAGAAGCAGTAAAACGACGGAACAGTGCCAGAACTGAAAGAAAACCAGCAGGAGCTATAAATTTCATGGCTGATTCCAAGGAGGATATTGAAAAAGTTCATTCCCTTTTTAATATAATAAAATCATTTTTGGGAGAAGGAAACCCGAATAGAATTGCGAGCAGAAAAGCTCTGGAAGAAATTTTTAAATTTTACATTTGTAAAAACATTGAAGGTGCAGGTGATGGTGGTGATGGTGTGTGTGATGATGGGAACAATCAAGCTGACTTAGATACATCATCATTATCACACTTTAGTGACTGTTCATTTTCGCAGTGTGAGGACATAACAAGAAGCCAGCAGCAACTTTTTGTTTGTGCTGATTCATGTGTGGACAAACTGGTTGACAGAGTGTCTAACCACGCTCTGTCTTGCCAACGCCCTCTTCAAAAAACAGAACTAAACATGTTGGGTCATGTGGCCACCGTGTACTTCGAATGTGACAGTGGGCATAAATTACTTTGGCCATCTTCACCCTATCTAGGCAGGAAATACCTGGTCAACTGCAGGATGGCCCATGGCTATTTTCTGTCTGGTATCTTGCCCAACCAGTACACAAGAGTTGCAGAGGCTGCTGGAATTGGACGGCTAAAGGACGCGTATCTGTCAGAAATGTTTAATGACTATGAACAGTGTGTGAAAACAATCGCAGAAACATCACGTAAAGATGCTCTTTACGAAGAAATAGTTGCATATCCAGAAATGGATGGCATAAACATTCTGACAGATGCGCGTCATGGCACTCGAAAAAATTCGAAGTACACAGATGTGGTGTGTATCGGTGAGCGAAGCAGGAAAGTCCTGCACGTGGAAACTGTCACCCGAAATGACGACCCCTGCACTCAACGCCACGAACTGTTAGGGACACAGAAAATCTACAAGCATTTAGAAGAGCAGGAAAACGGCAGTGTGGCTATTAGAGTCCACTGCCATGACAGAAACACTAGTGTAAACAAGTGGATTAGAGACAACAAGCCTGACACAGAAACCACCAACGACACATGGCACGCATCCAAAAACATCAGAAAACAGATTCGCAATGTATGTACAGGACCCAGACACTTACAAGGAAAAACCTGGCATCCTCAGCTCTCTGACAAAGCAGCAAGCATCAAAACCCACATGTACTGGTCCATGAAAAATTGTGAACACAACACAGATCAACTCAAGACAAACATCATGAACATCGTAGAACATTACAAAGACAATCACAACAACTGTCATCATACATCAAGATGCAAGACTGACCCAGCTTATGAGTGCAGTAAAGTCATCATTGACGACCCACAAGCTGAACAACTTCTCAGACAAGCACTCCAAAGAACACTCATTTACAAACAGTCACATGATTTTATTCATTGCATGGACACATTCTTAGTAGAATCATTCAACAATTGTTTACTTCAATACCATGACAAACGCACAGCAGCACAGTTTAACGTACACACCTACAAGTTCCGGACACTCCTAGCAGTGCTGGACTGGAATGAACACATAAACAGTCGAGTGGCAACATCAGTGCAGGCAGTGCAGGATTCGAAAAACCCACGGAGACAGACTGACAGCCGTGTGTTACGTAGGAAAACATTCGAGTTCTGGGGAGCTGTGTGGACGGAATTTGCGTCAATTTCTCTCCAGTAACTAAGAAGTAAGTGTCTGTTTTGTTCGTCACTGTTGGCGTGTTTGTTTACTACCCTCTGCCACGTGCTTTTCTTTATATAGTTTAGCCCCGCCCATGCTTACTGCGCATGCGTCCCGATCCATTGGATCGGCAGTTACCCCTTTAACCGGGCCGAAAACGACTTTCAGGTTGCAGGTGCGGGACTGGCTGACGTGTTTAAAAATTTGTGATTTTTCGTTTTTTTCCCTTTCTTTTCTAGAAAATGATTCAAAAGGACGCAGAGGATATATAGTTTGTCATTCAGGTGTGCTGCGACTTTCTAAACCCAAAGAAACTTCCTCTGAACTAAAAAACAAAAACAAAACAAACAAAGAAAAACAAACAAAAAACTAACCAGCGATGGCAAACGAAGACAACTTTTGGAGGTAAACTTGGTGTCGCCATGATTTAAAACAACCACAAAAGACGCACTACATGTATCTTAACATTTTCATGTTTGAGCCAAAAATTACTTCCGATCTCGCAGTGTTTCTTTAAACTTGTTTTAAAATCATTTTCAAATACATAATGCAAAGCTGTATGCCTACTATCTCACATAAAGACCCCTACCAGGCGACAAAGGACCTGTATGCCTACTCATCTACCAGAAAAACGGGACAGCCCACCCCATCATCGCTACTAGAGAAAGAAAAGGCGCGCTGACGATGTGAGATGTGTTAAAAAGGGCTGGAAAACAAGACCAAACCTCACCACCAAGATCACAAAGACGGAGAAAACAACATCATATTCATCAGTAGACATCTGAGTGGTTTGATCTGGTTATCCAGAATGTAATCATACCAGCTGGCTCAACAAACATGCATTCATATAAATACACACACACACACACACACACACACACACACACACACACACACACACACACACACACACACACACAAACACACACACACATACATATATGTCTATACATCTATTTCTTTCTCTTTCTTTCTCTCTCTTTCTTTCTTTCTTTCTACCCTATCTATCTATCTATCTATCTATCTATCTATCTATCTACCTACCTACCTACCTACCTACCTACCTACCTACCTACCTATCTATCTATCTATCTATCTATTATAAAAGATATCCAGATGTAAAGCGACAGGCATACCAAGGAAGACATGGATCGACAATATGAAGGGGTCTATGTGTCACAACGTTTCTTCCTTTTCAGACCTTTCAGCTCCAGACAAATAACAAAAGAAAGAAGAGGAAAGGGAAAATAAGATTTTGTTTTCAATAATCCGAGAGGAAGCTAGCTCTCTCTCTCTCTCTCCTCTCTCCCTCCCCCTATTTTCTTCTTCTTTCGTCTTCTTCTTCTTTCGTCGTCTTCTTCTGCTTCTTCCTTCTTCGTCTTCTTCTTTAGTCTTCTTCTTTTGCTTCTTTCTTCTTCTTCTTCTCTTCTCTTCTCTTCTCTCTCTCTCTCTCTCTCTCTCTCTCTCTCTCTCTCTCTCTCTCCTCGCGTGTTTGAGAGAGAAAGGAAGGCAAACGGAGACAGAGAACGCGCGCGCATAAAGGCGCACGAGCGTGTCCGTGCATATCTTTCGGCATGCAGTTGCGTGTCTCCTTCATCTCTTTATCTCTCGGTCCACCGCCGGCCCGAACAAAGGAGATCCCAAGAACTGTTCCATTATGAATGAACCACAAGAGATCGTTACCAGGTGCTGGCCATAAATCTGCCCTGATCTCTGTATGCCTACAGCGTTCCACCCCGTCTCCCCCGCCCCCACACCCCCTCCTTGCCTAGGTGTAGAACAACACACTATCACACAAGGTCTTAATACAGGGACTCTTAGAGACCGCTGGCCAGGATGGGCTTCTAGAACGCATGACGGAAATCACCGAGCACCATGGGAGTTCGGCGACCTACCGTTTCGCCGAAACTCGTTTCGCCTACCCTCAGATTTTGGCGGAGTAAACCTTCCCCTCGCCGGTTAAATCTTATCTGCTAATGGGAATAAGAAAGGAAATAAGAGGGAAGCAGGGAGAATTTTAAATATCAACTAAGTAACATAACTCTTGAGAGTCACGGAGTTATCTCCCATGTAGAATTCCCAACCCAACACCGTTTGCGTTACCCATTCAGCCAGCATAGACGCAGCCACAAAGCATAAAGTGGTAAGCTCAGAACAGAGTTATGTTACTTAGTTGATATTATCTGCTAATGTTTCGCGTGCAGGACGGGATTCGTTTGGCCTATTACTTACTTGCGGAGTGGATGAAGACAGAGAGGGTGGGAGATGTACTTGCAGCGACAAAGGATAAGATTCCTATGGAGGGTCATGATCGCAGACACCATACGGCAGGGCACGTGACATGATGATATTACTTACTAAGCATCGCAGCCTAGAAGGGTTGGGGTTTGAAACTTTGGAGTTTGTCCAAAAGGGATTCAAGAGGGAGTCATCGCACGCGGACAATTCCATATGCGCTCCACCCAAATCTGCCAGCAATTACCTGGCAGACCCCCAAGGCCTGCAAAGAACCCTACGTGCTGGCAAGGTCTTGAACTGAGGAGCGGAAAGATGCTGGAGGGGTGGTGGTGAGACCTTTGAGATACTAAGCTGACACCACCAGATGATGGAAACGTTAAGGTGGGCAGCAAACAGGCCAATGTTTAACCCTTTGACTCATACACCATGTCCACCAGCATTCTGCATTGTAAACCATGCAAGCAAAGCAAAAACTTAACCCTTTGACTCCCTCACCCTATCCACCAGCTTCCTGCAGGAAACTAGCGGATAGGGCGAGGGAGTCAAAGGGTTACGTTTTTGCACTTGGTGGACAGGGTGCAGGATCCAAAGCGTTAATGTCGCAGGCAGGGACTGAACTCAAGATATCGGATCCTGACGCCAAGGCTCTATCAAAACGACCAACCAGCTCGCACATACTCCAAAACTACAAGAGTTGGTGGCTTCAACACACCCAAACATTCCTCAACCCTTTGACTCCAGCATCCTGTCCACCAGCATTTTGCATTGCCCACCATGCTAGTTTCCTGCATGAAGCTTGGTGGATAGGGTGAGGAAGTCAAAGGGTTAAATTTCTGCAGTGACTGGATAGGGTGCAAGAGTCAAAGGACTGTTTTTGCCGTTAATGGATAGGTAGGGTGAGAGAGTCAAAGGGTTAAGTTTTTGCAGTGAGTGGATAGATAGGGTGCGAGAGTCAAAGAGTTAACTTTTTGCAGTGAGTGGACAGGGTGCGAGAGTCAAAGAGTTAACTTTTTGCAGTGAGTGGATAGGTAGGGTGTGAGAGTCAAAGGGTTAACATCGTTAGAGGAAAGAACAAGCTCACGTAGACACTGAAATTCGTGCCGTGAGACTTGGACATGACATTCAACGACAAAACCAAGAAAAGCTACGATTAGACAGAACGAGCCTCTGTCACGGGTGAATTTTTCCTTTCTGGCATATGACACAACGCTGATGCAACTCTTGAACTGCTAGAGGGCACACGCACAGGCCATACACTTTGCAGCCGTACACTGGCCCACGTATTGGCTTATGTCACTTTGCCTGTTTATGTCCCTTTGTCTTTCCTGTTTATGTCCCTTTGTCTCTCCCGTTTATATCCCTTTGTCTTTCCTGTTTATATCCCTTTGTCTTTCCTGTTTACGTCCCTTTGTCTGTTTATGTCCCTTTGTCTTTCCTGTTTACGTCCCTTTGTCTGTTTATGTCCCTTTGTCTTTCCTGTTTACGTCCCTTTGTCTGTTTATATCCCTTTGTCTTTCCTGTTTACGTCCCTTTGTTTATATCCCTTTGTCTTTCCTGTTTACGTCCCTTTGTCTGTTTATATCCCTTGTCTTTCCTGTTTACGTCCCTTTGTCTGTTTATATCCCTTGTCTTTCCTGTTTACGTCCCTTTGTCTGTTTATATCCCTTGTCTTTCCTGTTTACGTCCCTTTGTCTGTTTATATCCTTGTCTTTCCTGTTTACGTCCCTTTGTCTGTTTATATCCCTTGTCTTTCCTGTTTACGTCCCTTTGTCTGTTTATATCCCTTGTCTTTCCTGTTTATGTCCCTTTGTCTGTTTATATCCCTTGTCTTTCCTGTTTATGTCCCTTTGTCTGTTTATATCCCTTGTCTTTCCTGTTTATGTCCCTTTGTCTGTTTATATCCCTTGTCTTTCCTGTTTACGCCCCTTTGTCTGTTTATATCCCTTGTCTTTCCTGTTTATGTCCCTTTGTCTGTTTATATCCCTTGTCTTTCCTGTTTACGTCCCTTTGTCTGTTTATATCCCTTGTCTTTCCTGTTTATGTCCCTTTGTCTGTTTATGTCCCTTTGTCTTTCCTGTTTATGTCCCTTTTCCTCTCCTGTTTATGCCCTTTGTCTTTCCTGTTTACGTTCCTTTGTCTTTCCTGTTTATGAAACTTTGTCCTGTTTATGTCCCTTTGTCTTTCCTGTTTATGTCCCTTTGTCTTTCCTGTTTATGTCCCTTTGTCTTTCTTGTTTATATCCCTTTGTCTTTCCTGTTTATGTCCCTTTGTCTTTCCTGTTTATGTCCCTTTGTCTTTCCTGTTTATGTCCCTTTGTCTTTCCTGTTTATGTCCCTTTGTCTTTCCTGTTTATGTCCCTTTGTCTTTCCTGTTTATGTCCCTTTGTCTTTCCTGTTTATGTCCCTTTGTCTTTCCTGTTTATGTCCCTTTGTCTTTCCTGTTTATGTCCCTTTGTCTTTCCTGTTTATGTCCCTTTGTCTTTCCTGTTTATGTCCCTTTGTCTTTCCTGTTTATATCCCTTTGTCTTTCCTGTTTATATCCCTTTGTCTTTCCTGTTTATGTCCCTTGGTCTTTCCTGTTTATATCCCTTTGTCTTTCCTGTTTATATCCCTTTGTCTTTCCTGTTTATGTCCCTTTGTCTTTCCTGTTTATATCCCTTTGTCTTTCCTGTTTATATCCCTTTGTCTTTCCTGTTTATATCCCTTGGTCTTTCCTGTTTATATCCCTTTGTCTTTCCTGTTTATATCCCTTGGTCTTTCCTGTTTATGTCCCTTTGTCTTTCCTGTTTATGTCTCTTTGTCTTTCCTGTTTATGTCCCTTTGTCTTTCCTGTTTATATCCCTTGGTCTTTCCTGTTTATGTCCCTTGGTCTTTCCTGTTTATGTCCCTTGGTCTTTCCTGTTTATATCCCTTGGTCTTTCCTGTTTATATCCCTTGGTCTTTCCTGTTTATGTCCCATGTCTTTCCTGTTTATGTTCCTTTGTCTTTCCTGTTTATATCTCTTTGTCTTTCCTGTTTATATCCCTTTGTCTTTCCTGTTTATATCCCTTTGTCTTTCCTGTTTATGTCCCTTTGTCTTTCCTGTTTATGTCCCTTGGTCTTTCCTGTTTATATCCCTTGGTCTTTCCTGTTTATGTCCCTTTGTCTTTCCTGTTTATGTCCCTTTGTCTTTCCTGTTTATGTCCCTTTGTCTTTCCTGTTTATATCCCTTTGTCTTTCCTGTTTATATCCCTTTGTCTTTCCTGTTTATATCCCTTTGTCTTTCCTGTTTATGTCCCTTGGTCTTTCCTGTTTATGTCCCTTTGTCTTTCCTGTTTATATCCCTTTGTCTTTCCTGTTTATGATCCCTTTGTCTTTCCTGTTTATGTCCCTTGGTCTTTCCTGTTTATATCCCTTGGTCTTTCCTGTTTATATCCCTTGGTTTTTCCTGTTTATGTCCCTTGGTCTTTCCTGTTTATATCCTTTGGTCTTTCCTGTTTATATCCCTTTGTCTTTCCTGTTTATGTCCCTTTGTCTTTCCTGTTTATGAAACTTTGTCCTGTTTATGTCCTTTGTCTTTCCTGTTTATGTCCCTTTGTCTTTCCTGTTTATATCCCTTGGTCTTTCCTGTTTATATCCTTGGTCTTTCCTGTTTATATCCCTGTCTTTCCTGTTTATGTCCCTTTGTCTTTCCTGTTTATATCCCTGTCTTTCCTGTTTATATCCCTTTGTCTTTCCTGTTTATATCCCTTGGTCTTTCCTGTTTATGTCCCTTGGTCTTTCCTGTTTATGTCCCTTTGTCTTTCCTGTTTATATCCCTTTGTCTTTCCTGTTTATGTCCCTTTGTCTTTCCTGTTTATGTCCCTTTGTCTTTCCTGTTTATGTCCCTTTAACTTTGTCTTTCCTGTTTATATCCCTTTGTCTTTCCTGTTTATATCCCTTTGTCTTTCCTGTTTATGTCCCTTTGTCTTTCCTGTTTATGTCTCTTTGTCTTTCCTGTTTATGTCCTTTGTCTTTCCTGTTTATATCCCTTGGACTTTCCTGTTTATGTCCCTTGGTCTTTCCTGTTTATGTCCCTTGGTCTTTCCTGTTTATGTCCCTTTGTCTTTCCTGTTTATATCTCTTTGTCTTTCCTGTTTATATCTCTTTGTCTTTCCTGTTTATGTCCCTTTGTCTTTCCTGTTTATGTCCCTTTGTCTTTCCTGTTTATATCCCTTTGTCTTTCCTGTTTATATCTCTTTGTCTTTCCTGTTTATGTCCCTTTGTCTTTCCTGTTTATGTCCCTTTGTCTTTCCTGTTTATGTCCCTTTGTCTTTCCTGTTTATATCCCTGTCTTTCCTGTTTATGTCCCTTTGTCTTTCCTGTTTATATCCCTTGGTCTTTCCTGTTTATGTCCCTTGGTCTTTCCTGTTTATATCCCTTGGTCTTTCCTGTTTATGTCCCTTGGTCTTTCCTGTTTATGTCCCTTTGTCTTTCCTGTTTATGTCCCTTTGTCTTTCCTGTTTATGTCCCTTTGTCTTTCCTGTTTATATCCCTGTCTTTCCTGTTTATGTCCCTTTGTCTTTCCTGTTTATATCCCTTGGTCTTTCCTGTTTATGTCCCTTGGTCTTTCCTGTTTATGTCCCTTTGTCTTTCCTGTTTATGTCCCTTTGTCTTTCCTGTTTATGTCCCTTTGTCTTTCCTGTTTATATCCCTGTCTTTCCTGTTTATGTCCCTTTGTCTTTCCTGTTTATATCCCTTGGTCTTTCCTGTTTATGTCCCTTGGTCTTTCCTGTTTATGTCCCTTTGTCTTTCCTGTTTATGTCCCTTTGTCTTTCCTGTTTATGTCCCTTTGTCTTTCCTGTTTATATCCCTGTCTTTCCTGTTTATGTCCCTTTGTCTTTCCTGTTTATATCCCTTGGTCTTTCCTGTTTATGTCCCTTGGTCTTTCCTGTTTATATCCCCTGGTCTTTCCTGTTTATGTCCCTTGGTCTTTCCTGTTTATATCCCTTTGTCTTTCCTGTTTATGTCCCTTTGTCTTTCCTGTTTATGTCCCTTGGTCTTTCCTGTTTATATCCCTGGTCTTTCCTGTTTATGTCCCTTGGTCTTTCCTGTTTATGTCCCTTGGTCTTTCCTGTTTATGTCCCTTGGTCTTTCCTGTTTATATCCCCTGGTCTTTCCTGTTTATGTCCCTTGGTCTTTCCTGTTTATATCCCTGGTCTTTCCTGTTTATGTCCCTTTGTCTTTCCTGTTTATATCCCTGGTCTTTCCTGTTTATGTCCCTTGGTCTTTCCTGTTTATGTCCCTTTGTCTTTCCTGTTTATGTCCCTTTGTCTTTCCTGTTTATATCCCTTTGTCTTTCCTGTTTATGTCCCTTTGTCTTTCCTGTTTATATCCCTTGGTCTTTCCTGTTTATGTCCCTTTGTCTTTCCTGTTTATGTCCTTTTGTCTTTCCTGTTTATGTCCCTTTGTCTTTCCTGTTTATGTAACTTTGTCTTTCCTGTTTATGTAACTTTGTCTTTCCTGTTTATGTTCTTGATAGATACATCGAAAGAAAGAGACAGACAGACAGGCAGGACAGATACACAGATGGACAGACTGACATGGATCAGACAGACAGTAGATAGATAGATAGAATAGACAGACAGATAGATAGATAGATAGATAGATAGATAGATAGATAGATAGATAGATAGATAGATAGATAGACAGATAGATAGGTAGGTAAGTAGGTATGTAGGTAGACAGACAGACGAGAGAGACAGAGATACAAACAGACGCAGATAGAAAGAAGATAGATAGATAGATAGATAGATTGAGACAGAGAGACAGATACAGACAGACAGACAGATAGAAAGATAGATAGATAGATAGATAGATAGATAGATAGAGAGAGAGTAGAGAGGAGAGAGACAAAGATACAGACAGACAGATAGAAAGAAAGATAGATAGATAGATAGATAGACAGACAGATAGAGAGAGACAGAGATACAGACAGACAGACAGATACATACATAGATACATACATATATATATACATACATACATACATAGATATTAGAGAGATTGACAGATAGATTGACAGATAGATTGAAGATAGATGGACAGATTGACAGATAGATTCACAGGTACATAGATACACAGATAAATACATCTATAAAAAAGAAAATGTTCACGTCCATGCTAGGACATAATGTGTGTCACTGTGTCAACGGAATATATCGCCAAAGAAATTATGGATGTTATACATCCCCCCCCCCCCCATCCCCACCCCCTTTATTTTTCTCCCAACTTCTACAACGCTCTAGCGGTATTGATCCCATGCCCTTCAATATTCCGTCTCCTCAACACAGGATACCACTAACCCAAAGTTCCTTCAGTGCAAATCCCATTGCTGGCAAGCCAGCCCCTGGGAGCCAGAGATGTCAATCTTCCACAGGACAGAGGAGACTCGGCACTGTTATGATTTTCACCCAACATCACCCTGTCAAAGATCAACTTTTATGTCTAATCGTGAATATACATGACAACATGCCCGACCAACTGTTGTGAAATCACAAAAATAATTGAAAACAAAATATAAGTAAAGCGAATTTGCTATTATCCGAAAATTGCTTGAATTTTTTTTTTTCAAATTCAGATTTCATGAAGGTAATAAACAAAAGTGCCCAAAACAGGCAATGTATCACATGTGACACAACATGTCTTAGACACAGTCCCAAAGCATACAGTCTTTGTACGGTAAATTCGTGTACAGTCATCTGCTGCTATCCAATTCTTCTTGTTGCAAAGAACAGAGTCAAAGATTAAGTTTTTGCATTGGTGGAAAGGGTGCGGGAGTCATAGGGTTAAACATTGGCCTGTTTGCTTAATGTTTCCATCATTCTGGTGGTATCACAGTATTGTTTCAAAGGTTTAACCCACCCACCCCTGCCCCTTTTCGTATTTTAATTCTAGACCCCCCCCCCTCTTCCCTCCCTTCCCACCCTCGCCATCCGTTCGCTATTCAGTCATAGAGTTTCGCGCGCAGCTTAGGGAATCTACCAGATAATTGCTGGGCAGATTTGGTGGAGCGCATATGGAATTGATAGGAGTGCGATGACTCTCTTGAACAAACTCCAAACTCTCCACCCATTCCAGTCAGTTTATTCCTTTTCTCACACTGGACAGAGTAGCAGGGAAGTTTCAGTCTTTTTCTCCTAATTTTTGTATCTGGTGTTTGTTTGTTTGTTTGTTTGTGATGTCACGCTTGACAATTGGTCGAAAATTTGCGCCTGTCTGTCTTGTATTAAATACGCGTTCTTATCCTTTTTCCGTGTTTTTTTTTCCCTGGTTCCTCTCCACTACCACACAGACTGCACGTGTGAAACACTGGCCCCCACAGACTTGTGAACACGATCTACACACACATGCCTGTAATCCAGTCATTCAACTCTGCGGTGTCAGTCCCTGAATGTAGGTGTCAGAATGATGTCTTCAACTCCCAAACCAGTATTTGTATATGAATGATGTATTCAACCACAGGACTACTTTCTCTCGGGGGGTCGGTGTCTCAGTACGGTGGGGGCCACCCTCGTAAATCGTTTTGTAGCTGTCAGTGTGTATGCAAAACATGTCAGAGTATAAAAAAAAACCACAAAAAAAAACACACACACACACGCACGCACGCACGCACACACACGCACACATATACACAGACACACATGCGCACGCACGCGCACACACACACACACACACACAGCACGCACGCACACAGACACACCACGCGCACGCACAAACACACACACACACACACGCACGCACAAACACACACACACACACACACACGCACGCACACACACGCGCGCACGCGCACACACACACACGCACACACACACATCACGCACGCACGCACGCACACACACCACACACACACACACACACACACACACACACACACAAGCAAAAACGTGTTCCATCACTATTGACAACACTTCAGTCAGCAGTGCTGGTTTTCCATAAAGGACGGAGTTATAACCACCCACACACATTTTGTTGTTGCTCTCAATGGTCATTACAGCGTTGTATACGATACATGCTCGATTTCACCCTGTCAACATTCTTCATAAAAGAAGTTGCCCGCGACAAAACAAACAAACACATAAATGAATATAATGGCTACCTGGCTAAACTTGTCTCTCAGTGAAAAGGCTACTTACTGCGTAGCTTTCATCGGCGATCCGGCCGACTTCTTCAGCGCAACTGCTGGGTTGAATGAATGAATAAATGAATGATTGAATGAATGAATGAATGAATGAATGAATGAATGAATGATTGATGGATGAATGATGAAAGGATGAATGAATGAATGATTGAATGAATGAATGAATGAATGAATGAATGAATGAATGAATGAATGAATGAATGAATAACAGTATGGTACTCGTGTCCTTTAGGTTTTACAACGGAAAAGGGTCAGAAACAGCTTTCCCTACTTGCTCAAAACAGCACAGAATTTCTGTTATATGGAAGAAACTTTCTTGTTCAAAGTAGCATAATGTTTGTCTTATATGGAAGAAATCTTCTTGCTCAAAACAGCACGGTTTTGTGTTACATGGAAGAAATATTCTCGCTCAAAATAGCATAGAATCTGTGTTACATTCAAAGAAATCTTCTTGCTCAAAATAGCAGAGTGTAGACAGTCTTGCTCAAAAACAGCATCGTTTACATAGCGTTTTGTATTATACAGAAAAACCCTGCTCAAAAATAGCATGATGTTCGGAATCGTTTACGTGGAAAAAGCTTCCTCAAAACAATACAGTGATTGTGTCCACACATGGAAGGCGCCAGCCACAGCTCTCCTTGTTGTTCTAGTGTCCTGTAGCGTGGCTCATACACACACACACTCGTTTGACTGCGTGGACAGAACAGCCCGATGTTTATGTATGAAGTCTGGATACAGTGTGTCAGTGGGGGATGCAGGAAACACTTATTACATCAGCTATGTTTTTAACCCGCCTTCCCCCCATCTCCCCACTTTTTAAGAAAAGGGCGAAAAACTCCAGATCAGGATGACCTTAGCTTGTTGTTTTTTTAATTTAAAAAAATTTTTTTTTTTAGCTACCTTTAAAAAGAAACAGAAAAAGGCAGATTATTTCTTAATACTCGGGGTGTGTGTGTGTGGTGTGTGTGTGGAGAGAGAGAGAAAGAGAGAGGGAATGTGTGTGTGTGTGTTGTGTGTGTGTGTGTGTGTGTGTGTGTGTGTGTGTGTGTGGAGAGAGAGAGAGAGAGAGAGAGAGAATGTGTGTGTGTGTGTGTGTGTGTGTGCGCGCGCGCGCGCGCGCGTGCATGCGTGTGTGCAAGTGACTGTGTTCGTGCATGTGTGTCAGACAGATATATAATACATACGTAAAGTCTGACGAGATTACATGTCGAGAGAGAGAGAGAGAGAGAGAGAGAGAGATACAGACAGAGACAGACAGAGAGTCCTTTCAGGAAGGGGCTATCTTATGATGTTAGGATTATCATACAGAGAATACTGAATTAGTTATGCTAGGTGCCTGTTTACACACACACACCACACACACACACACACACATCTCTCTCTCTCTCTCGTACAAAAATGCTAAATGCAATATTAATATTCTCTCTGTCTCTCTTGGACAAAAGTGCTAAATGGAATATTAATATCTCCTTTTCTCTCCTCTCTCTCTCTCTCTCTCGAACAAAAATGCTAAATGCAATATTAATATTCTCTGTCTGTCTGTCTCTGTCTGTCTGTCTGTCTCTGTCTCTCTCTCACACACACACAATTCTCTCTCTCTCTCCCCCCTCTTTCTCTCTCACACACACACAGAAATGATAACGTGGCATATTCTCTCTCTCTCTCTCTTCTTTTTCTTCTTCTTCTTCGGTGCTATGTCTGCGGTCATTTCCCCTGTTTCTTTGTTTGTTCCCCCCCTCCCCCTCTCTCTCTCTCTTAGTCAACTGCTTCGGATGTCAAGATTTGTGTTTGGTGTAATAATACCATTTCTGTGTTTCGGTCATGTCTTGCTCAATATGAAGACAGGGGACAAGGGGAGTGCACAGCTTTTCCTGCCGCACGTACTAATGGTGATATCGCGTGGTTCACATTTTTATCTGCCGCTGCTCGCTTTCACCACGTCAGGTTGAAAAAAAAAAAAAAGCTCAATGTTATGATTTATGATAAATGTTGCAGGTAGCTGAGTCAAGGTCACATTTCCTAATTCATCAACCCTCTCCCTCCCATCCCCCCATCCCCGACAACTTTCCCTCCCATTCCCCCAACCCTCTGTTTTCAATGGTGGGCGAAGGGCGGGGGGGGGGGGGGGGTTAGAGTAGGCAGGGGACAGAGGGGAAAAAAAAAGATAGATTGGGATTCAGACTGACCTGCGTGTGTGTGTGTGCGGGGGGGGGGGGGGGAGGAAAAGATAGATTGGGATTCAGACTGACCTGCATAGAATGACGGCCCAGGGGTGGGGGTGGTGGTGGTGGAAAAAAAAAGATAGACTGAGATTTAGACTGACCTGCGTGTGTGTGTGTGTGGGTGCGGGGGGGGGGGGGGGAGGAAAAGATAGATTGGGATTCAGACTGTCCCGCACAGAATGGTGGCCCAGTAGGCAGCGGAAGAGGGAAACAAGATAGATTGGGGTTCAGACTGACCTGCGTGGGGGGGGGGGGGGGAGATAGATTCGGATTTAGACTGACATGCAAAGAATGACGGGCCGGGGGGGGGGGGGGGGGCAGGGGGAGAAGGAAAAACATAGAGATTCAGACTGACCTGCAAAGAATGACGGGCCGGGGGGGGGGGGGGGAGGGGCAAGGGGAGAAGGAAAAAACATAGAGATTCAGACTGACCTGCATAGAATGGTGGCCCAGGAGGGCAGCAGAGAAGGAAAAAACACAGACTGGGGGTTCAAGACTGACCTGCATAGAATGGCGGACCAGTACAAACCTCCACACTATCATTTGCAGAATGCGGGTGTTTCCCCCCCCCCCCCCCACACAAGTTCCAGCCATCACATTATATGCCACATGTTCCAGCCATCACATTATATGCCACATGTTCCAGCCATCACATTATATGCCACATGTTCTAGAAGAGGAAGAACTAAAACCAACGATGGTTTCACTTCTATAGCGCAAATAGTCCATGACAAAAGCATACTCATTGCACTTTACAGAAATAGAACAATATATATATACACACACACACACACATGTATATATATATACACACATACATATTCATCCATACATACATACACGTATACATGCATACACACATACATACACACACACACACACACACACACACACACACACACACACACACACACACACACACACACACACACACACACACATCGTCTAATATCACTTATAGTGAAAAGACGTTAAATCAAGGAACGAACGAACACACACACACACACACACACACACACACACACACACACACACACACACACACACACACACACACACCTTTTCTCAAAAACTCCACCCAACTGCTTATTGCATAACACCGCAACACTGACTAACAGGAAAGTTGATACTGTTTGACACAGACAATGACACAATGACACAGACAATGACACAGACCACGACACAATGACACAGACCATGACACAGACAATGACACAGACAAACCAGTGACCCACGCGCTGTCTGTAGGGGCATGCCGTGTCAAAGCCACATTAGAGATACGAACAAGATAGATGGAACCGCTGTATGCCATAGTTATATCGTGAATATACATTATATCGTGACTATACGTTACATCATAAATATACATTACGACCCATGCAACTGCATTAACACCAAAAAGGCCACACGTTCATTGCTGCACGCACGCGCGCATGCCATCACCACCACCACCCCACACACACACACGCGACGCGCGCGCACCCAAAAACAAAAACGCATTCAAACACACGTACATAAACTTATACACAGACAGAGACTCACACAGAGACAGAAACAGACAGGCAGACAGACAGACACACAGACACACACGCGCGCGCACGCACGCACGCACGCACGCACTCAAAAAACAAACATGCAAAAATTCAAACTCATGTATACAAACATACACACGTGCGCACGCACACGCACATACGCGCGCGCGTGTGCACGCACACACACATGCATTAAAAAAAAAAAAAAAAAACATCCACACAAAAAATACGCACAAACACACGAACTCAAAAACACAATTTACAAAACATGTTACAGAACACATCTCCGATTGGAAAACTACATGTCCAAGATGCTTAGTTACTCATACATAATATTTATAAATTCTCACTCATAAAGATTACGACGACGACGGTGACGACGACGACGATAATGATAACGATAATGTAGAATGAGAAATCATCATATGTACAAGTCATGAACTGTCACGTCAACTGAATACTGCCAATCTGTATCTATGTATCTAAAAGCCCTATTTTGAATTTTTTGGTTTGTTTTTGTTTTTAAATAACTGCGCTCTAAGTTCTGTTCTGATCTTCACGCGCAAATGAGCGTGAGCGCGTGCGCACATACAACACAGAAAGAGAGAGAGAGAGAGAGAAAGAGAGAGAAGAGAGAGAGAAAGAGAAGAGAAGGGAGACAGAGGACAAGACAGAGAGAGAGAGAAAGAGGGACAGAGAGACAGAGACAGAGAGAGAGAGAGAGAGAGACAGAGAGACAGAGACAGACAAAGAGAAGAGAAGGGGGGACAGAGAGACAGAGACAGCGAGACAGAGAGAGAGAGAGAGAAGAGAGAAAGAGAGTGAGAGAGAGAGAATACACAGAGAGAGAGAGAGAGCTCGAAATAAGATATAAAAACAACAACAACAACAACCACAACAACAATGACAACAACAACAACAACAACAACAACAACACTGAGGAAGCCCCACTCACCTAAAAGACCCCAGACGTCGTCCCCTGGGTACAAGACAGAAGGTGGAGTTGAACAGCAGCTTCTTGTAATCATACCTGTAACACAGAACGATATCAACACGTATAAACACTTCTGTCAACATAAACATATAAAAACGTCCAGTCAGTGAACAGTACAAAACAAAACAAAACAAAACAACACATTTTTGGAAGTATGGGTCGGACTAGGAGACGGTGGAGGAACAGAGGGGCACAAATGGACTTTATCGATGGAACATCACCATGCGACCATACAGGCGCTTCTGACTCATACCATATCCTCCCCCCCACTCACCACCCCCGCGGTGCTCCTGTGGAGAAGCTTATTGTTATTGTTGTTTATAGCCCTGCTGACTGCGCAGAGCCATTTCAGAGCTATAACCATCTGAAAAAAGTAAATCATATCTCACTCGAGAGAAAAATCATCTGGAAAAGAAATTTAAGTACACATATCAATGCACTGGCGTGAATAATCTAACGATAACATCGTTATGCCAGTGGCGTTGACCATTCCGTCCAATTCATCACCAGGGGATTAGAAATCTTTAAAAAAAACTGAATACAAGTATGAAAATAACTAAGGATATTAAAAACGTATACAAAAAACGGACCTAAATTACCTAAAACTGCCAAAAACTTGAATACAAGTATAAAGATAACTAAGGACACTAAAACGTGTACAAAAACGGACCTAAGTTACCTAAAACTGCTTCTACACATCACACTTCCTCAGAGCCAAAAATGCACTTAATACGTGCACCCAGTTATCAATCCTACGAGAAAGTATGTAAGACTTTATCGAACACGTACAGGTGAATGGACCAGCAAGGCAGAGAATGATAGGAAGAAATGACAGAAAGCAAAGGAACAAGGCAGAAAAAAAAGAGTGACAGAAAAGAGGAAATTTCTAGCACAGAATTTCCAGAAAGTGGGGATACTATTCACACTGAAAGAGCCCCTGGCATCCCAACGGGAGAAGTGGAGAGAAGCTGACCAGACAGCAGAACATATATCATTATTACAGGACTGTAAGAGCTGCCAGTCCCTGAGGGAGGACTGAGATCGGGCCGACACCCCGAGCCTGTGGGTGAAGTTATACGGGCCTGCGGATCCACTACAGAAAATGACCAATATCTTCCTCGAGACTAAACTACGAGACAAAGAAGGCGAATAATAGTCTATTCTATAGAAGAATGGCAGAATTTTTCAGACGGTCCCCCGACTGCCCTGCTATAAAACATAGATAACCTGATTTCACAGGCCCCTCCCCTTGAAGGCTAATTAGTCTTCTTGCCTTTCTGAAGTCTTGGTAAAAAATAAAAAATGGTGGCGATGCACTGCGGCGACGAGCTGTCAAAAAGGGAGAGCAGCCCAAGGCTACATGGAAAATCCACTGTGACAAATGAAATGAATATGAAAATGAATTTCTGGGTTTACGCTCTCCTCCACCCCAACCCCCGTTCTTGGTTTACCCTCTTGTATATGCGTTGCTTGTTTCCTTGTTTTGTCTGGTCATGATTTTACTTGGGAAAGAACGATGGTGGTTTCCTTGCAGGACATGCAGGATGGCCGAGGACAGAGAGGGTGGAAGATGTGCTTGCTGCAACAAGGGATAGATACATATCGATACCTTAGAGCAACAAAGCAATATCTCGATGGCTGCCATTTTGAAAAGTTCAGAGCTACACTCACTTGAAAAGTTTAGAAGCTCATAAAAAATCAGATTCTCAAGCAAAATATTCACAATTTGTTGAGAATGTAGAAAATCCTGTTTACATTTGTACATCACAAAATGGTTGCCGCTTACAGACTGAAAATTGATTAAAAATCGTTTTAAAATCGATAGTCCGTTGCTGCTTAACTTTTGTTTCAGAAAGAGGACAGAAGTTTTGAGCAACAACAGACTACTGTGAGATGTTCCGGTTTTGCATGAAAGGAGACTCCAAGAATACAGACACCAATTTAGGCAACAACCCTACATCTATTCAACAGCCCGTTGTACCATAACATGTGAATACAAGTGCATGCACATAATTATGGAGGGCCATGATCGCCAACGCCATGCGACAGGGCACTTGATGATGATGATGATGATATGCGTTGCTCGGGCAGGGGGCAAGACGTACTAGTATCCCTTGCTCCTCTTTCTAATCGTTGAAATTAATCTGACTGATGATGGATGTATGTGTGATCATAAATCATACAGTAATAATTTTTGGAAATCCCAAACAAAGTGCGACTGTCCGCGTTCAAGAAAACAGGAAGCAGCAAAATAAGAAAAACACGAAAACACAATCAGAACCCGTTCTAATTCTATTTTCCTGTTTTTCTGGTAATATTGTTGGATTCATGCTTTCGTGTATATATATATATATATATATATGTGTGTGTGTGTGTGTGTGTGTGTGTGTGTGTGTGTGTGTGTGTGTGTGTGTGTGTGTGTGTGTGTGTTTGGGGGGGGGGTGAAGGTGGTCGCGCGGACATGCATGCGTGCACGCGCGAGCTGATGAATTAGAAATTAGTAGTGTGTGTAAATCATATGCACATGCCCTTGCCCTCCCGTTCTTCCCCCACACACTATATTAAACAGAGGTCAACGGCCTTCACAGTATCGGTACATTCTCCTTCCTTTCTATTTCTTTGTCCAAGGATCTCACACCAACTGAACGGTTTACAGGCCTCAGCTCTCTCTCTCTCTCTCTCTCTCTCTCTCTCTCTCTCTCTCTCTCTCTCTCTCTATCTCTTTCTCTCTCTCTCTCTCTCTTTCTCTCTCTCTCTCTCCTTACTCTTAATCCTTGCACAGCAGGAAACCCTCCTTCTTTCTCTTCCCTCCCTTCTTCTCCCTCCGCTCCCCCATATTTCTTGTTCTAAGGACCCGACACCTATTTCGAGATTAAGGTCCGGGCTGTCTACTTAATCTTCATCCGCGCACAGCAAGTATAACCTTCCTCCACCTCCTTATCTTCCTTCACCCCCCCCCTCTCTCTCTCTCTCTCCATTCCATGATCAATTGTATCTTTCCCTAGCAGTATTTATCTGTGTGTATCCTTGCGTAGAAATGCTTATATTATCTTTGTCAAGCCCTGCGTTGCAGTGCTTACGTCTAAGTATCCTTTAATAGCAAATCTTACCTCTTTGTATCCTTGCGCAACAATTCTATCTCTACGTATCCTTGCAAAGCAATGATTATTTCTATGTATCCTTACAAAGCAATGCTTATATCTACGTATTCTTGTGCAACAATGGTTATTTCTATGTATCCTTGCGTAGCAATGCTTATGTCTACGTATCATTGCAAAGCAATGCTTATGTCTACGTATCATTGCAAAGCAATGCTTATGTCTACGTATCCTAACAAAAGGACCCTGAGATCCTAAATAATTACCGTCCAGTTTCGAACTTGCCATTTCTTTCAAAACTTATAGAGAGAGCTGTTGTGGATCAGTTGACAGCACATCTTGTCTCACACAATCTCGAAGTGAGGTTCCAGTCAGCGTACAAATGTGGACATAGTACTGAAACTGCACTTCTCCGCATATTAAATGACCTCCTTTCTTTTCTTGACCACGGTGACAATGCCATTCTTGTTCTGCTAGACTTGAGCGCTGCTTTTGATACCATGGATCACACCCTTCTCTTGCAGCGTCTTCACACTGAAATCGGCCTGAACAAAACTGTCTTGTTATGGTTCACTTCATATCTTTCTAAGAGATCTCAAAAAGTTCTTGTCCGGTCTTCATATTCGAAAGAAACACCTCTTCTTACAGGCGTTCCGCAAGGATCGGTCCTCGGACCTCTTCTCTTCTCTCTATACACAAGACCCCTGGCTTCTCTGATTGAACAGTTCAATGTTGACTTTCATTTCTTTGCGGATGATTCCCAACTCTATTCCCGCCTTCCCTCCGACAATACTCTCGCTCTTGAATCAAAGAAAAATGTTGAATTGTGCTGTCTGGAAATAAAACATTGGATGTCTGCAAACCGGTTGAAGTTGAATGAAGAGAAAACTGAAGTTCTGCTGGTCGGAACTGCTCCTAAAAGAGAAATTGTCCCTTTTTCTTCACTTTCGGTCTGTAGTGCAGACATCCCTTTCTCGAAGAAAGTAAAAACACTAGGAGTGTTTCTAGATGCTAATCTCTCGATGCGTGATCAGATCAATTCAATCATCAGAACTTGCTACTGCCATATCCGATCTCTTGGTAAAGCCCGCCAGTACTTGACTATTCAAGCTGCTAAGACTGTTGCTGTTACACTAGTACTCTCAAAATTAGACTACTGTAATAGTCTACTTGCTGGTCTCCCTCAGGTGAAAATACAGCGTCTGCAGGCTGTACAAAACGCAGCTGCCAGAGTAATCTCTAGATGCAGGAAGACTGAACACATAACTCCCATCTTACGGAATCTGCACTGGCTCCCAGTTCAACAACGCATCAATCACAAACTACTAACTATCACCTACCGTGCACTCAACTCTAGTAGTCCTTCTTATCTTAAAGATCTTCTTTCTGAATATAAACCTGTTCGCAGTCTGAGATCTGCTTCCAAGTCTCTTCTTCATGTTCCTGGGACAAGGGATGTTAAAACCAAAAGATATGGTCAGCGAGAATTTAAATACCTTGCCCCTACCAAGTGGAACATGCTTCCCATGAGCATCAGGGAGAAAAAGACTCATTCATCCTTTAAATCTAGTCTCAAGACACACTTTTTCTAATGTTGTATGGGATTGCTTATTTGAATGTGAATACCTTGAATGCCTTTATGAATGTTGGTGCAAAGGCTGTGTGGAATTGTTTTTGTGCCCCCCCCCTCCCCCCCCCCCCCCCCCCCCCCACTGTGCGCCGCGAGCATGCTTTTATAGCATGGAGATTTTTGTTGCGCGATATAAATTTTCATTCATTCATTATGTCTACGTATCCTAACAAAGCAATGCTTATGTCTACGTATCCTTGCAAAGCAATGCTTATGTCTACATATCCTAACAAAGCAATGCTTATGTCTACGTATCCTAACAAAGCAATGCTTATGTCTACGTATCCTAACAAAGCAATGCTTATGTCTACGTATCCTTGCAAAGCAATGCTTATGTCTACGTATCCTAACAAAGCAATGCTTATGTCTACGTATCCTTGCAAAGCAATGCTTATGTCTACGTATCCTAACAAAGCAATGCTTATGTCTACGTATCCTAACAAAGCAATGCTTATGTCTACGTATCCTAACAAAGCAATGCTTATGTCTACGTATCCTAACAAAGCAATGCTTATGTCTACGTATCCTAACAAAGCAATGCTTATGTCTACGTATCATTGCAAAGCAATGCTTATGTCTACGTATCCTAACAAAGCAATGCTTATGTCTACGTAT
>JAPXFY010000027.1:42724826-42727326 GCA_030674185.1 Monoplex corrugatus | reverse complement strand
TCTCTCTCTCCACTTTATCCTTTCTCCTCTCTGTTATCACATCTCTCTGTATCTCATTCTATCTACTTCTACCTCCATTTCTCTGTGTAATCCATCTCTCGTGTGTCCATCTCACACACGCACGCGCAAGTTTCTTTGTTGTTCATCGCAGTTATAACAAAGGCCTCCGATCACCGTTATGAAAGGGCTTTTCACGTGCTTTATTGGGTGGCAAAAAACACAGCAATAACGAAACAGGGAAACAGAAATTGATCGACTGATCTTTACTGTCCAAATTGTAAAAGACAAGGACACAATACAACAATGAGTTTCTCTCACAAGAGAGAGAGAGGAGGGGGGGGGAGGAAAGGGAGGGAGATAGAGACAGACAGACACACAGACAGACAGAGACACAGACAGACTGAGACATAGAGATAGAAGCAGAGACAGAGAGAGAAACAAAGAGAAAGAGACAGAAACAAAGAGAAAAAGAGAGACCTCAAGAAAGACAGACAGACAGAAAGAGAAAGGAGAAATCGAGAGACGGAGAGACAGACAGAAAAACAGAGAGACAGGCAGAGACACAGAGAGAGAAAGAGACAGCAAAAGAAGAGAGAGAGAGAGACAGAAGAGCGTAGGAGAGACAGAGGGGTAGAGAGAGAGGACTAGAGAGACAGACAGACAGACAGAGACAGCAAGATAGAGAGACAAAGGGGGTAGGGAGAGAGAGGGAGTAGGGGAAAGAGAGAGAGAGATTTTTCGCTATTCCGATGCAATAAATTGACCAGCGGCTTGTTTCACTCTGTGGGGAAAACAATAAACTATGCTTCTTCCTGTAATCATTTTGAAGCTTCCCTTTTTGAAATTAATTGATTGATGTGTGTGTGTGTGTGTGTGTGTGTGTGTGTGTGTGTGTGTGTGTGTGTGTGTGTGTGTGTGTGTGTGTGTGTGTGTGTGGTGTGTGTGTGTGTGAGCGCGCGCGCACGTGTGTTTGTGCCAGCTCGCACTCGTCCGTGTGTGCGCCAGCGTGTTTGTGCGCGTTCTAAATTCTTCTTTATTCAAAAGTCGCCACACAATAATGTGCTTATAATTTGTAGCTGTTCTTTTGTTGGAGTTGTTGATATTGTTGTCGTTGTTGTTGTTCCTGTTGCTGCTGCTGCTGTGTTGTTGTTGTGTAGTCGTTGCTGTCTGACTGGGACTGTGCGTGTGCACGTGAGCGTGCGTTTATCTCTGTTGCTGGTGTGTGCGTGTGCGTTTAACTGTACATGTGTGCGTGTTGTGTATGTGTGTGTGTGTTTGCGTGACTGCCTGTGTGTTGTTTTTGTTTGTCTGTTTAAAAACACACACACACACAAAACACCCCGCACACACACACACACACACACACATACACAACACACACACACACACACACACACACACACACACACACACACACACACACACAACACACATTCACAGATCAAGTGCGTGGTTGGTTGGTTGACTGGTTGTTTTAACCTTTCCAAATCCATACTCGTAATTTCCTTTCCTTAATGCATGAATTCCTCTATAATCTATTCCTTCCTACTTAATGTGGTGGATTAAGAGCGAATCAGGCCTGTTCTTCAATCGACTACAGCTAATGCCGAGACAAGACGGCAGACTGCTTATCACATCTCTCTGTCTCCCAACTGGCTTTATCGCTAAACGGTCTGCTTCCAATAAGGCGGACTTCCTAATGAGGCTCACTTCCTTCTCACGCTTTGAGGATACCAGGCATTGTGCTGCTGTGATGCTCTGTCTGTCTCTCTGTCTCTGTCTGTCTCTCTCTGTCTCTCTCTCTGTCTGTATCTCTCTCTCTCTCCTCTCTCTGTCTCTCTCCTCTTTCTCTCTCCTCTCTCTCCCACTCTTCTCTCTCTGTCTCTCTTCTTTCTCTCCCACTCCTCTCTCTCTGTCTCTCTCTCTCTCTCTCTCTGTCTTTCTCTGTCTCTTTCTCTTCTCTCCACTTTCTCTCTCTCTCTGCTCTCTCTCTCTCTCTGTATCTCTCTCTGTCTCTCTCTCTCCCTGTGTCTCTCTCTTCTTTCTCTCTCCTCTCTCTCCCACTCCTCTCTGTCTCTCTGTCAGTCTGTCTGTCTCTGTCTGTCTGTCTGTTGTCTGTCTTCTCTCTCTCTCTCTCTTCTCTCTCTCTCTCTCTTCTCCCTTTGTCGTATACATCCCCACAATGTACACATTCTCTTGTCTGGTGGTAAAACGTATCACTGGACAATCTTCTTTAAGCTGTACGTGAATGGAATACAAAACAAAGCAATACAAAATACGAATGACTGCAATACAAAACGCAGCACAATTCAAAACACACACACACACACACACACACACACACACACACACACACACACACACACACACACACACACCACACACACACACACACACAACACACAAACTCACACGTCTAAAATCACGTATGTGAACAGACTAACGAACGAAACACACACACACACACACACACACACACACATACACACACACACACAAC
>JAPXFY010000027.1:42707326-42714826 GCA_030674185.1 Monoplex corrugatus | reverse complement strand
TCACGTTTCCTTAGGGCCTCAGAAAAAAAAAAAGAAAAAAAAGTCAATACATGTATCAAATTATCAATCCTAAGAAAAAGTATAAATGACTTTATAGAACATAACATATAATATTATACAGATAAATGAACCGGCAAGACAGAAACTGATAGGAAGAGATGACAGAAAGCAAAGAAGCAAAGCCAAAACAAAATGAGAGACAGGAGAGGAAATTTTTAGCACAGAATTTTCAGCAAAGAAGCAAAGCCAAAACAAAATGAGAGACAGGAGAGGAAATTTTCAGCACAGAATTTCCAATTTCAATTGCTCAAGCGCGACGAATCCGCCAGGAACTTCAAACTCTCACAAAGAGTCAACAAGCAGTTAATGAGATATTTAAACACATCACTAAAAGCAGTTAATGAGATATTTAAACACAGCACTAAAAGCAGTTAATGAGATATTTAAACACAGCACTAAAAGCAGATAGTGAGATATTTAAACACAGCACTAAAAGCAGATAGTGAGATATTTAAACACAGCACTAAAAGCAGATAGTGAGATATTTAAACACAGCACTAAAAGCAGATAGAGATATTTAAACACATCACTAAAAGCAGTTAATGAGATATTTAAACACAGCACTAAAAGCAGATAGTGAGATATTTAAACACAGCACTAAAAGCAGATAGTGAGATATTTAAACACAGCACTAAAAGCAGTTAATGAGATATTTAAACACAGCACTAAAAGCAGTTAATGAGATATTTAAACACAGCACTAAAAGCAGATAGTGAGATATTTAAACACAGCACTAAAAGCAGATAGTGAGATATTTAAACACAGCACTAAAAGCAGATAGTGAGATATTTAAACACAGCACTAAAAGCAGATAGTGAGATATTTAAACACAGCACTAAAAGCAGTTAATGAGATATTTAAACACAGCACTAAAAGCAGATTAGTGAGATATTTAAACAGAACTAAAAGCAGATAGTGAGATATTTAAACAGAACTAAAAGCAGATAGTGAGATATTTAAACAGAACTAAAAGCAGATAGTGAGATATTTAAACACAGCACTAAAAGCAGTTAATGAGATATTTAAACACAGCACTAAAAGCAGTTAATGAGATATTTAAACACAGCACTAAAAGCAGTTAATGAGATATTTAAACACAGCACTAAAAGCAGTTAATGAGATATTTAAACACAGAACTAAAAGCAGTTAATGAGATATTTAAACAGAACTAAAAGCAGATAGTGAGATATTTAAACACAGAACTAAAAGCAGATAGTGAGATATTTAAACAGAACTAAAAGCAGATAGTGAGATATTTAAACACAGAACTAAAAGCAGATAGTGAGATATTTAAACAGAACTAAAAGCAGAGTGAGATATTTAAACACAGAACTAAAAGCAGATAGTGAGATATTTAAACACAGAACTAAAAGCAGATAGTGAGATATTTAAACAGAACTAAAAGCAGATAGTGAGATATTTAAACACAGAACTAAAAGCAGATAGTGAGATATTTAAACAGAACTAAAAGCAGTTAATGAGATATTTAAACAGAACTAAAAGCAGATAGTGAGATATTTAAACAGAACTAAAAGCAGATAGTGAGATATTTAAACACAGAACTAAAAGCAGATAGTGAGATATTTAAACACAGAACTAAAAGCAGATAGTGAGATATTTAAACAGAACTAAAAGCAGATAGTGAGATATTTAAACAGAACTAAAAGCAGATAGTGAGATATTTAAACACAGAACTAAAAGCAGATAGTGAGATATTTAAACAGAACTAAAAGCAGATAGTGAGATATTTAAACAGAACTAAAAGCAGATAAAGAGATATTTAAACAGAACTAAAAGCAGATAGTGAGATATTTAAACATCACTAAAAGCAGATAGTGAGATATTTAAACAGAACTAAAAGCAGATAGTGAGATATTTAAACAGAACTAAAAGCAGATAGTGAGATATTTAAACAGAACTAAAAGCAGATAGTGAGATATTTAAACACAGAACAAAAAGCAGATAGTGAGATATTTAAACAGAACTAAAAGCAGATAGTGAGATATTTAAACACAGCACTAAAAGCAGATAGTGAGATATTTAAACACAGCACTAAAAGCAGATAGTGAGATATTTAAACACAGCACTAAAAGCAGATAGTGAGATATTTAAACACAGCACTAAAAGCAGATAGTGAGATATTTAAACACAGCACTAAAAGCAGATAGTGAGATATTTAAACACAGCACTAAAAGCAGATAGTGAGATATTTAAACACAGCACTAAGCTGCTAAAGGCAGAAGAGCTAGATAATACTGAAAGCGCCAATACTCCGCATACTTCTCTTCCAAACTAAAACGAAACAAATCCACTTTCACCGAATATCGTATTTTATCAACTGTACAGACCACAGAGGAGGTGTGTGTTGACATACGATGTGGCGCTGCAGCATTTGGTTTCAAGACTGTTCACTCCGGAAATCTACTTGTGTGATACTTTTGTTGTGAATATTTATATACCGTTAATAGTTTGTATTTCATGTCATTGTTTGATTGTTGGAGAAGTTGTGGTTTTAAAGGGGAAAATCCACCTTCTCTGCAAGGATGAAAAAAAAAAAAAAAAAAGAAAGGGGGGGGGGGGGGGGGGGAAGAAAAATTACAATAAGACATAGCCGGAAAATTACGTAGTGAATTATGTATGATGATGAGATATGATGATGATGATGATGAGATGGATGGAGAGACGATAACGAGATGATGAATATGATATGATATGATATGATATGATATGATATGATATGATATATATGATATGATATGATATGATATGATATGATATGATATGATATGATATGATATGATATGATATGATATATGATATATGATATGATATGATATGATGATATGATATGATATTGATATATGATATGATATGATTGATGATATAGATATGAGATATGATATGATATATGATATGATTGATATGATATGATATGATATATGATATATGATATATATGATATGATATATGATATGATATGATATGATATATTATATATGATATGATATGATATATGATATGATATGATATGAAAAGACTAGATCTGCGGGCTTTGTGGGTTGGCTTCCCACCTTGCCTTTGATAACATGCCACGAGTTTTCCAAATGAAAGATGCTCCCAGGATTCACCGAAAGGGGGAGAGAATGATGAATCCATCGGCACTGACTCCATCACGACTGGAAACGCACAACGGACCATGATTAATGACCAGTTGGAATTTCCGTGTGCGTGTGGAAGGAGATTCACCACCAAACGCGGCATGAAGATCCACAGGACAAAAATGGGCTGTTTGAAGACACATACGAACCAGCAGCAGCGCACTGCGATAGCAGGTGAGACGTTGGATGACCAAGGCCAGGAATTAAACCATAGTGCCAAGGACATCCACGCTGACGGTTCTGATGCGGATTTTGCACAAGCTCTTAACGCCAAACGTGGAAAACTCAATTTGCCGCCTGCCGGTGCAAAAGAACAATGGGAGAAATTAGATGAGGAACTTGTCCTTAAGCTGAATGCGCTAATAGGGAACAGTACGCTGGAACACAAACTTGACACATACGGAGACATCATATACTCTATCTGCAGGGACACTTATGGAGTGAAGCAGCCAAAGACAAAAAAAAAAACGCCTCCCCAGAAATCCAGAAGACAGCAACAGATGGAGAGCATCCGGAGGGAGAAAAGGAAGCTTAAAAAGCGAATGAAAACTGCCTCAGAATTCGAGAAGCAAGGGCTCCTGGAACTCTGGAAAGATCTGAAGGCCAAACACAATGCTCTCAGCAAAGTGGAATCAGCAAGGCGAAGAAAGAGCAAAAAGAAGAAGACTCAAGATCGTTTCTTCAAAGATCCCTTTGACTTTGCAAGAAAGCTGTTTGAACAACCCAAATCAGGGACTCTCACAGTGGGCAAGGAAACCCTAGAGCAGCATCTCAGGGAAACATATTCCGATTCTCAGCGCGAGGCACCACTTGAAATCCAAAATCTGGTTTGGCCTGCAGCGCCAGAAGGAAAATTCAATAACAAACCACCAACACTGGATGAAGTGAAGAACGTAGTAAAGAAAGCCAGAGCCAAGTCAGCACCTGGACCAAACGGAATACCATACCTGCTCTACAAGAAATGCCCAAAAGTGCTCGAGTGGCTCCACAAGATGATTCGATCAGCATGGAGGAACCAGAAGATCAGCGACCAATGGATGAGAGCTGAAGGAGTGTACATTCCGAAGGAGCAGAACTCCAGCAGCATCAATCAGTTCAGGCCAATATCACTTCTGAACGTCGAGGGGAAAATCTTCTTCTCTGTTATGGCAGCAAGATTGACAAAATACCTGACTGAAAACAAGTATCTGGATATGTCAGTCCAAAAGGGAGGCATACCAGGAATGCCTGGATGCTTGGAACATGCCACGTTGATTTGGGATGCCATCCAAAAAGCAAGAACAGAGAAGAGAGACATTGACGTAGTTTGGCTTGATCTGGCGAATGCATATGGATCAGTTCCACACGATATGATCCAGCTGGCTCTTGAAATGTATCACATCCCAGAAAACATCCGAACAATGCTGAGGAAGTATTTCCAAGGGTTCTCAATGCGGTTCTCTACCAAAGAATACACCACGGACTGGATAGACCTAGAGGTGGGCATTGCAATGGGCTGTGCAATCTCTCCCATACTGTTCGTGTTGGCAATGGAAGTCATCTTGAAAGCTGCAATGAAGAGTTCAGGTCCAGTGAATCTGGGAGATGGATACCAGATGCCTCCTCTGAAAGCTTTCATGGATGACACAACAGTCTTGTCCACGGATGAGGAAGAGACACACCAAATCTTAAAGCAGCTGGATGAGCTGGTGGCCTCTTCAAGAATGAGGTTCAAACCTAAGAAATCCCGAAGTCTCTCACTGCGAAAAGGAAAAGTGGCAGATTCAGTCAAATTCATGGTAGCCAACCAAGCCATCCCCACTGTCACAGAAGAGCCAGTAAAAAGTCTCGGAAGATGGTATGATGACTCCCTGAAAGACACACAAAGGGGATGTGAAACCAAGCAAACAGCAGAAGAAGGCCTGAAGAAAATAGATAACTGCGGACTGCCAGGCAAATACAAAGTCTGGTGTCTACAGTTCATGCTGATACCAAAGCTGCTGTGGCCACTGCTAATCTATGACATTTGCACCAGCACAGTCGAAGCAATGGAAGCCAAAATCAACAAATACACAAGAAAATGGCTCGGTGTCCCACCTGGTCTCACTGATGTTGCATTCTACTGTCGTCAAGCAATGCTGAAGCTACCTCTGAAATCCATAGTGGAGGAATACAAAGTTGGAAAAGCAAGACTGTTGAGCATGCTGGAGGAATCGGAGGACAATATCGTGAGAGCAGTTCATCCAAAGCTGAGAACTGGCAGAAAGTGGAAAGTCCAAGAGGCTGTAAACAATGCCAAGAGAAACCTCAGCATCAAAGAAATAATTGGACACACGCAAACCAACAGACAGGGACTGGGAGCAACAAAAATGCAGTGGTGGTCCAAAGCCAAAGGGAAGGAAAAAAGAGACATGATCATACAGGAGTTGAAGGAAGAAGAAGATGTCAAAAGAGTGCAGAAGGCAGTCCAGCAAGGTCAACAGGGGCAATGGACAACATGGGACAGTGCACTCCAAAGAAGTCTCAGCTGGAACGATATGTGGCACATGGCTCCTCTAAGAATAAGCTTCCTCCTCAGATCTGTATATGACCTGCTCCCCTCGAATGCAAACTTAGTGAAATGGGGGAAAGCAGACGACCCAGCATGTCCGCTCTGTCAGAAGAAACAAACAGTGGAACATGTCCTAAGCTCTTGCAAAGTAGCGCTAGCCCAAGGAAGGTATACATGGAGGCACAACCAAGTTCTGAAAGTGATCACAGATGTGGTTAGCGAAAAAACCATGACCCCAAACGCACCAATTGCTATGACAACGTTCTACAAAGCAGGAGGGAAACAGGTCTGGCCCGAAAGGGCTATGACAACCAGCACATTGCCAAAGGGTCTTCTGGATGGAGCAGTCGACTGGGAGTGTACAGCAGACCTCCCAGAGTGGAGAAATTACCCAGATGTCATCAGCAAGACAGGCATGAGACCAGACATCGCTCTCCACTCTGACTCCTCGAAACAAGTGATTCTGATAGAACTCACTGTGCCATACGAAAGCAGAATGGAAGAAGCACATATCTACAAGACCGAAAAATACGCCGGTCTTGCCAGCACCCTGAAGAAAGCAGGTCTGCGGGTCAAAATCTTCGCCATAGAGGTCGGGGCAAGAGGGTTTGTGGGCACCTCCGCTTATGATCTCATGAAACAACTCGCCATTTCTGGGAAGAAGAGGACTAGAGCCCTTAAAGCGATGGCAGAGGCAGCAGAAAGGAGCTCAAGCTGGATCTGGGCAAGGAGGAACCAAAAAAGTGAACTTCATAAGGATTAAATTCCCTACAGATGATGTGTGCCCCGTTAGCACATTGGTAAAACCGCGTACCGCAGTTCTGAAGCGCAGAATCGCCCAGGTTCGATCCCCGGCGTGGGAAAAAAAAAAAAAAAATAGACAACAGCAGAAGGGCATCCAGGAGTCATGACCTGGATGTGGCCCGGCCCCCCGAGAGTGTAAGGAATTCAGGGCCGAAACACTTGTCTAAAGGGGGTTACTTCTCTGAAGACCTTCTGTTGTCTAGCTCTCCCTAGAGTTTCTTTCTACCTATATGATATGATATATGATATGATATATGATATGATATGATATATGATATGATATATGATATGATATATGATATATGACATGATATGATATGATATATGATATGATATATGATATGATATGATATGATATATGATATGATATGATGATATATGATATGATATGATATGATATGATATGATATATGATATGATATGATATGATATGATGATATGATACGATACGATACGATATGATATATGATATGATATATGTAATTAGCATTCCGATTTCTTTTTTTTCCCCTGGGGGGGGGGGGGGGGGTATGCATGCGTATGCGCGTGGTTTTTTGTGCAGTGTGCAGGTGGTAGGCTATGTTGCTGCACAGTCTGCATACTACGTCTTCAGAGGGTATGACTGCTGGGTGTTTTCATGTGACCATAAGGCACCCGCCACTGCCATCACTTACATGGTCAAAACATACTGCTTCAACAGGATTCCCCCCCCCCCCCAAAAAAGAAAAAAAAAAAGAAAAGAAAAGAAAATGAAGTACACATCAATATAACAACATACCTGAATACAAATTTAAACATACCTAAGGATACTGAAACATAAAAACGGGTATAAATTACCTAAAATTGCTTCCGCATATCTCATTTCCGAAGAGCCAAAAATGCACTTAGCACATGTACCCGAATTATCAATCCTAAGAGAAAGTATTTTGACTTTATCGAACACATACA
>JAPXFY010000027.1:42697326-42699826 GCA_030674185.1 Monoplex corrugatus | reverse complement strand
GGGGGTGGGTGGGGGTGTATGGGGGTGGGAAGGGGAAGCGTGTTACCATTATCTGACTTCTCTACCCAAGGTGTGGACGGTAAAGGTGCACATATGACAGCTGATACCAGACGGTCTGCAGGACTGGTGACATGCGCACCCTTCACCTGTCCTCGTGTCTGCATGCACCAGAACTCTTAGTTCACACTTCTATTCATATAGACAGACAGGCAGGCAGACAGGCAGACAGGCAGGCAGGCAGGCAGGCGTCTCAGACAGACAGGCAGACAGACACACATACAGATAGGCAGCTAGGTAGACAGAGTTAGGCAAAGGGATAGATAGATAGATAGATAAATAGATAGATAGATAGATAGATAGATAGATAGCGACAGAGAGAGACAGATAGAGAGAGAGAGAGATAGATGGATGGATTGATGGATGGATGGATGGATGGATGGATGGATGGATGGATGGATGGATGGATGGATGGATGGATGGATGGATGGATGGATAGATAGACAGACAGACAGACAGATAGATAATACATACGTAAAGTCTGACGAGATTACATGTCTCTAGCGATAGCGAGAGAGACAGACAGACAGAGACAGACAGAGAGAGACAGAGACAGACAGACAGAGAGATAGAGACAGAGACAGAAAGAGAGTCCTTTCAGGAAGAGGCTATCTTATCATATTAGGATTATCATACAGAGAATACTGAATTAGTTATGCTAGGTGCCTGTTTACACACACACACACACACACACACACACACACACACTCTCTCTCTCTCTCTCTGTTGTGTGTGTGTGTGTGTGTGTGTGTGTGTGTGTGTGTGTGTGTGTGTGTGTGTGTGTGTGTGTGTGTGTGTGTGTGTGTGTGTGTGAGTGTAAAGTACATTTGTATTCTATCAAGATATATCGCTGTATGTTTCAACGAAGCATTCGAACAACAAATTCAATATCCCTTGATTATTTGAGAAAACATCGTCTGTGATATTCGAAGACGAACAAATAAACAAGCAAATAAATAAATAAATAAATAATGTGCAGCGTCAGAAATCATTTCTGATGTGCGCATGCACGTGATATATATATATATATATATATATATATATATATATATATATATATATATTTATATTATATGTGTTGTGTGTGTGTGGGGTGTGTGGTGTGTGTGTGCCAGCGAACACGAGCAGGTTTGTATGTTTGCAGTGAAACACAATGTAGCAGGCATGATTGACACATTGATTATTTGTGTTAGACGGCTGTATGTTTTGAGGAATTTACAACCGTAAACGGCTCCTCTGATGTGATGAGCTTGGCACCGTTACACTGCTCTTTTTCTAGAATTTAAACTTAAAATAAAATCTGTTGCTTGCCCCCCCCCCTTTTTTTTTTTTCCTCTCCGCCTCTCTACATCTCTCTCTCTCTTCTCTCTTCTCTGTGAAGAGATTAAGTGATCACACAGCATGCATCAGTTCTCTTGTCTGGATCCCCCCCCCCCCCCGTTCTCCTCTCCTCTCTTTCCTCTCTCTCCCTCTCCCCCCCCTCTCTCTCTCTCTCCCTGTGACGAGATGTGGTTTGACAACGCCGTGATTCAAGATTTTTGTCTCGATCCCCCCCCCCCCCCCGCCCCTTTCCTCCCCTCTCCTCCTGTCACTCCTCTCCTCTCTCTCTCACTTCTCTCACACTCTCCCCCCCCCCTCCTCTCTCTCTCTCTCCTGTGACAGATGTGGGTTTTGACAAGCCGTGATCAAATCTGTCTCGATCCCCCCCCCTCCCCTTTCCTCCTCCTCTCCTCCCTTCACCCTCTCCCCTCCTCTCCCTCTCTTTCTCCTCCTCCTCCTTCTCTCCTCCTCCTCTCTCTCTCTCTCTGATAAGAAATGTGAGTTTTGACAGAGCCATTGAATCAAAATCTCTTGTCTCGATTCCCTCTCCCCCTCTCTTCCTTTCTCTTTCTCCCCCTCCCTCTCTCCCTCACTCTCCCCCTCTCTTTCTCTCCTCCTCCTCTCTCTCTCTCTCTCTCTCTCTGATAAGAAATGTGGGTTTTGACAGAGCCATTGAATCAAAATCTCTTGTCTCGATTCCCTCTCCCCCTCTCTTCCTTTCTCTTTCTCCCCCTCCCTCTCTCCCTCACTCTCCCCCTCTCTTTCTCTCCTCCTCCTCTCTCTCTCTCTCTCTCTGATAAGAAATGTGGGTTTTGACAGAGCCATTGAATCAAAATCTCTTGTCTCGATTCCCTCTCCCCCTCTCTTCCTTTCTCTTTCTCCCCCTCCCTCTCTCCCTCACTCTCCCCCTCTCTTTCTGTCCTCCTCTCTCTCCCTCTCTCCCGCCTCTCCCATCTCTCCCTCTCTCTCCTCTCCCTCTCTGTGAAGAGATGTGGGTTTCGACAGAGCCATGGATTCAAGATATCTTGTCTCGATCCCTCCCATCCCCCTCTCTCTCTCCCTCTGCCCCCCTCTCTCTCCGTTTTCTTTGGTGTACATTGTTAGCATCCTCTCTTCTCTCTGT
>JAPXFY010000027.1:42669826-42682326 GCA_030674185.1 Monoplex corrugatus | reverse complement strand
CAAAGAATTTCAGACAAAATCAATACGTTCTACACCTGCTTATCTCCGCAACTATCTGCCATGTACACCCCTGCTCTACTCTCTGTTCTGTTTCTGGTACTATTTGTTTACATATTTCTCGATTCGACCAGTCGCTGTCCATTCTCTGTGTCTGGTCCATACAACTGGAATGCGTTTCGCTGTCTCTGCAACAAGTACATTTTCTTTTCACTTAAAGATATAACATTTTGTCCAGCAGTGTTTTCACCCGTCACCCCATTCCCTTTCATCCCATTCCTTTTCTGTCCTTTCCCCCTCCCCGTATGCATGTGCTTTGTACCCTGTATGTTGTTTTATTCATTATAACGGGAATGTTTGAAAGCCTAATCAAATGTTTTATTCAACATGAGTAAATGAGCACCTAATAAATACTACTCTTTTTGGTTATACTTTTGATTTTTTTGAAATTATGTAAACTTGAGTTAACTCATTACACTTGTGAACTCTTATGTAATATGGGTATAAGTTTATAAAGGTATGTAAGTCTGTTTATTGTTCACATCCCTTAATAAGGAACTATAGCATATACGAAATAAAACAGCCTCTCTCTCTCCTCTCTCTCTCTCTCTCTCTCTCTCTCTCTCTCTCTCTCTCTCTCTCCTCTCTCTCTTTTCTCTCAGTCAGTTTGCTTTATCATAAAACTAAATTCTTGTGAGGTGTATCTATCAAACCTATTCATATGTTCCTATTGTATTACTGAAGTCTGACTACGGGTCCTATATGTAATTATTCCAAACTATTTGAAGTATGCATTTTCCAAGAACGATTATGTATTACATTTTGTTTTATAATGTTGATGATGCGTTCACACCCCTTCAAATGGGGCTTTGGCCTTACTGAATAATTTTTTTATTCTGATTCTCATTCCGATTCTGATTCTCCTCTCTCTCTCTCTCTCTCTCTCTCTCCTTCTCTCTCTCCTCCTCTCTCTCTCTCTCTCTCTTTCTCTGTCTGTCTGTCTGTCTGTTGTCTGTCTGTCTCTCCTCGTTTGTGTTTTTCTCTCTCTCCTCTCTCTCTCTCTCTCTCTCTCTCTCTCCTCAATTCGTTTGCATTTGAGTCAGTCTCTCTCTCCTCTCTTACTCCTCTCTCTCTCTCTCCGTTTGCGTTCGAGTCTCTCTCTTTTCTCTCTCTCTCTCTCTCCCTCTCTCTCTCTCATCCATTCTTACTCTCTGTCAAATCGCTAATCTGTCACTCCCTAATGTCTACCCCTCTCTGTTTCTTTCCTCGTCAGACTTATTTCCATCAACTGGTTTCCTCGGTACTTCCCGTGCTTTCACTCTTGTTCTCAAGTGTGAACATGAAAACGACTGATCTGTACCCTGTCGACATCTCTCCCTCTGTTTCTCCTTCCCTCCCTCCTTCCCTCTCCCTCTCCGTCTCTCTCTCTCTCTCTCTCCTCGTTTGTAATTGAGTTTCTCTCTCTCTCTCTCTCTCTCTCGCGTTTGTGTTTGAATCTCTCTCTCTCTCCCCTCTCTCTCTCTCTCCTCGTTTGTGTTTGAATCCTCTCTCTCTCTCTCTCTCTCCTGTTTGTGTTTGAATCTCTCTCTCTCTCTCTCCTCGTTTGTGTTTGAATCTCTCTCTCTCTCTCTCTCTCTCTCTCTCCTCGTTTGTGTTTGAATCTCTCTCTCTCTCTCTCTCCTCTATTGAATCTCTCTCTCTCTCTCTCTCTCTCTCTCTCTCTCCTCGTTTGTGTTTGAATCTCTCCTCTCTCTCTCTCTCTCCTCTCTCTCTCTCTCCTCGTTTGTGTTTGAATCTCTCTCTCTCTCTCTCTCTCTCTCTCTCGTTTGTGTTTGAATCTCTCTCCTGTCTCTCTCTCTCTCTCTCTCACCTCGTTTTTTGATCTCTCTCTCTCTCTCCTCGTTTGTGTTTGAATCTCTGTCTCCCTGTCTCTCTCTCTCTCTCTCTCTCACTCTCGTTTTTTTAACTCTTGCTGTAATCTCTCTCTCTCTCTCCTCGTTTGTGTTTGAATCTCGTCTCCTTCTCTCTCTCTCTCTCCCTCTTTGATCTCTCTCTCTCTCTCTCTCTCTCTCTCCTCTCCTCGTTTGTGTTTGAATTCCTCTCTCTCTCTCTTCTCTCCCTCGTTTGTGTTTGAATCTCTCTCTCTCTCTCTCTCTCTCTCTCTCTCTCTCTCGTTTGTGTTTGAACTTCTCTCTCTCTCTCTCTCTCTCTCTCACTCGTTTGTGTTTGAATCTCCTCTCTCTCCTCTCTCTCTCTCTCTCTCTCCTCCTCTCCACCCTCCTCTCCGTCTGCGTTCGAGTCTGTCGGCCTGTCTGTCTCTTTCTCTCTCTCTCCCTCGCTCCCCTCCCTCTCTCTCTCTGCATGTTTGTCTGCGTGTGTTCTCCCCCCTTCCCCGTTCTCAACACTCCACATGCGCGCTTCCTTTATTCCCCTTCCCTTTCCTGCCTCCTTCTTCCAGCCATCAACCTGTTTTCTTTCAAAGTCTTCCCCCTCCACCTCTCCCAGTCTTTTCCCCTCTTGTTCAGGAATGATGGTGGTGGTGGTGGTGTGGTGGTGGTGGGGTGTGAAAGGAATGGAAAATAACTGCTCTGTACTCCGTCACCCTCACTTGTCGTCTGTGTTTTCTCTCAGACCTCCCGTCATCATTATTACCGCCTATTTCTTCGTCTGCCTGCGAGACGGAAAGGATTATATGCATGATCGTGCGTTTTATGGGCTTCTTCAGTCGTCTTGAGAACATGGCAACATGCACGCATGCAATGCAACCACCCATCCACACATGTACCCTGCCACCCACTCACCCATCCACACACACGCACACAATATACACGCACGCGCATACACATACATACACATATATATACACGCGCGCACTCACATACAACAACACACACCACACACACACACCACACACACAAACAGCACAACAATGCCCGCGCGCGCGCAAACACACACACACACACTCTTCTCTCTCTCTCTCTCTCTCTCCCTCTCTCTCTCTCTATCCCTCGTGCATCTATGTACGAATGCATGCAAGGACGTGTGGACGCAATCTCACACACAGACACGCAAGTCTATGTCAGACTGCTGTGAGGCAGCTCATCAGAGGAGGCCCCGCACGGCCACCGCGTTACATCTGTGGCGGTTTTTTTTATAATACTGCCTTTCTCCGATGCAACATCTATATGATACTATTAACCATACCCCTACCCTTCCTCTACTTGTAGTACTGATATCACTTCTACAGAGGCATGGTCCCCAACGGTCCCTTGTCTTCTTGTGTCACTACTGACAAACTAGATGATGTTTTGCCCCCTCACAGTAAACAAAAGTTAGCATAATTATTATTATTGATGTTTAAAGCCCAGACAACTGTGCAGTGCGATAACGAGGCTATAACCATCTCAAATCGCACACAACACCTCGCTGACCCTGAGAAGAAGAAAAAAAAAAACCATGGAAAAGACAATTACGTAGACATATCAATGCATTCGTGCACAGAAACTAAGGGCCATGACCTTGGCGTTGACCATTCCACCCGATTTATCACCAGGGGTTTTAAAAAGAAAAATGAAACAAACCCGAATACAACTGTGTAAACGTAACTAAGTACACTCAAACAAACATAAAATCTGCATTAATTACCTATAACAGCTTCTAAACATTGTCTTTCCTTACAGCCAAAACAGCATTTAAATTAATACATGTACCCAGTTATCAATCCTAACAGAAAGTATGTAACGTTTTACAAAACACCCATCAACGAACTACCAGCAAGGCAGAAAATGATAGAAAAAGATGGCAGAATGCAAAGAAGCAAGGCAGAAGCAGAAAGAGTGACAGAAAAGACGAAAATTTCTAAGGGCAGAGGAGCAAGGCAGAAGCAGAAAGAGTGACAGAAAAGACGAATTTCTAAGGGCAGAGGAGCAAGGCAGAAGCAGAAAGAGTGACAGAAAAGACGACATTTCTAAGGGCTAGGAGTCAAGGACAGAAGCAGAAAAAAGTGACAGAAAAGACGAATTTCTAAGGGCAAAGAAGCAAGGCAGAAGCAGAAAGAGTGACAGAAAAGACGAAATTTCTAAGGGCAAAGAAGCAAGGCAGAAGCAGAAAGAATGACAGAAAAGACGACATTTCTAAGGGCAAAGGAGCAAGGCAGAAGCAGAAAGAGTGACAGAAAAGACGACATTTCTAAGGGCAGAGGAGCAAGGCAGAAGCAGAAAGAGTGACAGAAAAGACGACATTTCTAAGGCCGGGATGCTATTTATATTTACACTGACAGAGACCACAGCAGAAGAAAAAGGTGGGTAGAAAAAGTCAAGTTTTCATAGTATGGAGAAGATGGTGACCATCGCTTCTCTCCCTTGGCATTTTACCTCCCCTGTCTTAAAAATCGGAAGGATAGGTACCAATTTACAGCTGAGAGGACTGAAGCGGTGCGTTTTACGCCAGGGGCGAGAGACTGGTCACCCCAAACCCATACTCCTGGTGAAAGCACGCTCAGTCACGCTTAACCCTTTAATCCCTTCACCCTATCCCCCAACATCCCGCATCGTCATCAGTTACAGCAAAGCAGAAACTTAACCCTTTGACTCTCTCACCCTATCCACCAGTTTCCTCGGGAGTCCACGTTCATCCACCTGACCACCGCGTCCGTCCGGTGTCAGTTAAAGACGACAACAAAACGACCATAAACCGTAGCGGTGTTACCTAGCCAACAGGTAAGCAGGTACTCAAGGCACAAAGGTAACTGACAGCCAAGAAATAGGTATTTCAGCCCTCACATACACCGGACCCAAGGTCGAAAGGGACAGACAGACATACTACATATTATACACAGGGAGGAAAAACGCCTTGCTCGTCACGTTTATACTGTCTGCTGCAGGCGGCGCGCGCGCGCACACAACACACACACACACCATACGTACGTACAAAGAGACAGAAGAGAGAGAGAGAGAACAGAAGAGAGAGAGAGAGCCACCACAGACATAAATACACTTGCCACAACAATAAAACTGTCCTGAGACCCTAACGGCCTACCCCCATCACAACCTTCGAGCAGCCAGTGGACTTCCTTTAGGAAGACACTGGACACTACAGACACTGCATACCAGAAAACGGGAAGATATTGGACACCAGACACGAAGACACTGAATGCCAAACATGAAGACGCTGGACATTAAAGACAATGGATACCAGACAGAAGAACCGGATACCAGACAGCTAGACACTGGATACCAGACAAGAAGCACTGGACCAGACAGCTAGACACTGGATATCAGAAAGAAGACGCAAGAAAGAAAGGCCCGGCATCAGCTGACGAGGACAGTCGGAGAACTCAAAGATCCTGAGTCAACCTTAGGGTACAGCACTACACAGGTTAGCCCAAAAACAGACAGGAGAGGAGGACCTTCATTGCTGTGCTACACTCCAATGCCAATGACTATAATGGACAGTAGTAATTCGGTGAACTAAATGAGGACCGGCTGTATAGTAAAGAGAATCACGCTACGCTTGATTTGTGTACTACTTCACATTCTAAAATAACAATAGTACACACACACACACACACACACACACACACACACACACACACACCTCTCTCTCTCTCTCTCTCTCTCTCTCTCACCAACACACACACACACACACACACACACACACACACACACACACACACACACACTCACACACACACCACTCACACACACACACACACTCACACACGGCACGCACGCGCATGCGCACTTACACAGTCAGAGAGAGAGAGAGAGAGTCGGAGACACACAGAAAGAGACAGAGACAAAAAGACAAGCAGGCAGACAGACAGAGAGAGAGACAGACAGACAGACAGACAGAGATAGACACACACACACAGACAGACACACAGACAGCCAGACAGAGACAGACAGGCAGACAGACAGACAGACAGAGGCAGACACACAGAGGCAGACAGACAGTCAGACAGACAGCAGACAGAACAGACAGACAGTCAGACAGACAGACAGAACAGACAGACAGACAGTCAGACAGACAGAGACAGACAGACAAGACAGACAGACAGACAGTCAGACAGACAGACAGAGATAGACAGACAGACAGAGACAGACAGAACAGACAGTCAGTCAGACAGACAGACAGACAGACAGTCAGACAGACAGACAGAAACAGACAGACAGACAGACAGTCAGTCAGACAGACAGGACAGACAGACAGACAGTCAGACAGAGACAGACAGAGACAGAGACAGACAGATAGACAGAGACAGACAGACAGACAGACAGAGACAGAAACAGACAGACAGACAGAGACAGAAGACAGACAGACAGACAGAGAGAGTTGTATTTCCCACTCGAGTCAGCAGCGATAATCGAATTCTATACAAGTACACACCTTTCATATCCACTAACACTACTACCCCCACCTCCATACCCCCATCCACCCGGGTGACGGGGCAAGAAAAGTTGAAAAAACAAAAACAAAAACAAAACAAACAAAAAAACACGCTTACCCTTACTTACATTACATTACACTTTGAAAGGTTTCTCCTAAGAAAAGACAAGAAAAAGATCGGGTTTACTTTTTTTAGCCAAAAAGAATAAGCCAAAGTCTTCCATAGCCTTTTTTTTTTTTTTTTCTGTTTTTCCCCTTACCACCTCGTAAATCCAGCCTTTCAAGAGGGGGAGTGTCTTTTGTGTCGGGTAGACGGGTGCTGGGGTGACGTTAATGCGTGAATAAGACTCGGGTGGACTGTACATCTCTGCCGCCCTGTTGGGATTTATGGCCCTCGCCGTTAGTTTGTGTGGATTGTTCGAGTATGATGGTGGCATTGCCGCTCCCTCATGTTTGTTTGTCTTTTTTTTTAACCCTTTTCACTCTCGCACTCTATCCACCAGCGTCCAGCATTTTCAGTCATGACTGCAAATTTCATTTCCAATTTAGCCCTGACGTCTTCCAATTTCAGCCCTGACGGCGAAGCCAAAACTTAACCCTTTCAATCCCGCACCCTATCCACCAGCGTCCATCATTTTCAGTAATGATAGCAAAACGTTACCCTTTCACTCTCGCACCCTATCCATCAGCTTCCTTCATTTCACCATGATGGCGAACGTAACATTTCACTCTCGCACCCTATCCACCACGTCTTCATTTCAGCCAAGGAAACGTAACCATTTCACTCTCGCACCCTATCCACCAGCGTCCTTCATTTTCAGCATTACTGTCAAAACGTAACCCTTTCCAGTCCCGCACTCTATCCACCAGCGTCCATTTTCAGCCACACTGGCAAAACGTAACCCTTTCAATCCCGCACCCTATCCACCAGCGTCCTGTATTTTCAGCCACACTGGCAAAACGTAACCCTTTCACTCTCTCACCCTATCCACCAGCGTCCTTCCTTTTCAGCCATGACGGCAAAACGTAACATTTCCACTTCCGCATCCTAATCCACCAGCGTCTTCCGATTTCAGCCCTGACGGCGAAGCAAAAACTTAACCCTTTCAAACCTGCACCCTATCCACCAGTGTCCTGCATTTTCAGTCATGATGGTAAAACGTAACCCTTTCGCTCCTGTATCTTATCTACCAGCGCCTTCCATCTACCCATCAGTATCCTGCATTGTCAGCCATGCCGGCAAAGGAAGCAAAAACTTAACCCTTTCAATCCCGTACCCTATCCACCACGTCCTTCATTTTCAGCCCTGACGGCAAAACCAAAACTTAACCCTTTCAATCCCGCACCATATCCACCAGCGTCCTTCATTTTCAGCCATGATGGCAAAACGTAACCCTCTCACCCTATCCACCAGCGTCTTCCAATTTCAGCCCTGACGGCAAACCAAAACTTAACCCTTTCAATCCGCACCATATCCACCAGCGTCTTCATTTCAGCCATGATGGCTAAGCCAAAAAAAAACTTAACCCTTTCAATCCCGCACCATATCCACCGGCGTTTTGCATCGTCAGCCATGCTGGCAAAGGAAGCCAAAACTTAACCCTTTCACTTCCGCACCCTATCCCGCGTCCTGCAGACAGCTGATGGACAGCGTGAGGAAGCAAAAGGATTGCCTTTTAGCAGCTGCTGGATGGGATGCGGGAGTGAAACGGTTAAACGTTCCGATTTTTCCTGGATGCACGTGAACTCGCTGTTGCTTATTTTCACACTGCGCGGGCGGTATGTTGCTGCACAGTCTGTGTATATCCGTCTCTTGTAGGCGTGCAAGCCGGGTGTTTTCATGTCCCATAAGCCAACCGCTGAAATGACTTACGGATCTTTAGATTACTACTGTTGTTACTAGAAGTAGTAGTAGTAGTAGTAGTAGTAGTAGTAGTAGTAGTAGTAGCAGTGGTGTGTGGTAGCAGCAGCAGCAGCAAGCAGGAGCAGTAGTAGTAGTAGTATCATCAATCATTATTATTATTATTTATTATTATTATATATCATCATCATCATCATCATCATTATATCATCTATATTATTATTATTCATCATATTATTATCATTGTTGTTGTGTCGTTATTGCTGTTGATGTTATTCCTATTATCACTATCATAAATCATTTTTGTATTGCGCTAGTCTCCAAACATTTGAACTCACTGCGCTCTGATCGATTCACGAGCAGATTCGATATTCTGCATCAGTATATTACAAGAAGGGGCTTTAAGGCACTGGAAGGTCTGCACGCGTGTTAATCTGGAAGTTCTAACAAATAACTAAATACACAAATAAACAAAAACAAACCACCATCATCCTTTACCCATCAGGCAGAGTACTAAAAGCGGATTGAAATATCGCGCTCATCGACTGTGAGTATGACGAGAAGGTTTCCACTCCATTTCATACGTTTGGGTCCAGAATCACGAGATATGATATGTGTGCCTCTCTTCTCTCTCTCTCTCTCTCTCTCTCTCTCTCTCCTCTCTCTCTCTCTCTCTCTCTCTCTCTTCTCTCTCTCTCTCTCTCTCTCTCTTCTCTTCTCTCTCTCTCTCTCTCTCTCTCTCTCTCTCTCTCTCTCTCTCTCTCTCTCTCTCTCTCTCTCTCTCTCTCTCTTCTCTCTCTCTGTACGCTCGTGTATCTGTCTCTTTCAGCATATGTGAGACAGAGAGAGAGAGAGAAGACAGACAGACAGACAGACAGAGACAAAGAGAAGATGAGAGTGGTAATGAGAAAACGCGCCGCGCTTGGCTTGTAGTTCTGCATCCCGGTTGTGTGTGTGTGTGTGGTGTGTGTGTGTGTGTGGTGCGTGTGCGTGCGTGCGTGCGGTGCGTGCGTGGTGCGTGCGTGCTGCGCTGTGCGTCGTGCGTGGTGAGTGTGTGTGTGTGTGTGTGTGTGTGTTGTGTGTGTGTGTGTGTGTGTGTGTGTGTGTGTGTGTGTGTGTGAGCACGCACGCGCGCATATGTAATGTCCTATAGTCCTGTCTGCTTAGCATTTGACGGATCCCAGATTTATTGCGCTCATCGTTTCTTCATTTTGGGCACTGACAGGCTGAGAGAGAGAGAAATTGATTTTCCACTCCTTTCGAGTATGTCTGATCTGAGAAACTGGACGAAGGAAGGTTTGGTGAGTGTGCTATTGTCTTTCTCCTAGGGCCCATTCCACCATCACCTCTCTCCCTTCTCTCTCTCTCCTCCTCTCCTCTCTCCCTCCTCTCCTCTCTCTCTCTCCCTCCTCTCTCCTCCTCTCTCTCTCTCTCCCTCTCTCTTCTCTCTCTCCCCTCTCTCTCCCTCTCTCTCTCCTCTCCTCTCTCTCCCTCTCTCTCTCCCTCTCTCTCTCTCTCCCTCCTCTCTCTCCTCTCTCTCTCTCTCCCTCCCTCTCTCCCCTCTCTCTCTCTCCTCTCTCTCTCCTCTCTCTCTCTCTCCTCTCTCTCTCCTCTCTCTCTCTCCCTCCTCTCTCTCTCCCCTCCCTCCTCCCTCTCTCTCTCTCTTCTCTCTCTCATCTTTTCTCTTCTTCCTCCTCCCTTCTCTCTTCTCTTCTTCTGCCCCCTCCCTCTCTCTCTCTCATTGTACGAGATTTATGACTAATTGTTTTCGTTTTGAATGCGATCCTGACCCTGTGAAATGGTTGGTTGTTATTGGTCTCTGTTACACTTTCTTGCTGCCGTTCTGTTGGGATTTTTGTTTGTTTTTGTTGGTGTTTTAGTATGCAGAGAAAGAAAATGTGGAAGGGGACACGAAAAGGGCAGGTGACAGACACAGAGAGAGAGAGAGAGAGAGGACAGAAAGCACACACACAACACACATAGAGAGAGAGAGACAGAGACAGAGACAGAGAGAAGACAGACAGAAGACAGAAAGAGAGACAGAGGCACACAGAGAGAAATCAGAGAGAGAGAGACAAAGAGAGAGACAGAGAGACAGACAGGCAGAGAAAGAAATACAGAGACAGACAGAGAGACAGACAACAGACAGAGACAGAGTGAGACAGAGACAGAAAGAGACAGAGACAGACAGAGAGAGACAAAGACAGAGACAGACAGAGACAGAGAAGAGAGAGACAGACAGACAGAGAGACAGAGACACAGACGACACAGACAGACAGAGACACAGAAACGACAGACAAAGACAGAGAGAGAGGGGGGAAGGAGGGGGAGGCGAGGTAAAAACTGAGTGAACGATTGATCTGATGTCATAATTTTAATTGAAAGCGAATCAGACTGCACCAACGCAAATTAATTTTATCCCAACATTCCATCGATCTACGAAACACATGAAAATGAATGTTCAGCGAGGGAATACGAGCGACAGCGACAAGCAAGAACCCAGCGAGCGACGAGCGAGAGAGAGAGAGAGAGAGAAAGAGAGTAGAGAGAGTGTGGGAGACAGAGAAACAGAGAGAGAGAGAGAGTGAGAAAGAGAGTGAGAGAGAGTGTGTGGGAGACAGAGAAACAGAGAGAGAGAGAGAAGAAAGAGAGTGAGAGAGAGTGTGTGGAGACAGAGAAACAGAGAGAGAGAGAGAGAGAGAAAGAGAGTGAGAGAGAGTGTGTGGGAGAGACAGAGAAACAGAGAGAGAGAGAGAGAAAGAGAAAGAGAGTGAGAGTGAGTGTGTGGGAGAGACAGAGAAACAGAGAGAGAGAGAGAGAAAGAGAGTGAGAGAGAGAGTGAGAGAGTGTGGGAGAGACAGAGAAACAGAGAGAGAGAAAGAGAGAGAGGTGTGTGTGTGGGAGAGACAGAGAACAGAGAGAGAGAGAGAGAGAAAGAAGAGAGTGAGAGAGAGAGAGAGTGAGAAGAGTGTGTGTGGAGAGACAGAGAGAAACAGAGAGAGAGACGTGTGTGTGTGTGCGTGAGTGCGTGTGTGAGAGTGTGAGAGAGAATAAGGGAGAAGAAAAACAGAGAGAGAGAGAGACAAACAGAGGCAGAGAAGGACAGACAGTGACATATAGAGACACAGAGAGAGGACAGACTCAGACACTGAGATAGAGAGAGGAGGGAAGACAGACAGACAGACAGAGACAAAGACAGACAGAAAAATGACATAATGACACAGAGAAAGAGAGAGAGACAGAGACACAGAGAGAGATAAGACAGAGACACAGACACACAGACACAAACACACAGACAGAAGATTCACACCGACACACAATCTACCCACAGACAATCACCACACAAAAGGCGTGGCCCAAGAAAGGAATGTCAAGTACAGTGAACTAAGGACGCTTTCATAAACGATCGGCAAACATCTAAAGACCAGAAACAACACAAACATCCGCCACGTCCACAGCATCTCACACCCCGCTCATTTATCACTGTGACTTGAGACGGTCAAGCCGTATTCACAAACTCCTCTTTTTCAACATAAAAGTCTGTATGACTTCTCCCCATACGTTCACCTTTAGAGGAATAAATAGTATTTTCCCTTCTGGGCATTCTGTGCTAGAAATTTCCTCTTTTCTGCTGCTCTCTTTGTTTTTGCCTTATTCCTTTGCTTTCTGTCATTTCTTCCAATTATTTCCTTGCCTTGCTCACCGGTATGTGCTCGATAAAGTCTTACGTACATTCTCTTAGAACTGATTATTGGGTACACGTGTTAAGTGCATTTCTAACTCTAGGGAGGTGAGATATGCCGAAGCAATTTTAGGTAATTTAGACCAAGTTTTTTTTTTTATATATATATATAGGTTTTAGTGTCCTTATTTATGTTTAAATTTGTATTCTAGTTTGTTTTTTTGTTTTTTGGTGGTTGTTGTTTTTTTATCCCCATGTGCGATAAATTGACCGGAGTGGTCAACGCCAGGGGCATCTCCTTAGTTTATGTGCGCGAATGCATTGATACGTGTGCTTAATTTTCTTTTCTTTTTCCTGTTGAAGTTTTGTATATGTTTTGAATGGTTGTAACCTTGATATGGCTCTGCGCAGTCGGCTGGGCTTTAAACAACAATAACAATAAACAACAATAACAATAACTTTCAGAAGAAATGAAAGTTAGTGTGTTCGTTTGCCTGTCATTTCTTTCTTTGTTTTGCTTGTTTGCTTCGCTGGTTGGTTGGTTGGTTGGTTGGTTGGTTGGTTTGGTTGGTT
>JAPXFY010000027.1:42657326-42664826 GCA_030674185.1 Monoplex corrugatus | reverse complement strand
TTACCTGCTCGACTACAGCTTCCGTCTCTTATGTATAAAATATTACTCAAAACGGAGCTGGGGAGATGGCGGTGGGTGTGTGTGGGAGGGGGGGAGGAGGTTCCAGAAATGGGTGAAACAGAGATGGATGGATGGATGGATGGATAGATGGTTTATGCATGCCACAGAACATCACTCCTCACGAAGGGGTACTTGAATATCAGACAGGATAACACTTTCTCAATGGTTACAGCAAAGAGAATACTGCCTACTCTCTTTGGTTACAGGTAACATAGTTTGAATGATTACAACATAGTTCTGAATTTGACAAAATAATGACTAATATCACGAAACAGCTGTTTCTCTAAACTTCAAAATAATGACAATAATAATGGCATTTATACGTCGCCAAATCTTCATATATAAAATCAAAGCAAACCACACACTCTCATCATTCAACAAAGCATTCACTCACAATGACAAAAACTCAACGGCACAAAACATACACAGAGGGAGGAGGGGGAGGACAGTAGGGAGAGTAGGACAAAAGGGAGAGCACGTACAGGGGAAATCACTCTTAGACAAAAAAAGATATGTCTTACAGTTAGACCTGCAGGAAGATTGAGTCTGTGACTGTCGAATAGACGGGGGAAGCTCGTTCCAGTTGTCTGGACCAGACGTAGAAAAAGAGCGGCGACCGACTATGTAATTTGAGGATATCGAATTTCACAGCTTTGTACAATTACCATGAGAAATCTGGGTGAGACGCAGAATCAGATACAGACAGACATACACAGGTAACAGACGGACAGTCAGACAGATACAGACAGACATATCAGACAGACAGACACAGACAACAGACGGACAGTCAGACAGATACAGACAGACATATCAGACAGACAGACAGACACAGACAACAGACGGACAGTCAGACAGATACAGACAGACATATCAGACAGATACAGACAGTCAGACAGACACAGACAACAGACGAACAGTCAGACAGATACAGACAGACAGACACAGAAAACAGACGGACAGTCAGACAGATACAGACAGAGACACAGACAACAGACGGACAGTCAGACAGATACAGACAGACACAGAGAACAGACGGACAGTCAGACAGATACAGACAGAGACACAGACAACAGACGGACAGTCAGACAGATACAGACAGAGACACAGACAACAGACGAACAGTCAGACAGATACAGACAGAGACACAGACAACAGACGAACAGTCAGACAGATACAGACAGAGACACAGACAACAGACGGACAGTCAGACAGATACAGACAGAGACACAGACAACAGACGAACAGTCAGACAGATACAGACTGACAGACACAGACAACAGACGGACAGTCAGACAGATACAGACAGAGACACAGACAACAGACGGACAGTCAGACAGATACAGACAGAGACACAGACAACAGACGGACAGTCAGACAGATACAGACAGAGACACAGACAACAGACGGACAGTCAGACAGATACAGACTGACAGACACAGACAACAGACGGACAGTCAGACAGATACAGACAGAGACACAGACAACAGACGGACAGTCAGACAGATACAGACAGAGACACAGACAACAGACGGACAGTCAGACAGATACAGACTGACAGACACAGACAACAGACGGACAGTCAGACAGATACAGACAGAGACACAGACAACAGACGGACAGTCAGACAGATACAGACTGACAGACACAGACAACAGACGAACAGTCAGACAGATACAGACATATCAGACAGACACAGACAACAGACGGACAGACAGATACAGAGACATATCAGAAAAACAGACGATACAGACGGACAGAATCAGACAGATACAGACAGACAGTCAGACAGATACAGACATATCAGACAGACATATCAGACAGACACAGACAACAGACGGACAGTCAGACAGATACAGACATATCAGACAGATACAGACATATCAGACAGATAGACATATCAGACAGATACACACGATACAGATGGACAGAATCAGACAGACATATCAGACAGATACAGACAGACACAGACAACGGACAGACAGACAGATACAGACATATCAGACAGATACAGACGATACAGACGGACAGAATCAGACAGATACACAGTCAGACAGATACAGACATATCAGACAGATACAGACAGACATATCAGACAGATACAGACGATACAGACGGACAGAATCAGACAGATACAGACAGACATATCAGACAGATACAGACAGACACAGACAACAGACGGACAGACAGACAGATACAGACATATCAGACAGATACAGACAGACAGATACAGACATATCAGACAGATACAGACAGACAGACAGATACAGATATATCAGACAGATACAGACGATACAGACGGACAGAATCAAACAGATACAGACAGCAGACACAGACAACACACGGACAGACAGATACAGACATACATATCAGACAGATACAGAAGGACAGATTCAAACAGATACAGACATATCAGACAGAATCAGACAGATACAGACAGACAGACACAGACAGATACAGACAGACACGACAGATACAGACACAGACAGATACAGACAGACAGATACAGACAGACAGATACAGACAGACACAGACAGATACAGACAGTCAGGCAAATAACACCATTATCTAACACAACACACCAAAGACCTGCCAGTTATGTGTCTGCATGTCTAAAGTGTGGGAAAGCGGTGTGAGTGTGTTGGGGAGGTGGGGGTGGGGTGGGGGAAATGGAAGCAGGAGAGGCAAAAGGAATCCGAAATTATTACTCTCTCTCTCTCTCACTCTCTCTCTTTTACACACACACACACACACACACACACACACACACACACACACACACACACACACCACACACACACATTCACTCACACCCACACGCGCACAACACGCAAATACATATGTATACACATACACGCACATTCTCTCTCTCCTCTCTCTCTCTCTCTCTCTCCTCTACCACCTCTCTCTCTTTACACACACTACACTCTCTCTCTCTCTCGTCTCCTCACTCCTCACACACACACACACACGTAACCTTCTCTCTCTTTTTTTTTTTTTTTTTTTTACACACACACACTCATTCACCACACACGTGCACGCACTCACGCACACACACACACATACATTCTCTCTCTCTCACTCTCTCCTCTCTCATCTCTCTCTCTCTCTCTCTCTCTTCTCTCTCTCTCAGGGTAGAAATACCACCAGTGTGAAGGAAAGGTCGAGCCATATGTCTATCAGTGTGTCAAAAGGGCTTTAAATGTAAATCATATCCCCCTCCCTACTCCACAGTGCCAGAGAGACTAGACGGCTTTGGATATTGACACTTTCCACTCACTATGCCATAGAGCACTAACATGACCGACCACTGACTTCCAGTAAGTAAAAGGAAAGAACAAGGAAATTAACTGATCTGTTGTTACTGTTCTAAATCTTGTAGCTGTCTTTTCTTTGTTATCTTTTGCGTACGCTTTTATACACACCAAACGCACACAGCACACGTACGCGTGCGCGCACACACGCACCACACACACACACACACACATATATTATATATATATATAAAAGAGAGAAAGAGAGAGAGAGAGAGATAACACAACACAACACAACGCAACACAACAAACACAACACAACAAAACAGACACACACACTGTCTTTCTGTTTTTCTACTGTGTCTTGACTTGACACAAAGCGTTTATAATTCAGATAGACTCGAGACGTTGTTATGTATATGTATGTCTCAGTCTGCGTGTGTGGATCTACGAGGAAAATGAGACAAAGAGAGAGGGAGGAAGAGGAAGAGAGACAGAGACAGACAGAAAGAGAGACAGAGAGAGAGAGAGAGAGAGAAGAGAGAAGAAGAGAGAGAGGAGAGAGAGACGAGAAGAGAGAGAAATCACGGTGGGCGAAGATTTTCGCCTGTCATGATTGTTTTGTTAAATACATACACGTTCTCATTCTGGCTTTCGTGTGTTTCTGGCTGTTTTGACTTCCTTAACCCTTTCACTCCCGCAGTCTGTCCGACATAAGCTGCAAAAAATTAACCCTTTCATTTCCTCGCCCTATCCACCAGCTTCCTGCATGAGATCAGGCATTTAAAACAGCCTGTCGTGACTTATATCAAGAGCTCAGGCTAAAGACTGGGAAGCATAACAGTAGGCATTTCATTATGACAGCAGTCGTGTTTGTATTAACCTTTGATTCCCGCACGTTATCCACCAACTGCAAAACCTTAACCCTTTACTCCCTCACCCTATTCACCAACTTCAGCAGGAAGCTGGTGGATAGGGTGAGGGAATCCAAGAGATAAAGTTTTTGCTTTGCTAGCATGGTTGGTAGTGCAGGATGCTGGTGGACAGGGTGAGGGAGTCAAAGGGTTAAGAATTCAGGCCAAAAAAAAACTGGAAAATATCAGTCTAAGCATTTAAAACAGCCGTCGTGTTTTGTATCAAGAATTCAGACCAAAGACTGGAAAGTATCAAATTAAACATTTAAGACAGCTGTCAAAGATTGTATTAACGAATTTCGCCAAAGACAGTGAAGCATTAAACTTCAATCGTAAGGTAATAAAGAATTCACGCCAAAGACAGTGAGCTCATTAGAGGTTTAAGATTCCGTAAAGCAGTGACGCATTAGAGTTAATCGTAAGGAATAAAGATTCACCCAAAGACAGTGACGCATTAGAGTTTAATCGTAAGGTAATAAAGAATTCACACCAAAGACAGTGACGCATTAGAGTTTAATCGTAAGGTAATAAAGAATTCACGCCAAAGACTGTGACGCATTAGAGTTTAATCGTAAGGTAATAAAGAATTCACACCAAAGACTGAAGCATTAGAGTTGAATCGTAAGGTAGCAATACCTGTAAATGGCTTAGTATAGGTTTCGCTCTTTAATCTCCTTTGACGACGTAGGATCGAGCCTGACTTGCAAAATGTGTAGACTCTCAGTCTCTGCTGTTTGCCAAATGTAGAAAAAAAATAAAAGAAAAAGGCTCTGTATAAGTAAATGATCAGGACCACCTCCCCCCTCCCCCATTTTTTTTTCAAGACAATATTTCAAAGCTTCTTATAACACTTTTTAAATGCCAGTCCCCATTTATAGTACACTAGATGTGGCAGGACTTTAACCCTTTGACTCCTGTACGCTATCTGCCAACTGCAAAAACTTAACGCTTTGACTCCCTCAGGAAGCTGATGAATAGGGTGAGGGAAGTCGAAGGGTTATGTTTTGGCAGTTGGTGGACTCGGTACGGGAGTCAAAAAGGGTTAACGTTTTTTTACTGACACACTCACACCGACTGTATGACTGTGACCTTGAGGACCTGGAGACCTGAGGACCAGAGATGATCGTTGTTGTCACAGACTTAACCCTTTGACTCCCGCACCCTATCCACTAAGAGCAAAAACTTAACCCTTTGACTCCCGCACCCTATCCACTAAGAGCAAAAACTTAACCCTTTGACTCCCTCACCCTACTATCCACCAGCTTCCTGCAGTGTAAGGGAGTCAAAGGGTACGGTTTTTGCTTTGCTAACATGGTTGACGATGCAGGATGCAAGTGGACAGGGTGCAGAAGTCAAAGGGTTAATGACTCTGAAGTCCATCCGTTATGGAAAACATGAAGACACCCAACGAGCACGCCCAGCGAATTCGCTAAGTGATGGACGCTGGGCAGCTATTAATCGCCTCTACCGCGTCGATGAAACAACATGCACGGAATGCGATAATTTCCTTGTCTCATTTTGTTTTGTTTTTTTCAAATTAAGAACGAAGAACGGGTTTATTTCGAAGCGCGCCCTAAAAGTGTCCAGCGTGCATATTTTACATGCAGGAGAGGGGAAAAGGAGGGAAGGGGGTTTAACCCTTTGACTCCCACACCCCGTCCACCAGCATCCTGTACTGCCAACCATGCTAGCAAAGCAAAAACTTAACCCTTTTACTTCAGCACCCTGTCCACCAGCATCCTGTATTGTCAACCATGCTAGCAAAGCAAAAACTTAACCCTTTGACTCCCACAACATGTCCACCAGCATCCTGTACTGTCAACCATGCTAGCAAAACAAAAACTTAATCCTTTGACTCCCACACCCTGTCCACCAGCATCCTGTATTGTCAACCATGCTAGCGAAACAAAAACCTAACCCTTTGACTCCCTCACCCTATCCACCAGCTCCCTGCAGGAAGCTGGCGGACAGGGTGAGGGAATCGAAGGGTTTAAGTTTTGGCAGTTGGTGGATAGGGTACGGGAGTCAAAAAGGGTTAACGTTTTAACTGACACACCCGACTCACACCGACTGTATGACGGTGACCCGAGGACCTGAGAGGACCCGAGGACCTAAGAGGACCCGAGGACCTGAGAGGACCCGAGGACCTGAGGACCAGAGAGAGGCTCGTTGTTGTCACAGACTTTTAAAACTCCACAGCTGTCGCGAGGATTAGCCAGGCATTTCTCAGGTAAGCGGAGCCATCTGCGTGAGTCCCGCGCCTGGCGCCAATAAAGGCCCTATCCCCTTACCCGACTATGTACCCGTAAGACGGCTCGCTCGCCGCGTATCGTGTGACTCCGGGTAGGTTTTTGTGGGGGCACATGCCCTTGTTATAATTGGTGTACGTGTTTTTTGGTGAGGGAAGGGAAAGGAACAGACGAGACAGAGAGTGGGTGGAGGAAAAAGAGCGAAAATGAGAGACAGGGGAGAGGGAGGGAGGGAGGGAGAGAGAGAGAGAGAGAGAGAGAGAACAAAAAACAACAACAAAACTATAGAGAGATTGCAAAAAAGACAAAGAGAGTGCAAAAACAGAGAGACAGAGACAGAAACGTTACCGCTATCACGATCTTCTTGAGAGAGAGAGAGAGAGAGAGAGAGAGAGAGAGAGAGACAGACAGACAGACAGACAGACAGACAGACAGACAGACAGACAGAGACAGAGAGACAGAGAGAGAGAGACAGACAGACAGACAGACAGACAGACAGACAGAGAGACAGAGAGAGAGAGTGAGACAGACAGACACACACACACAGACACACACAGATAGACAGAGATAGACGGACCGACAGAGACAGACTGGACAGATTCCGTGAGAAAGAAAGACAGAGAGACAGAAAGAGAGAGAGAGGACAGACAGACCGACAGCAGACAGACAGGAATGTTATCGCTATCACGATCTTCTTGAGAGACTGAGACAAAGACAGAGACTGGACAGATAGACAGACAGAGAGACAGACACTAAGAAAAAAAAGAGAGAGAGAAAGAGAGTGAGTGAGAGTAGAGAGACAGAGAGAGATAGAGACAGATAGATAGAGACAGAGACAGTGGAATGTTATCGCCAATGACCATCTCCTTAACAATCTAAAAACCCAAAACCCGAGAATGAAACACGAAGAAGGAAAACTGAAACTGAAAGAGACACAGAGAGAGAGAGACAATTCAGACGGAACACTGGCGGACAAAATCCGTCAACTTCCAAAAACGTCACCTCACCAGCAATCCAAGGACTCCA
>JAPXFY010000027.1:42642326-42644826 GCA_030674185.1 Monoplex corrugatus | reverse complement strand
ACATTAAATACGCATCCTATTTCCTTTTTTGTTTGTTTGTTTGTTTGTTTGTTGTTTGTCCATTTGTTTGTTTGTCCATTTGTTTGTTTGTTTGTTGTTTTTCTGGCTCCTATTTGCTTGAACGCTGGCATTCATTTAAGTCAGATTTCAGGATGCCCAGGACAAATGGCAAACGCTGGTAGATTTGAGTCGGAGAACATAAGAAATGAAACATTAATCTGAGTGCAAGAGATTCATCCTCAGCAGATTCTATTATTCAGATCTGACCTCGAGCCGACAATCACTTAACACAGCAACCAACTAATTCAATACTTTTCTGCGGTCTGGTCTGTAGAACCGCCACGGAGTAACCGTTCATGCTCACTTCTCATTGGTAAATATATCCCGAAGCTACTACTGGTCGCGTCGAAATGTATGGGTTCTGCGAGCTGGTGGCTGGGCGGGCTGCCCAAAAGAGATATGAAGACCTAGCATGAGACGAGAGACGGGTCTTCCATTGTCTCTTGGTCTGGTGGACTAGCTGGGCTGGACCTGGATGATGCACATTGTGTGGATATGTCCCTGGGTTTGCCATCTCCCCACCTCGCCATTCGGTTTGTAAACAAGGTAACTGATGACTGGGTCCGAATGGGTCATGCAACGCATGGACAGCCCCCACCCCCCACCCCCCTCTTTGCTTGATGAAATGGCTATAGTGTGCCGTTGGGAGACTGGGAGGTGATTATCCAGAGAGAGGTGAGGGATTGGTGCTCTGGGTCCCATCCAGAACCCTCGGGTGTTTCTTGTTAATTTGTACTATGGGGACGTCGTCTGCCTCTTTCGTCTTTCTGCAAAGAACGTTAATTTGTCTCTCTCAATCAGGACCAAAGTAGCCTACCATCACCGGGCCACTCTTCACCTCACCACTCTTCCCATGATCCTATCCCTATCTCTCACTCCCCTCCCCCTCTCCTCCAACCCCTCCTTCGCCCACCCCCACCCCCCGACATTTGTCTCAAGGACGAGAGTTTTCTTCAGACTCACTGTCTTCCTTACTTCCGTGTCCTCTCTGACCTTTCAGGGATTGAGGCTTATAACACCCCCCCCTCTCTCTCTCCCCCTCTCTCTTTCAACTCTGTTTTACCATATCTCTCTCTCTCTCTCAACTGTTTTCACCGTCTCTCTCTTTCAACTGTTTTCACCGTCTCTCTCTCTCTTTCAACTGTTTTCACCATATCTCTCTCTCTCTCTCAATTGTTTTCTCTCTCTCTCTTTCAACTGTTTTCACCGTCTCTCTCTTTCAACTGTTTTCACCGTCTCTCTCTCTCTTTCAACTGTTTTCACCATATCTCACTCTCTCTCAACTGTTCACCATATCTCACTCTCTCTCTCTCTCAACTGTTTTCACCATATCTCACTCTCTCTCTCTCCCCAACTGTTTTCACCATATCTCACTCTCTCTCTCTCTCAACTGTTTTCACCATATCTCTCTCTCTCTCTCTCTCAACTGTTTTCACCATATCTCTCTCTCTCTCTCTCTCTCTCTCAACTGTTTTCACCATACTCTCTCTCTCTCTCTCTCCTCTATCTCAACTTTCTCTGTTTTCACCATATCTCACTCTCTCTCTCTCTCCAACTGTTTTCACCATATCTCTCTCTCTCTCTCTCTCTCAACTGTTTTCACCATCTCTCTCTCTCTCTCAACTGTTTTCACCATCTCTCTCTCCTCTCTCCCTCTCTCAACTGTTTTCACCATACTCTCTCCCCTCCTCCATCTCTCTCTCCCCCACACTGTTTTCACCATCTCTCTCTCTCTCTCTCAACTGTTTTCACCATCTCTCTCTCTCTCTCTCAACTGTTTTCACCATTCTCACTCTCTCTCTCAACTGTTTTCACCATCTCTCTCTCTCTCAACTGTTTTCACCATCTCTCTCTCTCTCTCAACTGTTTTCACCATATCTCTCTCTCTCTCAACTGTTTTCACCATATCTCTCTCTCTCAACTGTTTTCACCATCTCTCTCTCTCTCAACTGTTTTCACCATCTCTCTCTCTCTCTCTCCTCTCTCAACTGTTTTCACCATATCTCTCTCTCTCTCAACTGTTTTCACCATATCTCTCTCTCTCAACTGTTTTCACCATCTCTCTCTCTCAACTGTTTTCCACCATCTCTCTCTCTCTCTCTCAACTGTTTTCACCATCTCTCTCTCTCTCTCTCCAACTGTTTTCACCATATCTCTCTCTCTCTCAACTGTTTTCACCATCTCTCTCTCTCAACTGTTTTCCACCATCTCTCTCTCTCAACTGTTTTCACCATCTCTCTCTCTCTCTCTCAACTGTTTTCACCATCTCTCTCTCTCTCTCTCTCTCTCTCTCTCTCTCAACTGTTTTCAACCATCTCTCTCTCTCTCTCTCTCTCTCTCTCTCAACTGTTTTCACCATCTCTCTCTCTCTCTCTCAACTGTTTTCACCATCTCTCTCTCTCTCTCTCTCTCTCTCTCTCTCTCTCAACTGTTTTCACCA
>JAPXFY010000027.1:42629826-42632326 GCA_030674185.1 Monoplex corrugatus | reverse complement strand
AAAACCTGACATGAAGTGAAGGCACTGGTAGGCTGCCACAATAATTACGAAAACCTATTTTTAGAAGTTTCCAGAAATTTCTAGAAAATACAAAATACTTCAAAAGGAAAAAGGAGAAGAAGAAAAAAGAACAAAATTAAGTACACATAACCTTTCTTGCCTTTCTGAAGTCTTGGTAAAAAAAAAATGGGTGGCGCTGCATTGCGGCGACACGCTCTCAAAAGGACGAGCAGTCCGAGTTTTACACTGTACTGTCCACTGTGACAAAAGATATGAATATGAAAATGAATCAAAGGAGAGGAGATGAGCACCGCCCTCATAATGCTGGCCCCGAGAAAAGTTGAAGTTTTCTGCCACCTTACTCCCCTATGACCTACGAGTTATGGGACTATCTGATCAATCAATCAATCTATCTATCTATCTATCTATCCATCGATCGATCTATCTCTGTCTATGACCTACCTACCTACCTATCTACCTACCTACTTCTTTCTTCTTTCTTTCTTTCTTTTCCTTCTTACTTCCTTCTCTTCTTACCTACCTACCTACCTACCTACCTACCTACCTTTCTTTCTTTCTTTCTTTCTTCTTTCCTTCTTTCTTCTCTACCTACCTACCTATCTACCTTTCTTTCTTTCTTTCTTTCTTTCTTTCTACCTATCTACCTACCTACCTACCTTTTCTTTCTTTCGTTCTTTCTACCTACCTACCTTACCTACCTACCTTTCTTTCTTTGTTTCTTTCCTTCTTTCTTTCTACCTACCTACCTACCTACCTACCTTTCTTTCTTTGTTTCTTTCTTTCCTTCTTTCCTTCTTTCTTTCTACCTACCTACCTATCTACTTTCTTTTCTTTCTTTCTTTCTACTACCTACCTTCTTTCTTTCTTTACCTACCTACCTTTCTTTCTTTCTTTCTACTTTTCTTTCTTTTTCTTTTCTTACCTACCTACCTCTTCTTTCTTTCTTTCTTTCTACCTACCTACCTTTCTTTCTTTCTTTCTTTCTTTCTTTCTATCTACCTACCTACCTTTCTTTCTTTCTTTCTTCTTCTTTCTACCTACCTACCTTTCTTTCTTCTTTCTTTCTTTCTTTCTACCTACCTACCTCTTCTTTCTTTCTTTTTCTTTCTTTCTTTCTTTTCTTTCTACCTACCTACCTTCTTCTTTCTTTCTTTCTTTCTACCTACTACCTTTCTTTCTTTCTTTCTTTCTTCTACCTACCTCTTTCTTTCTTTCTTTCTTTTTTCTTTCTTTCTTTCTTCTACCTACCTACCTACCTTTCTTTCTTTCTTTCTTTCTCTACCTACCTACCTACTTCTTTCTTTCTTTCTTTCTTTTTTTCTTTCTACCTACCTACCTCCTCCTTTCTTTCTTTCTTTCTTCTTTTCTTTCTTTCTTTCTACCTACCTACCTACCTACCTTTTCTCTACCTACCTACCTACTTTCTTTCTTTCTTTCTCTCTTTCTTTCTACCTACCTACTACCTTTCTCTTTCTTTCTTCTTTCTACCTACCTACCTACTCCCTCTCTTTCTTTCTTTTTCTTTCTTTCTTTTCTTTCTACCTACCTACCTACCTTTCTTTCTTTCTTTCTTTTCTTTCCTCCTACCTACCTACTTTTTCTTTCTTTTTCTCTCTACCTACCTACCTACCTACCTTCTTTCTTTCTTTCTTCTTTTCCTCCTACCATACCTTCTTTTCTTTCTTTCTTCTTTCTTTCTACCTACCTACCTACCTCTTCTTTCTTTCTTTCTTCTTTCTCTACCTACCTACCTACCTACCTTTCTTTTTTTCTTTCTTTCCTTTCTTTCTCTTCTCCTACCTACCTACCTACTTTTTCTTTTTCTTTCCTTCTTTCCTTCTTTCCTACCTACCTACCTACCTACCTTTCTTTCTTTCTTTTTCTTATCCTACTCTTTCTTTCTACCTACCTCCTACCTTCTTCTTTCTTTCTTTCCTTCTTTCTTCTTCCTCCTACCTACCTACCTACCTTTCTTTTTCTTCTTCCTTCTTTCTACCTACCTACCTACCTACCTACCTACCTACCTTTCTTTTTTTCTTTCTTTCCTTCTTTCCTTCTTTCTACCTACCTACCTACCTACCTTTCTTTTTTTCTTTCTTTCCTTCTTTCTACCTACCTACCTACCTTTCTTTCTTTCTTTCTTTCCTTCTTTCTTTCTACCTACCTACCTACCTACCTTTCTTTCTTTCTTTCTTTCCTTCTTTCTTTCTACCTACCTACCTACCTACCTACCTTTCTTTCTCTTTTTCTCTCCTCTCTCTCTCTCTCTCTCTCTCTATCTATCTATCTTATCCTATCTATCTATCTATCTATCTATCTATCTATCTATCTATCTATCTATCTATCTATCTATCTATCTATCTACTATCTATCTATTACAGTAAAACCAGATTTTGTACTTCTCCACTGTCACTCTGACACTGAAAAAGGTTCATTTGAAATAAAACCTGACCATCAGCGAGAACAATGGCAGACTGTT
>JAPXFY010000027.1:42607326-42612326 GCA_030674185.1 Monoplex corrugatus | reverse complement strand
AGCACAACTAGATCTATCCCATGTTTTTTTTAGCACAGCTAGATCTATCCCATGTTTTTTTAGCACAGCTAGATCTATTCCATGTTTTTTTAGCACAGCTAGATCTATCCCACGTTTTTTTTAGCACAGCTAGATCTATCACGTTTTTTTTAGCACAACTAGATCTATCCCATCGTTTTTTTAGCACAGCTAGATCTATCCCACGTTTTTTTAGCACAGCTAGATCTATCCCAGTTTTTTTAGCACGAGCTAAATCTTCCCACTAGTATTAGCACTGCTAGATCTACCCACGTTTTTTGAGCAGTATGCATGATCCACGTTTTTTTAGCACAGCTAGATCTATCCCATGTTTTTTTAGCACAGCTAGATCTATCCCACGTTTTTTTAGCACAGCTAGATCTATCCCATGTTTTTTTAGCACAGCTAGATCTATCCCATGTTTTTTTAGCACAGCTAGATCTATCCCATGTTTTTTTAGCACAGCTAGATCTATCCCATGTTTTTTTAGCACAGCTAGATCTATCCCACGTTTTTTTTTAGCACAGCTAGATCTATCCCATGTTTTTTTAGCACAGCTAGATCTATCCCATGTTTTTTTAGCACAGCTAGATCTATCCCACGTTTTTTTTTTTAGCACAGCTAGATCTATCCCACGTTTTTTTTTTAGCACAGCTAGATCTATCCCACGTTTTTTTTAGCACAGCTAGATCTATCCCATGTTTTTTTTAGCACAGCTAGATCTATCCCACGTTTTTTTTAGCACAGCTAGATCTATCCACGTTTTTTTTAGCACAGCTAGATCTATCCCATGTTTTTTTTTAGCACAGCTAGATCTATCCCACGTTTTTTTTTAGCACAGCTAGATCTATCCCACGTTTTTTTTTAGCACAGCTAGATCTATCCCATGTTTTTTTAGCACAGCTAGATCTATCCCACATTTTTTTTAGCACAGCTAGATCTATCCCACATTTTTTTTAGCACAGCTAGATCTATCCCACATTTTTTTTAGCACAGCTAGATCTATCCCACGTTTTTTTTAGCAATCCCACGTTTTTTTAGCACAGCTAGATCTATCCCATGTTTTTTTAGCACAGCTAGATCTATCCCACGTTTTTTTTTTAGCACAGCTAGATCTATCCCATGTTTTTTTAGCACAGCTAGATCTATCCCATGTTTTTTTAGCACAGCTAGATCTATCCCACGTTTTTTTTTTAGCACAGCTAGATCTATCCCATGTTTTTTTAGCACAGCTAGATCTATCCCATGTTTTTTTAGCACAGCTAGATCTATCCCACGTTTTTTTTTTAGCACAGCTAGATCTATCCCATGTTTTTTTAGCACAGCTAGATCTATCCCATGTTTTTTTAGCACAGCTAGATCTATCCCACGTTTTTTTAGCACAGCTAGATCTATCCCACGTTTTTTTAGCACAGCTAGATCTATCCCACGTTTTTTTAGCACAGCTAGATCTATCCACGTTTTTTTTTAGCACAGCTAGATCTATCCCACGTTTTTTTTAGCACAGCTAGATCTATCCCACGTTTTTTTAGCAATCCCACGTTTTTTTAGCACAGCTAGATCTATCCCACGTTTTTTTTAGCACAGCTAGATCTATCCCACGTTTTTTTAGCACAGCAAGATCTATCCCATGTTTTTTTGCAATATTTCCTCAGCAGTCCATACACAGCACTCGCCCGACTAAAGCAAATCCAGACACCTGGTCTCTGAAAAGAAGTCGACACCCACAACAAATAAATAAATAAATAGTCCGAGAGGCAGTATGGCATGGAAGAACCAACCTTGAACAATTTCTTATCATAGTTGTTGTTTTGTTTTTCAAACACACAATGATTTTTTCTCCTAGTTTCGAATTATCCGATTTACTAAATGAACCGAGATTACATTCAACTTTACGAAGGCAACTGGATAATCACGAACAAATATACTGTACAGGTGTTAGACTAGACAAGACAGGCCAGACAGTAGGCAATTGAGACACAAACAAATAGATATATAAAGAAATCAAATTAAGTAAGCCAGGAACTTTTTTAAAGGTATCAAATTCAAACAAAGGAAAAAAATGTTCATATAAAGAAGTACAGAAAATAGACCAGAAATGATGTTTTCTGGCCAAGCCATACAGATATAATTTAGCATTGGTCATAATCTCCTAACGCCGCAACCTGCACGACCACCAAGACAAGAAGCATAATTACGAGACAACTACAGAGTTACTTCCCTTCTGGTCCTACAAAGTTCGTGTGATAATGACATACAATAAATAAATAAATAAATGAATAGAAAAAAAAAAATTTATAACGAAAAGAAACACGTTATCTTCAAACTTTATCCTAATAATTCCTGGTGAGTTCTTCAGTGTTATATAGAACCGATATTGTCGTACGGATGTGAAGCGTGGACAGTCAAGACGCAAAGTTAAAGTCAGAACAAGATTGAGGCAACTGAAATGTGGTTTCTAAGAAGAATGTTAAGAGTCCCATGGACAGCAAAGAAAACAAACGAGACAGCCTTGAAGGAAGCAGACACAAGAAGAACATTAAATGAAGAAGATTAGGAAAAGACAAGCAACACTGAAAAGAATATTAATTTTATGAGGCAAGAGAATTTAGAGCACCAAGTCACAACAGGAAAGCTGCAGGGAAAAACACAGCACCAGGTAGACCAAAGGTGAAAATACTGGACGGACTTGTGGTATGGACGAAGGCCTAGAGAGCGGGAGATGTACTTGCAGCAACAAAGGATAGATTCCTTAAGAGGGCCATGATCGCCAACGCCATGCGGCATGGCACATGATGATGATGAATTCCTAAACATGCTGGTCATGTGACTCAAATTTGTTTCATAACAACAACAGCAGCAACACACACACATATATATACACATATGTATGTATACATATACATACATATATACATATATATGTATGTGTATGTATGTATGTATGTATGTATGTATGTATGTATGTATGTATGTATGTATGTATGTATAAACACAAAAAACAAGAAACAAATACTCCAACCAACCAACAAACCAACCAACCAAACACACAAACAGAACACACACAAAATTATATTGGAAAAGTTGCAAACATTCGTGAAACACTGTCATCAAAACAAAGAAACCCGACTCAAAACACCCGTCTGGGATTACCAACCTCAGGTGCAGGAATCAGCTTAGAACGAGAGAATTCGGATTTCATCGTCCTCTTCACTGCCAGTTCATACCCTCCCTCCCCCCCCCCCCCCTCAAAAAAGAAAAAAGCCAACTAATACTGCAGTCCTCAAACATCTGTCACACAAAACAAAGGAGGTCAGGGGGGGGGGAGGGAGAGACGGAGACGGAGAGAGAGAGAGAGGAGAAGAAGAAAAGAACAAGAACAAGAGAACAAGATTTCAGTACAGAGGGAAGAGAAAGGAAAGACAGGATAAGAGAGAGAGAAACAGAGAAAGACAGAGAGAGAGACAGAGACAGCGAAATACAGAGACAGAAATACAGAAGAGAGAGAAGACAGAGAGAGAGAGAGAAAGAAAAAGAGACAGAGACAGACAGACAGACAGAGAGAAAGAGAGACAGAGACAGAGAGAGAAGCAAAAACAAAAAGAGAGAGGGGAGAAGGGAGAATGACTCGCGCACAGAGAGATGGGAGAGGAGCATTAAAAAATAAGACAGACACATTATCATTTATTAACGTTACTGATTAAAGCCCAGCCGACTGCGTAGAGCCATATCAAGGCTATGACCATTTCAAAACATACACAATACTTCAACAGCTTAAAAAACAAAAACAAAAAAGGAAAAGAAATTAAGTACACATATCAATGCATTCGCGCACATAATCTAAGAAGATGCCCATGGCGTTGACCATTCGTCCAATATATCACTCATGGGATTTAAAAAAACATACCTGCATACAAATTTAAACGCAACTAAGGACACTAAAAAAAAATACATAAAAACAGGCCTAAATTATCTAAAACTGCTTCCGCATATCTCATTTCCCTACAGCCCAAAAAGGCACTAAATACATGTAGGCCCTACCCAATTATCAATCCTAAGAGAAAGTATGTAAGACTTTTTATCGAACACATACAAGTAAATGGAACAGCAAGGCAGAAAATGATAGGAAGAAATGACAGAAAGCAAAGGAGAAAGAAAGAAACAAAGAGAGCGACAGAAAAGAGGAAATTCCTAGCACAGAATCTCCAGAAGGTGGAGAAACTATTTCTACTGAAAGAGTCCCCAGCATCCCACGCCGGGAATCTTGAGAACCTGAAGCTGAAACTGAAACCAAGTAACAAAAAATAGATTATGACAAAAAAATGAAAAAAAAAAAAAAAGCCGATAAAGGATGGTCTAATTTGAAACCAGAAAAAAAAAGGTTTTGACAAGAAGTGTTTAAGTGATTTTCTCCAGCTTACCAAAATAGAAAACTCTGTTGCGGTTGTGGTTGTTGTTGTTGTCCGTCGTCGTTGTTATTGTTGTTGTCGTCGTCGTCGTTTCTTTTTTTTTTCTTTCTTTTTTTTTTTTTGTGTTGTTGTTGTTGTTGTGTGAATTCGTTCCACTGTTGTCTTTCTGTAACCTGACAAAGGCCAGTTAGCCGAAAATTTGCGCCTGTTTTATTCAGTGGACTACAATTACATGCGTTCTCATTCGACGTTCAAGTGTTTCCAGAAGTGTCAAATACGAAGCAGGAAAGGAATTGTATAAAAAGGGCTGAAGCCACCTGGTTTCCCAGACAATCAAACTATCAGGTAACGTTCAGTGACTTAATTGTCAAGCTGCAAAAAAAAAACCAAAAAAAAAAAAAAACACGAACATCGCAGCTGTAAGCCTTTTTATTGTTCTATGCTTTCCCCATATTCTTTTAACCCTTACTCTCCCGCACCCTATCCACCAACAGCAAAACCTTAACCCTTTGATTCCTTCAACCCTATCACACACGGATGCGGGAGTCAAAGGGTTAAAATTTAGTGTTGGTT
>JAPXFY010000027.1:42572326-42594826 GCA_030674185.1 Monoplex corrugatus | reverse complement strand
ATGTCAAAGTTTGCTCTTAAGAGTTCCCAACTGGGTACTGGTGAAAACGAAGGTCTTATAGATATAGGATCCGCTTCTAGATCAATTCCAGAGCCATTCATGATGTCGTGTGTATACGTTGCAAGTGTGGCCTGTGAAGATATTGATCTAGCTCGTTTCGGAAAATCAATGTCTGATCTTAAAGTTATATCAGGTCTCAAAACATTTTCAACGGTGGTATTCCTTAACAGAAATTTGGTAGAGACGAGTTTCCTTTGTTCATCAAGCGGCAACATATTAATCTCACCGTATGTTCGGAGATTGGAAGCATGCATCGGAAGACCAAGGGCAAGTTTAAAACTTTTGCATTCTGTACTTTGTAGTTTTTGCAGTAAGTGTCTCGGTGCGCTAAAGAATATTTCCTGGGCATATGTTAGTTTAGATCTAATGAGAGATTTACATAAATGTACAAGTGTTGATGGATCATGTCCCCATGGTTGCTTGCACACTATTTTCAAAAAATTTAGACTCTTTTGGGCTTTTGTGAGTAAGTAGTCGATATGCAGATTCCATGACAATTTTGCTGTAAAGAAAACACCCAAGAATTTAATAGACTGGTTATACTGAAGAACGGAATCTCCTAGTTTAAAGGTGGGCATTTTGTCCGGGTTAGACCCACTATTAAATAAAATTATCTTTGTCTTCTCCGTAGATAGATGGAGCCCATTTTCTGCCATGTATTGTGCTGTTTTGTCAAGTTCTAATTGATAAAGTTTGCGTGCATAGTTGATACTGCGAGAAGGAGTGTTTTTCTTCATGTTTACCGGCATCCACATGCATAGATCATCAGCATACTGGACTAAAGTGACAACTTTAGATATTCTACTTGGTAAGTCATTCATTAGTATCACAAAGAGGAGGGGTGCTAAAACTGATCCCTGTGGGATACCCATGTGAAGGGTTCGTTTTGTTGAATACACGTTTCCAATTCTGGTTTGAATTACTCGGTTTTCCAACAGACACTTCACGTAGTTATAAACGCGACCTGTTAGTCCTATGCTTTTTAATTTAAATAGTAATCGGGAGTGCCACACTTGGTCGTATGCTTTGGTTATATCAAAAAATGTGGCCAATATACATTTACGTCTTGCAAATTGTCCCTTTATGTCAGTGGTTAGTTTAGTTAAGAGTTCCACTGTTGACCTGCCTTTTCGAAAACCAGCCTGATTGACAGGTATAATGGTATTTTTTTCACAATAGTGTAGCAACCGCTGTACAATAATTTTCTCCATCAGTTTACAGATGTGAGAAGTTAGTGCAATTGGCCTATAGTTTTTCAGATCAGAGTTACATTTACCCGGTTTTGGGATAGGAACCACTATTGTTTGTTTCCAATAGTCGGGTATTTTGCTACTATTCCAACATTTTTTAAAGATAGTATGAAGCAAGATTACAAAATTTTCGGGTAAATTTTTCAACATCTGATTAGAAATGGCATCTAATCCTACTGACGCTTTTTTATTTGAGATAGACTTGATGGCATCTTTTAATTCTTGAAGTGTAATTGATGCGTTCATGTAGTGTGTATTATCTGGGGGAGGGTCCTTATAAACTTCTGTCTGTTCTTCTCGTTCCCTATGATTTTGACTGGAAACAGGAAGGCCGCCAGTATGGCATACTTCAGCAAACAAATCTGCAAAAGCTTCTGCCTTTTCCAACGAGCTTGGGAAAGGATTATTGGCTAGTTTTATCGGAAATGATGGCAAACTGATCCCATTTTTCATTACTTTTAGTTTCTCCCAAATTTTATGCATGTCTTTGTGATTATTTATTTCAGACTTACAAAATGTCGTCCAATACAGTTCTTTGGCTTGTTCTATGATTCTGTTACAGTTTATGTTGGCACTTTTCATCGCTCTATGATTTTCAGGTGTCCGATTGTTTATGTATGTTTTAAATTTTTTTCTCTTTTCGTTAACTGCTTTTTCACAATCCTTATTCCACCAAGCATTTCCGCAATGTTTTCCTGTGTTTGATGCCTTTAATTTTGGGATTGAAATGTTGGCAGCACTTAAAAGTGAGTCACAGAAAAATGTATACAGGTTGTCTATGTTGGCGGTATCAGATAGATCTATTTTTGTATTATGAAGGATTTCTTTAAATTTGGTCCAGTCCGCTTCTTTATAATTAAATCGTGGTAGACTTTCATGTAATATTTTGCTATCTTGTAAGATATTTTCTGTTTCAGGACTATGGTTTAGGCTGAGAATTATGGGGATATGATCTGATCCTAAAGAGTCTACAGCTGTTTTCCATGTGGCGTTTACTGCTAGTGATGGTGACACTAAAGTTAGATCTATCGCTGTGGGTCGATGGGATGGTATGTCAGGGATACGGGTAACACGTCCATCATTAAGTAGACATAAATTTGAGTCGACAAGGTTATCGATGAACCTGTTGCTGGTTACATGGGTACAGTCCCTCTCCCAAAACGGAGCATGCGCGTTGAAGTCACCCCCAATGATCCATTTATCGTGGTGATCTTCAAAATGTCTCAGCCATTCTGTGTTCTCAGAATCTGGGCCTCTTGGTAAATAAATAGAGGCCATATTTAGGACTAATGATGAAGAAAATTTTATAGTAACAGCACATGACGAAATAGAAGCATTAGATCTTGGTACTGGAGACGTTGTTTCAGAATAGTTTAGTCCTTCACGAATATATATTGCAGTAAAAATTCGGCCACCATCATTTATAGAGCTGTAGATGGGTGGATAATAAAACCCTGATAATTTGGGCAAAGCCTTCTTGTCTGTATTTAGCGACTGCAGAAGTAAGACCTGGAAATTTGTAGAAGAGAGATAGTTATTGAGGTAAGGAACATTTTTAACAATGGAACGAGTGTTCCACTGAAGTATGTCTACTTTAAGGTTTGTACACTTATTTATCATGATCGATCAAACCGGCAGAGAGTAGTGAAGTTAGTATGGATGGATTTAACAGATAATGGTAAGTTTGCAAGTTTGTTAATATAACTAAGTATTCAGAAGATGTCGAAAATCGGTGAAAAAATGAATAATTAATTAAATAACAAATAAATGATAAATAATTATATAATCAAAAAGAAAGAAATAGGTAAAACACCAGAATTTGGAAAGAAAATTAACAATAAACTTAGAAGTAGACGCACGAATCTCTAGCAGTGTCACGTGTCTTAAATCAATAGTGTTAACAAAATATGTACATATAACAACAGTAGGCCCAAAAAAATCAACAACTATGTGAGAAAGGAAATGGCAAACGTTACTCAAATCAGGAACAGCTTTGTATAAATAGTATCTGCTGTCTTCTTACACAGCTGGTGCTGTCACAAGAAACGATAGACACGAGGTGGTTACCACACATGATTTCTTAGTGTATTAAAATAATTTTGATGGTGAAAGTCCTCATGATCCCACCACGGCCGATATGAGTGAAAGGTCATTGACGGCGCTGTAGGATAATAACGGTCAAAACTGGTGGTGGGATATTCTGTGTAGTGAAGAGGACGGTGTCGGTGTCGGCGAGGTTTTGGCCTTTTCCAGAATAGATCTCTAATGTGGTTTCCAATGTTTTTGGCTAAGATGGTAGAGCCACGAGAGCTGGGATGAATAGCATCTCTGAAAAGATCTTTGCGTTCGGTATTGAGGTTGTCGTTTCCGATGAACGATAGATTGCTATGTCCATGTAGCGCAGAGGTGACGAGGGCGTTAAAAAGATCCCTTTTTATCCGAAGGGCCTTGTCTTTCATGGGTGAAACCTTGCTGATGACTATTTTGCAGTTTGGGTGCATGGTTATAGCATCTTCCACAATCTTGACGAAATTGTCACTTGCTGTTTTTGGATCTGTCGTTTTCAGATCGTTGACGCCACTGTGCAGTAGAATGCAGTCCACTGGATTGGAAGTCAACTGTTCCTCAGTTAGGCATTTCTTTATGTCACTAATTTTGTGTGACATCCTCGCTTTTGCGATGAAGCCATACGATGATCCTAGTGTGTGTGTGTGTGTGTACATGTGTGTGTGTGTGTGTGTGTGTGTGTGTGAGTGAGTGAGTGAGTGAGTGAGTGAGTGAGTGAGTGAGTGAGTGAGTGAGTGAGTGAGTGAGACAGACAGATAGACAGACAGACAGGCACAGACAGACAGACAGAGAGGGGCGACGTAGAGAGAGAGAGAGAGGGAGAGAAGCAAAAAAGACAGAGAGACAGATACAAATACGACAGAAACACAGAACAAAAACAAATTTTACATACGAGGGTATAAAGTAAGCTAAGGATATAGGCCCCCTATGTCTTTTCAACATCCAGTCCTGACTGACAGAGGACAGTAATATCTACACAACACATATATTATGGATTCAACATCAAAGATATTCCAAAACGCCAAAGAAATAAATCTGAAGATGTCATATTAGCTTAAGTAAAAAGCACCATAAAATATGTTGGTGAGACAATGAGACAGAGACAGAGAAACAGAGACACACAGACAGAGACAGACGGACGGACAGAGACACAGACACACTGACAGACACAGAAAAAGACGGACAGAGACAGACACACACAGACAGATAGAGACAGACGGACAGAGAAAAACAGACACACAGAGACAGAGACACAGACAGACACAAAAAAGACGGAGAGAGACAGAGACAGACAGGCGGACAAACAGAGAAAAACAGACACACAGAGAGACAGCGACACAGACAGAGACAGACACAGAAAAAGACGGAGAGAGACAGAGATACACAGGCAGACTGAGACAGACGGACAGACAGAGAAAAACAGACACACAGAGAGACAGAGACAGAGACACAGACAGAAACAGAAAACATAGAGACACAGACAGACAGACAGAAACAGACGGACAGACAAGAGACACAGACACACACAGAAAAGACGAAGAGAGACAGAGACACACAGACAGACAGAGACGGACGGACGGACAGAGAAAAACATACATACACACACACACAGACACAGACACAAACGGACAGACAGACACAGAAAAGACGGAGAGAGACAGAGACACAGACATACAGACAGATAGAGACAGACACAGAAAAAGACGGAGAGAGACACAGAGAGACAGACAGACAGACAGAGACAGAAGGACAGACAGAGAAAAATGACACACAGACACAGACACACACACACAAAAACACCGAGAGACAGACAGACACAGACGGACAGAGAAAAATGACACACACAGACACAGACACAGACAGACACAAAAAACACCAAGAGAGACAGACACAGACGGAGAGACAGAGAAAAAGAGAGACACAGATACAGACAGACAGAAACAAAAAAGATGGAGAGAGACACAGACAGACAGACAGACAGACAGACAGACAGAAAAACAGGAAGACGAAGAGAGTCAGAAAGGAGGAGGGAAAACAGGGGGGAACGATCAGAACCAGATGGTTTATTGTTTTTACAATATGTCCTTTCCCCAGGACCAGTTACAAATCTGTTCGCCACGCAACTGCCAGTCCCGACAACCCCGACATTTTTCAACACGCAACCGTTGTGTGTGTGCGTGTGTGTGTGCGTGTGTGTGTGTGTGTGTGTGTGTGTGTGTGTGTGTGTTGTGTGTGTGTGTGTGTGTGTGTGTGTTGTGTGTCTGTGTGTGGTGTGTGTGTGTCTGTGTGTGTTGTGAGAGAGAGAGAGAGAAACAGTGTGTGTGTGGTAGTGTGTGTGTGTAGTGTGTTGTTGTGTGTGTTGTGTGTTGTGTGTGTGTGTGTGTGTGTGTGTATGTGTGTTGGTGTGTGTGGAGGTGAAGGATGAGAGGGTGTGGGAGGTTTTAAGATGAAGCGAAGGAGAGAGGAGCGAATGGGAAGGCAGAAGAAGTAGGGGAGCTAGAACAACAGAATAGCAGAGAAGGGGAGAGCGTAGCGAATGGGAAAGGCAAAGAAGGGACAGAGACTAGCGAAGGGCGAAGAGACTAGCAAGAAGACTAAAACCCAAATGGCAAAGACTAGACGAAGAGAAAGACCAAAGACATCAAGGACTCACAGACAATACAGAGACAGAGACTATCAACAAAAGACAACAGACTAGCCAAAAGAGACTCAAAACTCAAAGACAGAAAGGCGAGACAGAGACTCAAAACCTCAAAGGCACAGACTAAGCCAGAGACAGAGACTCAAAAACTCAAAAGACAGACAGACAAGCCAGAACAGAGACTCAAAAACTCAAAAGACAAGAGAAAAGCAGAGACAGAGACTCAAAAACTCAGCAGAAGACAGAAGGACTAAGCCCTGAGACAGACACTCAATAACTCAAAAGACAGATCAGACTAAGCCACAGACTCAAAAATTCAAAAGACAGATCAGACAAGCCAGAGACAGACACTCAAAAATTCAAAAGACAGATCAGACTAACCAGAGTCAGAGACTCAAAAACTCAAAAGACAGGTAAGACTGAGACAGAGACTCAAAGACGCAAAAGACAGATCAGACTGAGTCAGAGGCAGAGACTCAAAAACTCAAAAGACAGATCAGACTGAGATAGAGACTCAAAGACTCAAAGGAGAGGGGGGAGATGGGGGGGGGGGAGAGACAAGGAAACATGAAAAACATTTGTAATCCACTGTGAAATAGGTTCAGAAAGAAAAAAACAAAGAAGAAAGGACGGAAAGGGGGAACACCTATAAGCCACTGATAAACATGTTCGAAAAGAACAGGCCTAAATTATCTAAAATTGCTTCTGAATATCACATTTTCTTGGAGCCAAAAATACACATAATACATGTACCCAACCATCAGTCCTAAGAGAAAGTATGTGAGGCTTTATCGAACACATACAGGTGAATGGACCAGCAAGGCAGAAAATGGCAGGAAGAAACGACAGAAAGCAAAGGAGAAAGGCAGAAACAAAGACAGTGACAGAAAAAAGGAAATTTCTAGCACAGAATTTCCAGAAGGTCGAGATACGTTTATACTGAAAGATCCCCCGGCATCCCCAGGAAGGGAGGAAAACACCTTAACTCACTGTGAAAAACGTAATAATAATAAACCATTCTTGTACGTCATTTTGATAAACCGTTCTTGAATAGCTCTGTTCTCCAAACCCATTTGGGATCAAAAACACATACAGATACACAAACACATATACACAGACACACACACAGACACACACACATATACACAAACATAACACGCACACATATACACACAACATACATGCACACACACACACACATTCACACTCGCACGCGCACACACACACACGCGCGCGCGCGCGCAAAAATACAGATACACACACACACACACACACACACATACCCACCACCAACCATACACACATCCACACATACCAACACACACACACACACACACACACACACACACTCACACACACACACACACACACACACACACACACACACACACACACACATACCCACCCACCAACCCATACACACATTCACACATACCCAAACACGCATACACACACACATACACACACACACACACACACTCTCTCTCTCTCACTCTCTCTCTGTCTCTCTCTCTCTACACACACACACACACACACACACACACAACCCCCCCCCCCCACACACACACACACACACTAACCATGTCTTATACCCAGGGCCATAAACGTATGTATACATATATACATAACGATAAAAACGATCACGCGATACTACACCGTCGGCAGTTCAGAAAAGTTAAGAAGGGGAAACAAAATAGTGTAAAGCCACTGTAGTCACATACGTCTTATTGAATCTCGCAGGATCGTGATTTTCTTTATAATAAAAAAAAAAAAAAAAAAAAAAAGAGACAATATCAACACGTACACAGCAACGCGTGTTGAAATGTTAATCGTTTGGTTACACGATAAGCGACCTTACGTTCACACTTTAAGCCCCTTTTCGACCTAGAAAACTTTTCTTTTTATTTAAGATACACACACCTGCTTCAGAGTGAAAGGGAGAGGGAGACAGACAGACAGACAGACACAGACAGACAGACAGACAGACAGACAGACACAGACAGACAGACAGACAGACAGACACAGACAGACAGACACAGACAGATAGACAGACACAGACAGACAGACAGACACAGACAGACAGACACAGACAGACACAAACAGACAGACAGAAACAGACAGACAGACAGACACAAACAGACAGACACAGACAGACAGACAAGACAGACAGACAGAAACAGACACAAACAGACAGACAGACACAGAGGACAGAAAGGAAGGCAGGAGATGGGAAGGGGAGCAACTACCTCAAAATTTCGAACGATTGAAATAGACGTACCTAGCCGTAGGCCTTAAAAGTTTGATGGACACACATTACAGATAAAAACAACAACTTAAAATTACATAAACTGCAAGTCAAACAAGTAGTACAGGGCCTATACACACAAAATGATTCGTTAAAAAGTAATCAACAGACTAGTTTTTCTTGAACGCTATCATTTTCAGAAGAAAGCACAGTTACGAGACAGAGACAGAGAAAGTGAGAGAGAGGGACAGATACAGAGACAGAAACAGAGACAGACGGAGACAGAGAAGAGAGAGAGAGAGGGACAGATACAGAGACAGACGGAGACACAGAGAAAGACGGAGAGACAGAGACAGAGAGAGAGGACAGATACAGACAGAAACAGAGAGAGACAGAGAGAGAGACAGACGAAGACACAGAGAGAGAAGTGTGAGAGAGAGGGACAGATACAGAGACAGAAACAGAGAGACAGAGAGACAGAGAGAGACAGATGGAAACAGAGAGAGAGGTGAGAGAGAGAGAGAGAGAGAGGGACAGATACAGAGACAGAAAGAGAGACAGACAGAGACAGAGAGAAAGAGAGAGAGAGTGAGAGAGAGAGAGGGAGAGAGAGAGGGACAGATACAGACAGGGACAGATACAGACAGAAACAGAGACAGACAGAGACAGACAAACGGAGACAGAGAGAGAGAGTGAGAGGGACAGAAACAGAGAGACAAACAGAGAAACAGAGAGAGACAGAGAGAGAGAGAGAGTTAGAGAGAGGGACAAATACAAGAGACAGAAACAGAGACAGACACAGAGAGAGAGAGACAGAGACACAGGACATAGACACAGACAGACACAGAGAGACAAAACACAGAGACAGAGAGACAGACAGAAGAGTGGAGAGAGGGACAGATACAGAGACAGAAGACAGACAGGAGAGACGAGAGAGAGAGATGAGAGAGAGGGACAGATACAGAGACAGAAAGACAGAGAAGACCAGAGAGTGAGAGAGAGGACAGATACAGAGACAGATGACAGAGAGAGACAGAGAGGTGAGAGAGAGGGACAGATACAGAGACAGAAATAGACAGAGAGAGACAGAGAGAGAGTGAGAGAGAGGGACAGATACAGAGACAGAAACAAGACAGAAAGAGACTGACAGAGACAGAGAGAGAGAGTGAGAGAGAGGGACAGATACAGAGACAGAAACAGAGAGACAGAGACAGACAGACGGAGACAGAGACACAGAAACAAAGACAGAGACAGACAGACACACAGACAGACTGATACTGACACTAACACACTGGCCAGACACAAACCCGGGATTGGGAGGGTAAGGGGCCACAATTGTCGTTTCCACAATGTCTTGTGTAAGAATCATCCAGAGAGAGAGAGAGAGAGACAGAGAGAGAGACAGAACAGACAACACACACACACACACACACACACACACACACACCACACACACACACACACACACACACACACACACACACACAGACGAGACAGACCAGACAGACAAGACAGAGACAGAGAGACAGACAGACAATCACACAGACAGACAGTCACAGACGGACGGACGACAAAAACAGAAAGCGACAGCGACAGAGAGGTACAGGGAGAAGGTTGAAACGAGACAAAAGAAGACAAAAAAAGAAGACAGAAAGAGACTCAAAAAGACCATAACAAGACATAACCACCGTTCAAGAGAGAAAGAGACAGACAGACAGACGGGGTGGACAGACGGACAAACAGAAAAGCCAAAGAAACAACAGGAAATGAGAGGTGAGCATGAAACCAGAAAAAGACAGCAAAGAGAAAAGAGAGAGAGTAGGCCATAGTGACCCGAGTATATTGGGGATCTCGGTTGGTCTAGAGGACGACAGGGAATGGAGGGGGGAAGGGGGAAGGGGGAAGATGGAGGTAGGGGGGTGAAGGGTGTTGGTGGGGTAGGGGTGGGGGTGGGGGGGGGGAGTGGAGTAAGAAACAAGGAACAAGGTGATCACCAGATGACTCAACATGTGTGCGGACTGTCAGCCATCTTTTCCCACCCGAGCCTGAACAAACAGCCAGCCACCCGTGATGTGTGTACCCCACCGTCTAACCCCCCCCCCCACCACCACCACCACCACCACCAACTCCATCCCCCCCACACACATCCCTTAACATTTTCTCTCTTCCGCAACCCCTAAGGCTAGAGAAAACAAACAAAACCAAACACGCAACAAAAACGAAACAAAACAAAACAAAACCTCAGGTGCTCAAGCCATCTTAAAAATCTCATTTTTAACACACATTGTGTTCATATGTTGTTCACGTTCATATTCATTTCGTCACGTGTGAAACTCACGCTGCTCTCCCTTTGACAGCGTGTTGTCGCAGTGCAGCGCCAGCTGATTTTTGTTTGTTTTTGTTTTTGTTTTTGTTACCAAGACATCAGAAAGGCCTTCAAGGGGTAGAGACCTGGGAAATCAACCTGTCTCTCCACTGTTTTATACCAGGGCAGCTGGGAAAGTGCCCTTCTCATCACGATTTTCAACTGTCGTGGGATCTTTAGCGTGCGCAGGCCAAGAGACACACGGGTCCAAGTCATTTTTCGTCCCCTTTCGAACTAGACGTTCAATTCGATATTCCAGTCAAACTGAGGAGAAAAACCGAGGCCCCCAACGGGAAACGGAACCTCGCGTTTAGTTACTGGCAGGGAACGTCTGAACCATTCTACCACTCTTCTCCCTTACTGTTTATTTTGTTTAATATTTTTCGTTTAAAGCCCGGCCAACTGCAGAGAGCCATATCAGGGCTATGAACATGTCAAACATACACAATACTTCAACAGGAAACTGAATACTACAGAATAACCAGATTTCGGTGTTTTGGTGTGGTGTTCTGCTCGTCTGCGTGCGTGGTGTGGGGCTGCGTGGTGGGGGTGCGTCGTGGTGGTGTGTGTGTGTGTGTGTGTGTGTGTGTGTGTTGTGTGTTGTTTGTTTTTTTTAACCACGACATCAGAAAGTGTCACTCTGACACTTCAATTAATACCTTCAGACGACCTGACACTTGACGTGAAGCTAAGACAAGGACTGAAAGTTACACCAGTGAAAACAGAACGACAACATTGTAAAAAGTTCATTTAAGAAGTACAATTCATCCACCTTTCCTCAAAACCAATTGACTTTAAGCAGTTTCCCTTTGTTGTTCCGATGACCTTGACCTTAGCGCCATGCCTTTCAAACGCGTGCAATCGCGAGTTTTCAATGGTCCACACCTTTGACCCAAGCTTGATAACGATTACACGTACACAAAAGTGAAGGGAGAAGACAGACAGACAGACAGACGGACAGAGAGAGAGAGAGAAAGAAGAGAGAGACGTACACACCACTTCTCCAGTCAAAATGAAACCTGAAACAATATCTTTATAGAGAGCTTTTTGAAAGAAAAAGAAGAAAAACAAGAACAAGAAGAACAAGCAGAAGAAGAAAGACAGAAACAAAGAAACAAAGAAAAAACAAGACAATAAAAGAAAGGAAACAAAACAACTATGAAAAGTCATCTACTCTGAGCCTCTCGTACTCAAAGCGAGATTCATACCCCGATAATGTTCTTGTGTGTGTGTGTGTGGTTGTGTGTGTGTGTGTGTGTGTGTGTGTGTGTGTGTGTTGTGTGTGTGTGTGTGTGTGTGTGTGTGTGTGTGCTGTGTGTGCGTGTGTGTGTGTGGTGTGTGTTGTGTCTGTGTGTGTGTGTGGTGGTCTGTGTGTGTGTGTGTGTGTGTGTGTGTGTGTTGTGTGTGTGTCTGTTGTGTCGTGTGTGTGTGTGTGTGTGTGTGTGCGTGCGTGCTGGTGTGTGTGTGTGTGTGTGTGTGTGTGTGTGTGTGTGTGTGTGTGTGTGTGTGTGTGTGTGTGTGTGGTGTGTGTGTGTGTGTGTGTGTAAATTTTGCTTTGGCTATTCTAAAGGACATCATTTACTTGACAGACTCTTATCAAATACTTCGTCTTCGAATCAGCGAGTTTCACGGCTTTACTCAAAATCACCATTTGCAAAACATGTGTCAGCTCAATGCTGCGCGTTAATTGGCTGGGGGATGCCAGCCGTCCGTTTGGAATACATCACTTATTCCGAACGGTCGGGTTAAACCCGATGGCATTGTTATTTTTGCTTAAAGCCCAGCCGACTGCGTAATAATACTTTAACTGGGGAAAAAAAAAGAAACGAAAATTAAGTACACGTATCAATTCGCACACATAATCTAAGGAGATGCCCCTGGCGCTGACCATTCCGTCCGTTTTATCAAAGAGTCGATTTAAAAAACATACCTGAATACAAATTTAAACACAATGACGCTAAAACGTATAAAAACAGGCCTAAATTACGTCAAATTGCTTCCGCATATCTTATTTCCTTAGAGCCAAAAATGCACTCCACACACGTACCCAATTATCAATCCTAAGAGAAACTACGTAAGACTTTTATCGAAACACATACAGGTGAATGGATCCAGCAAGGCTGAAAATGATAGGAAGAAATGACAGAAAGCAAAAGATGAAAGAAACGTAGAGAGTGATAGAAAAGAGGAAGTTTCTAGCACAGAATTTCCAGAAGGTGGGGGATACTATTCATACTGAAAGAGCCCCTGGCATCCCGACAGGGGGAAATTCGATGACATTCCACATTGGCTGGATACAGTACACTAAAAATAGTTCCATCGTGTGACACATAGATTCGACGCTGAAAGTAAAGTGTGTAAAATTAGCACTTTTTTGACGAAGAATATGAACAGCTCTTTCTCACGAACTTCCGACAATATTCAACTGTTCAGTGTTTGTTTTCACTTGTCTGACAGTCGATCATTCTCCTTATTTCACCTCTTGTTGCACTTCACCTGAACCTTATTCAAAGTCACAGTGACCTTGACAAGTACAAAATCGAGATTTGCTGTGATATTTCTTGTATAAAAAGGGAAACTGTTGAAATGGCTTGACCATCTTATTGTTGATTTTGGTTTGGTTTGAGGGGTGGGGGGGGTTGCTGTTGTTTGGCCTTGGTGGTGGCTTTTTTTTATTCGTTTGTTTTGGTTTGCATCATTTTGCCGCTCTCTCTCTCTCTCTCTCTCTCTCTCTCTCTCTCTCTCTCTCCTCTTTCTGTGTGTTGTGTCTGTGTCTGTCTCTCTCTCTCTCCCCCCCCCTCTCCCCCACCCCCCAGCACAGGCAAACCCATCAATTTTTAGCCCCGGGGCCAGCCATCACAATTCCACAATCGTCAAAAGTCATCAAACTGTCAGCGCAGGTCAGAGGCAGAGCGAAAAACGAAAAGCGATCGTGCCGGTCGCTGTCTTCTAAGCTACATACTACAGCATGCGGGCCTACCTGATGATTAGCTAGCTACTGAGCGTGTCGGTATCTTGCTGCACTGTTTATCCTCTACGTGTGGTAAACCCGGGCTGCAGTCGCTGAAGACAAGGCACATCCACGTATGATGGATGGTGCCCATTGCAGCTTTCACTCTGCGCCCGCTGCACCTCACAGAAAATAGTTCTCTCGACCCCCCCCCTACCCCACCCTCCACCCCCACCCCGACCTCGCCCTATTCTCATCTCCAACACCACCACCATCACCACCCTCTACTTCCCCTTCAAACATAAATTATATTAGCACAACCCTCACATTTTCAACATAAAAACATCTTCCCGTACCACCTCCCTCAGCCCATCTCTCTCTCTCTCTCCCTCAAATCTCTCTCTCTCTCCCTCTCTCTCTCTCCCCCTCTCTCTCTCTCAAATCTCTCTCTCTCTCTCTCTCTCTCTCTCTCTCTCTCTCTCTCTCTCTCCTCTTTCTTAATTTCAGAAAAGAAAGAAAGAAAGAAAAAGAAAAGAAAAAACATGCGGCTGTTTTCCTTCCAACGATTGGGGAGACGTTAATGTAAATGATTTAAAACAAGAGTTTAACTACAGTTTCTGCTGCAGCTGTGCTTTGCTTAAGGAAAATAGCAACGTCACTGAAAGCGAGGGATTCCATATGTGTGCTTGCACCATACGGGAAGAGTGTTTTAATGTCCCAACTGTCCTTTGCTGTAGAGCGTATACATATATTCATACATTATATACATGTGTGTGTGTGTGTGTGTGTGTGTGTGTGTGTGTGTGTGTTGTGTGTGTGTGTGTTGTGTGTGTGTGTGTGTGTGTGGTGTGTACATACATATATGAAGCAGCTGAGATGTTCTAAGAAAATGTTGAGAGTTCATGGACGCAATGAAACAAACGAGACAGTCTTGATGGAGGCAGACACATAGATCATCATAAGAATTAGAAAAGACAGACTTTATAGACATTTTATGAGGAAAGGGAATTGAGCACCTGTCACAACGGGAAAGCTGGGAAAGAGCGCTTAGATATTTATAGATTCCATTTAATAATATATAATTGAGCACCAGGTGACCAGGGAGAAGATACTAGATGGACTTGCAGAGTGGCTGGGACAAGATAAAGATGCTTAAGGCAACAAGAATAGAGACAGACTTTCATATCGCAACATGCGGCAAGGCACATGATGATGATGATATAGATATAGATAATATACGTTTCTATTCCCACAAGGCATCTGGAGATGGTCTATCAATGAATGAGGGAAAGCTTTGATATTGACCAATACGTTCTATGTCCTCAGCAGAGGTCATCTTGGAGACTTGGTCTATCAATGAACTGAGGGGAACAGCTTTGATCATCTGACCAATACGTTCTATGTCCTCGCACAGGTCATCTTGGAGACTTGGTCTATCAATGAACTGAGGGGAACAGCTTTGATCATCTGACCATACGTTCTATGTCCTCAGCACAGGTCATCTTGGAGACTTGGTCTATCAATGAACTGAGGGGAACAGCTTTGATCATCTGACCAATACGTTCTATGTCCTCAGCACAGGTCATCTTGGAGATTGGTCTATCAATGAACTGAGGGAACAGCTTGATCATTGACCAATACGTTCTATTGTCCTCAGCACAGGTCATCTTGGAGACTTGGTTATCAATGAACTGAGGGGAACAGCTTTGATCATCTGACCAATACGTTCTATGTCCTCGCACAGGTCATCTTGGAGACTTGGTTATCAATGCACTGAGGGACAGCTTTGATCATTGACCAATACGTTCTATGTCCTCAGCACAGTCATCTTGGAGTTTGGTCTATCAATGAACTGAGGGAAAGCTTTGATCATCTGACCAATACGTCTATGTCTCAGCACAGGTCATCTTGGAGACTTGGTCATCAATGACTGGGGAACAGCTTTGATCATCTGACCATACGTCTATGTCCTCAGCACAGGTCATCTTGGAGACTTGTCTATCAATGAACTGAGGGAACAGCTTTGATCATCTGACAATACGTTCTATGTCCTCAGCACAGGTCATCTTGAGACTTGTCTATCAATGAACTAGGGACAGCTTTGATATCTGACCAATACGTCTATGTCTCAGCACAGGTCTCTGGAGATTGTCTATCATGACTGAGGGGAACACTTTGATCATCTGACAATACGTTCTATGTCCTCAGCACAGGTCATCTTGGAGACTGGTCTATCAATGAACTGAGGGGAACAGCTTTGATCATCTGACCAAAATGCAACCCGCCAGATGCCTCAATAAAACATGAGAAAAGATCATTTGGATTTAACCTTTGACTCTCACAGCATGCCCACAGCATCCTACATTGTCATCCATACTAGCAAGCAAAACTTAACCCTTGAATCCCTCAACCTATCACCAAGGAAGCTGGTGCATAGGTGAGGAGTCAAGAGTAACGTTTTTACAGTTGGTGGATAGGTACCGGAGTCCAAGGGTTAAAGCTGAGAGGGAAAAACCGGATTGACGGTTGAAGGAGATCTTATTACTGTTATTTTTGCTTTAAGCCCAGCCGACGGCGCAGAGCCATATCAGGGCTAAACCATTTCAATACACAATCACAATACCTCAACAGAAAAAGGAAAAGAAAATTAAGTACACATACCAATGCATTCGCGCACATAATCTAAGGATATCCCCGCGTTGACCACTCCATCCAATTTATCACACAGGGCATGTTTTCCTGAATACAACTTAAACATAACTAAGGGCACTAAAGCATATATAAAAACAGGTCTAAAAGTGCTTCTGCATATCTCATTTCCCTAGAGCCAAAAATGCACTAAACACATGAACCCAATCATCAATCCTAAGAGAAAATACGTAAGACTTCATCAAACTCATACAGGTGAATGGACCAGCAAGGCAGAAAATGATGAGAAGAAATGACAGAAAGCAAAGGAATAAGGCAGAAAAAAGAAAGTGACAGAAAAGAAGAAATTTCTAGCACAGAATTTTCAGAAGGTTGGGATACTGTTTATACTGAAAGATCCCCCGGCATCCCCACGCGGGGGGAGGGGGGGGAGGAGATGCTGACATCACAATCCTGGATGGCATTTCTCTTCTATACCCAGCCGACTGCGCAGCGCTATATCAGGGCTACAATCATTGTAAAATGTACACAACACCTCGAGAACCCTGAAAAAATAACTAGAAAAGAAAACTTAAGCACACGTAACAGTGCATTCACGCACATAATCTAAGGATATGCCCCAGGCGTTAACCATTCCGTCCAATTTATCGCTTCGGGGGGTGGGGGTGGGGGGTGGGATGGGTGTTAAAGAAACAAACCTGACTACAAATGTAAACACAGCTAAAGACACTAAAACATGCACACAAACTGATACAATGTAAACACAGCTAAAGACCTAAAACATGCACACAAACCGCCTAAATTACATAAAACTTGCTGCGCATCACATTTCGTTACAGCCAAAAATACATTTAATACGTGCACCCAATTATCAATCCTAACAGAAAGTAACATTTTACAGAACACGTACAGGTGAATGGCAGAAAATGATAAGATGAGATGACAGAAAGCGAGAAGCAAGTCAGAAATACAGATAGTGACAGAAAAGAAGAAATTTCTTGCAAAGAATTTCCAGAAAGTGGGGATGATATTTACACTGAAACAGCCTGTGGCAACCACACGAGAAAAATAGATACGAAGAAAGAAAAAAGAAGAACCAATCAAATAAAGTCAAGATGGCCACTTACAGAAAAAGTATTGACGCCAACAGCAATTTGAAAGAAAAAAAAAATAATGATAACGTCAACAAGGAGAAGAATGGCAGAATGGTTCAGACATTCGCCTGCCAATAACTAAACTCGAGGTTCAAGGGTTCGTTTCCCGTTGAGGCCTGGACTTTTCTCCTTAGTCTGACAGGAAAATCGAACTGAACGTCTAGTCCTTCGGAAGGGGGCGAAAAACGAGTCGGACCCGTGTGCCTTCTGGCCCGCACACGCTCAAGATCCTTCGGCAGTTGAAAATCGTGTACAGCAGGAATTTTGCCCGGCTGCCAAGGTATAAAACATTGAACTGAGAAGTAGAAAGACAGCGGACAGAGACTTTCAAACACGCACTCCTCCAAAATCTGTCACCTATTACCTGGCAGATTCCCTGAGCCAGTGCAAAAACCCTGTGCACTGGCAAGATCTTCAACTGACAAGCGGAAAGACAGGGAGAAAGACCTTTCAAACACTAAACTCAACGACCTTTGAAACACCAAACCGGCCCCACCAGAATGGTGGAAACGTAAAGATGGGCAGCGAACAGGTCAGTGTTTAACGTTGCTGGCTGGGATTGAACTCAAGATATCGGATCCTGAGTCCATGGCTCTACCAAGAGAACCAACCCGCCCCGCATAAGGACACTTACAGCAACAGCATAATGAATGTACAGGCAAATACGATCAAGAACGGTAAGATCATAGCCATCATATTGTTTTCCTTTCAACCTTTTCTTTCTTCATTTTTACAACATACACAGGCAAGTATTATTTGCAAAGCAGAATTAATTACATTAAAGTTTTCAAATCCAATACATACACGTAAACAACCACATTTTCAACAAAGGCTGAACATAGTTGTAGGAAGCGCTATCAATACCACCCCCACCCCCAAAAAAAGTAATAGATAAAGAAATATATAATATGCACACACAAGTATCATGTCGGAATGAATGAAACAAAACAAAAAAATGTCACTTATCAGTAACAATACTAATCTCAGTATGGTCGACAACAGGCAATGACACACACAAAAATACCAAAATGTCAAAGTGTCACCCAACAGAGATAACCGTCAATATAAGCACACCACAACTGTCAACCTGACAGAAACAAGGCGATAAATAAGACTACAGCCCACACATAAGTTCACCACAGAGAAGAGAAGCTCAAAATAATACCAGTTTGTTGACCTTCACCTTGTGAGACATGACGACAGTTTTTTACGTTTTCCCTTCAACATGGTCAGCCCACATCCACATCCGGCGATGAATCTGGTCGTTTTTTTGTTTTGTTTCATGTTTATTGTTGTTATCAACGTATTGTTGTTGTTATTATTGTTTTGTGGCTTTTGTTCTTGTTCTTCTTCTTCTTCCTTTCTTTCTTTCTTTCTTTCTGTCTTTCTTTCCATAGCCCTGATATAGCTCTACGCGATCGACTGGGCTGTAAACAACGATAACAACAATTCTGTCTTTCTTTTCTTTTCTTTCTCTAGTTCCTGCCGGGTACCATGAAGGACCACAGGGGCAGGTGGGTGCAGTGGACAAGCGCCATTCTTGTCTGATGTAGATGACAGTGTGAATATTTCCATTAAACTGCATGGTAATATGATTTATTAGAAGGCGCCTGAAGGCTTTGCCTTGAGCCCTCAAAGTTTTCTATAAGGATTACCGGCCTTTGCTCAAGGCTCCCCCCCCACCCCACCCCGTGCGGATGCCGGGGACTCTTTCAGTACAAATACTATCCCTCACCTTCTGAAGATGTCGTGGCTCTTTCAGTACAAATAGTATCCCCCATCTTCTGGAAATTCTGTGTTAGAAATTTCCTCTTTTCTGTCACTCTCTTTGTTTTTCCCTGACTCTTTTGCTTTCTGCCATTTCTTCCTATCATTTTCTGCCTTGCTGGTCCATTTACCTGTATGTGTTCGATGAAGTCTTACGTACTTTCTCTTAGGATTGATAACTGGTATCTGTATTCACTGCTTTTGACTCTGGGAAAACGTGACATGCAGAAGCAATTGTAGGTAATTTAGGCCTGTTTTTATGTTTTCGTGTCCTTAGTTATGTTTAGATTTGTATTAGATAATTTAGGCCTGTTTTTATATGTTTTCGTGTCCTTAGTTATGTTTAGATTTGTGTCAAGTTTTTTATAATCGCTTATGCAATACATTGGACACAGTGGTCAACGCTAGGGCCATATCCTTAGATTATGTGCGCGAATGCATTGTACTTAATTTTCTTTTCCATTTTCCCCTGTCGAAATATTGTGTGTATGCTTTGAAATGGTTATAGCCCTGATATGGCTCTACGAAGTCGGCTGGGCTTTAAACAGAACTAACAATAACTGATCAAACAAAACTAACAATAACTGATTAAATAAACTAACAATAACTGATTAAATAAAACTAACAATAACTGAAAGAGCCCCCAGAGCATCCCGACGGGTGAACATCCCCGCGGGGACCAAGGTGGAGGTTGCCTTCCCAGGAGACAGGGGAGGGAATAAAACGATCGACTCACTTGGTGTGGGGACAAAAGTGACAGGAGGGCACTTTTACCTGATCGCACTTCCTGTTTTTTTACCTGGTTACCACCTCAGGCTATCTAACCCCTCCCTCTCTCCTCCCCTTTCACCTCTCTGTTTCTCTCCTCCTCCCCCTCAACTCCCCAATACGGTCGTTACCATCCACACATGCACACGTCAAGGACATGATCAGTTAGGTTTTTAACTTTTGTCTTTTGTCTGAACCGGGTTGTCTTTTTGACGTGGTGTTAGCTCTGATATGGCTCTAGTGGTCGGCTGGGCTATAAGCAATATGAACTGAACTGAACTGAACAGACGACAGACGCAGTCTCTCCGCCCCTTTTTTTATTTATTTTTTTTATTTTTTTTATTTATCGGTCGCACATACACCACACCGCTTTCCCCAATGGTCAATCATACAGAAAAGTTGAAAATTCTTTTTCAGACTCCGCTGTCTTTGATGCGGTTCCCTCTCCCTCCCACCCTCCACCCCCAGCTTTCTCCTGTACCTTCTCCCCAACCTTCTCGTTCATTTACTTATACGTTTGGATGAGTTTGGGCTTCGTTCAAAGGAGAGATTCATCACACTTGGACAATTACGTAAGCGCTTCACCCTAAGCGCTGGCAAGGCCTTGAAATGAGGTGGTGGGACTGAGTGGAAGGGACCTATGAAACACTTAACTGACATCACAGTGTTTTTAACCCTCTGACTCCCGCATCCTATTCACCAGCTGTAAAAAGTTAACCCTTTGTTTCACCCTTTGACTCCCGCATCCTATTCACCAGCTGTAAAAAGTTAACCCTTTGTTTCACCCTTTGACTCCCGCATCCTATCCACCAACTGCAAAATGTTAACCCTTTGTTTCTCCCTTTGACTCCCGCATCCTATGCACCAGCTGCAAAAACGTTAACCCTTTGTCTCTCCCTTTGATTCCCGCATCCTATTCCAACGCTACAACTGCAAACGTTAACCCTTTGTCTCTCCCTTTGATTCCCGCATCCTATCTACCAACTGCAAAACGTTAACCCTTTGTCTCTCCCTTTGACTCCCGCATCCTATCCACCAGGAAGCTGGTGGATAGGGTGAGGCAGTCAAAGCGTTAAGTGTTCTGCTTTGCTAGCATGGCTGATAATGCAGGAAGCTGGAGGACAGGGTGTGGGAGTCAATGGGTTAATGTTGCAGGTTGGGGCTAAACAAAATAAATTTTAAAAAAATGAAAAAGATTTTTTTTAAATTTTAAAAACTCGAAACATATTTTCGGGCCAGGGAGTCTGTGAGATAACTGTCAGAATTTGGGCGGAGCCCTTACGGAACTCTCCAGGTGCAATGATTCCCTGTTGAACAGACTCCCAGTTTCCTAACTTCCCTACCACCCTACCCCCCCCCCCTCTAGTCCCCCCAGACACCTCTGACTAACGCAATTAACAAGATCAGCTAAAAGCACGCAAGCTGTAAAACCAGTCTTTGCCGAGAACGGGGGACGTTTTCCCCTTGTTTCAATTATTCATGCAAGTCAGAAAGGTTTGCGTGTGGTGACTGAGAGATGGGGGGGGGGGGGGGGGGGGAGATCTTCATTTGAGAGAGAGAAAGAGAGAGAGAGAGAGAATGTGAGTGAGCCAGAGAGAGAATGTGAGAGAGAATGTGAGTGAGAGAGAGAGAGACAGAGAGAGAAAGAATGTGAATGAGCCAGAGAGAGAGAGAATGTGAGTGAGAGAAAGAGAGAGACAGAGAAAGAAACAAGAGACAGACAGACAGAGAGAATGAAAATATGAGAGAGAGACAGAGGCAGAGAGAGACAGACAGAGAGAGAGAGAGAATGAGAATATGAGAGAGAAAAGAGAATGAGAATATGAGAGAGAGACAGACAGACAGACAGAGAGACAGAGACAGGGAGAGACAGAAAGACAGCCAGAGAGCTCTCAATTCAAAACTGTAGTAGAGCCATTTGTGCGTTGATATAAACCATGCTTCTGTTTGTGTGACTCATGTGTGTGCCGTCTCCTTGTCACTACTTGCATTCCCTCTTGTTCTGTTCTTGTCTCTCCATGTTACAATGTCTTGTCGTGGTCTAAAATATCTCCCACTCATCTCCATTCACACGTGGCATCTACATCTGTGATATTCATTCCCCTGCGGTGTACTAGTGCCATGATCATCATACACATGGCACCTGTGACGTTTTGTGCATATGGAATTCGTTACGAGCGCGGAGACGTCATCTTGAGAAACTGAAACCGAGACTGAAACTGAAAAGCAGGAACAGATGTTCCAAAACTGCGATTTTACTGAACAATATTCAAATAACACAAAATTGTGTTTGTTTCTCTGTTGTTCTTGTTGCTGTTGTTTAAGTATCTATTTACATTTTTTACAAAGTAATTTTCTCATTACTCCACTACTGGAAACAGAGAGACAAATCTTAGATGATTGATTGATTGATTGATTGATTTGGTTCAGTTTTTACGTCGACACCCACCTCAGGAGGTGATGAGGCCGACGGGGATAACGATCCCAGGGAAGTGGGGGAAGGGGGACTTATCTAATCCTATACTGACACCACCAGAAAACATCAATGATGTTCAGACGGGACAGTGACACTAAGCAGGCAGTA
>JAPXFY010000027.1:42549826-42567326 GCA_030674185.1 Monoplex corrugatus | reverse complement strand
TATCCAAAACAAGTGTGACTGCCCGCGTTCAAGCAATCAGGAACCAGAATAAACACGCAAAAAGAATCAGAATGCGTATTTAATACAACAAGACAAGACAGGCGCAAATTTTCGGCCAACTGGCCTTTGTCAAGCGTAAGATTACAAACAAACAAACACCAGATACAAAAATTAGGAGAAAAAGACTGAAACTTCCCTGCTGCTCTGTCCAGCTTGAGATCAGGAATGCAATCTCACACTGAACCGAGCAGCAGGAAGGTTTCAGTCTTTTTCTCCTAATTTTTGTATCTGATGTTTGTTTGTATCTTTCTTTCTTTCTTTCTTTCTTTCTTTTTTGTTTGTTTGTTTGTTTGTAATCTTACGCTTGACAAGAAAATTTGCGTCTGTCTTGTCTTTTATCAAATACACGTTCTGATTCTTCTTTCGTGTTTTTCTGGTTCATTCTAGCAAAGCAAAAACGTAACCTTTTCATTCCCTCTCCGTATCGGGTGAGGGAGTCAAAAGGTTAGTTTGGTTTTTTTTTGCAGCTGGTGGGTAGGGTGGGGAAATGAAAGGGTTAACTTTATCTGCCACGTTTGGTATAAAGGGTTTGTGAGGTAGATGATGAACGGTTGTAGCCCGAACCAGGCCATGATGGATGGTGCCGATTGCAGCTTTCATTCTGCCCGCTGCACTTCACAGAAAACAGTTCCCACACCCACCGTCCGCTTACCAGCACCACCACCACCACCCTCCCCTTCCACACTTCCCGGTCTCTCCCCCCTCACCAATCCCCAAACACCACCACCACCACCACCCCTCCTCCATAAGAACGCAAGAAGTCGATCTTTCTTTTCCTTTTTCTGGTGTGGTTTTTTGTTTTGTTTTCTTTTCTTTTCTTTTCTTTGTGTGTGTGTGTGTGTGTGTGTGTGGTGTGTGTGTGTGTGTGTGTGTGTGTGTGTGTGTGTGTGTGTGTGTGTGTGTGTGTGTGTGTGTGTGTATGTGTGTTATTCCCCTCCCCCCCCCCCATACTCTTCAGCAAAACGTGGCAGTTTTCTAATCAGCGACAGCGGGTTGTAAACGAAATGGAGTCAAATGGCAGTTCCAGTTGCAGCAGCACTCTGCCTAAGGAAATGACGTCACTGCTATTGCATGATTTCCATATGTGTTCCGCCGCCTCACAAGAGGATTAATGCCCCCCCCCCCCCCAAATCCTTGGAAGAGGCAAGTCCACAAGTAATCAAATGAGTAGGATAAGAAGTATTAAAAGCTCAAACCTCACGTCTGGAGTACAGGTGACCCCGAGAAACAACAGGACGTGGTGTGTTCAACGTCGAGGGGAGGGGGGGGGGGGGGGGTGAGCGGAAATATCAGAATGAACCTTTATTATCATTATCAATATGACCACTGACATAAAAAGTAATGTTGACATTGATATCAACGAATTACTAAAGGGCATGTTTCAACGTCAACAGGAGAATTGAATCAATAAGTTTAATGTTGATACTGATAACAACGAATTACTAAAGGACATGTTTCAACGTCAACAGGAGAATTGAAGCAGTAAATTTAATGTTGATACTGATAACAACGAATTACTAAAGGACATGTTTCAACATCAACAGGAGAATTGAAGCAGTAAATTTAATGTTGATACTGATAACAACGAATTACTAAAGGACATGTTTCAACGTCAACAGGAGAATTGAAGCAGTAAATTTAATGTTGATACTGTTAACAACGAATTACTAAAGGACATGTTTCAACGTTAACAGGAGAATTGAAGCAGGAAGTTTAATGTTGATACTGATACCAACGAATTACTAAAGGGCATGTTTCAACGTCAACAGGAGAATTGAAGCAGGAAGTTTAATGTTGACATTGATACCAACGAATTACAAAAGGACATGTTTCAACATATGTGCATGGAGACAGAAATGATGGGAGCTGATGTAACTGCAGCGACAAGGATAGATTCGTAATGGAGGGCCATGATCGCCAACGCCATGCGCAAGGCACTCGATGATGATGTTTCAACATACTTCAAAGTTCATACTGCTTAGAGCCCAGCCGACTACTATAGCCATATCAGGGCTAACACCACGTCAAAAACGACAACCAGGTTAAGATAAAAGGCAACAGTTAAAAACCATGCTCACCGTTAACCTTGCAAATCTAAAATGCAATTAAAGAAAACCATACTCGGACGTAAAATCATGTCAGGTTAAATTTATTGATCTCTTGTAAAGACTGGAAAATGGCATCAGGAGAGACCTCTCGGAAGAGGTTCAACATAGCAGAACTGAAGTACTAACAAGTTTAATGTTGACACTGATATACCAATAAATTACTAACGGATATGTTTCAACGTAAACAGAAGAACTCAAGCAATATCAAGTTTAATGTTGACACTGATATACCAGTAAATTACTAAAGGACATGTTTCAACATAAACAGAATTCAAGCAATAAGTTTAATGCTGACATACACAATAAATTATTAAAAGATATGATTCAATGAAAACAGAAGAACTGAAGCAACAACAAAAACTGACAAATCCACTAACGGAAAGACAGTACTGATCCATGGATTTTTGCAGCTGGCTCCAGAGGGATTCATCACGTTCTGACAATCCCATATCCGGCCCACCCAAACCTACCAACAATTATCTGGCAGACTCCTTGAGACTGAGCAAAACCATATGCGCTACGAAAGGTCTTAAAATGGGAAAGAGGTAATGATGGAAATAATGAAATAAACATACAGAGAAACACGACAAAAGAAGGAGGTGAAGGAGGAGGAGGAGAAGAAGAAGAAGAAGAAGAAGAAGAAGAAGAAGAAGAAGAAGAAGAAGAAGAAGAAGAAGAAGAAGAAGAAGAAGAAGAAGAAGAAGAAGAAGAAGAAGAAGAAGAAGAAGAAGAAGAAGAAGAAGAAGAAGAACAACAACAACAACAACAACAACAACAACAACAACAACAACAACAACAACAACAAACTACTACTACTACTACTACTACTACTACAACTACTACTACTACTACTACTACTACTACTACACTACTACAACTTAACATTCCTTCTAAAATGAAATCAGAAATGGAGAGCTTTACAAAGTAATTTCATGAAGTGAAAACGACACATTTACCACCAATGACAAGAAATTACAAAGTAAATCAACAATGTTAAAACATTTCTTAAAGCCATCAAGTGAAATACAATTAAATGATATGATCATAAAAGAAAAGAAAATGAAATAATATATCCACTAAAGCAAGTATGACTGACTAATTTATTCACAAAGAGATTTACATTAACTGACATGTTCAAAAAGAGAAATAAAATCAAGTGATATATCCACTATGGGGAAATAAAATCAAATTATCTACCCAACAAGGGAAACACAATTAAACGTTATATCCACAAAGGGAATTAATATTGACTATTCCACAAAACGAAATGAGACTGAATAATATATCCACCTAGGGAAATAAATTCAAATGACACATCCATTAAGACAAGTAAAACTAAATAATATATTCACTAAAGGATATAAGATTAAATGATATATCCACAAGGGAAGTATAATAAAACTGACACAGGCCTACCCACCTATGGAAAATGAATAAAACCACTGAGGGAATGAAATCAAATAATGTACCCATAAAGGGAAATAAATGATATATATCCACAACGCGAAATAAAACTAAATGGTATATCCACTAAAGAATATATAATCAAATGATATAACCACAGAGGATAAAAAATTATATGCCTACCAACTTAAAGGAAATGAATAAAATTGTCTACTATGGGAATCAAATTACATGATATACCCACCTTGGAAAATGAAAGTTAAAGAACTTATCAACTATGGGAAAAACATTACATGATACAGGCTTGCTCGATTAAAAGAAATGAATTCAATATATCAGCCGATGGAATGGAATACAATATATCAGCCGATGGAATGGAATACAATATATCAGCCGATGGAATGGAATACAACTAAAAATATACCAACTGAGGGAAAGCAAATGAAAAATCGACAAAGAGAAACGAAATAATACCATCTATCCACAAAAAGAAATAGACCGTTAATGAAATCTTTTGAGATGCAATGTTTTGGCAGAAAACTCCGGAAATATCAAAATGTCACCCAACAGAGATTAAAGGAGCTGACATACGAGCCGTTTCGCCAGCAGTATGGTTGAGGAGAACCGTTGGAACCTGTGTGGTCAGACCTGTCAGTGTGGAACGTACAGAGTGCTACACGATCCTTTTGTAACACATGTGAGATGTAGGTCACTGTGAGTTTCACTGTTTTGATTATCAGTCGTTGGAAGCAAAGGCAAAGAAAGCACATAATTGCCTTCTCCTGATAATGTTCGTTAAGTTTTGCTTTGGCTATTCCAAAGAACACGATTACGTTAATACAACTCTAAGTTAACAAAGTTAACAAGAAGTAAACACAAATACGCGGGCCTCAGTAACTCGGTTGGTTGAGCGTCGGATTCACATGCAAATTGGTGTGGGTTCGAATCCCAGTATGCGCTACATTAAAACTGGCCTTCTTACTGTCCCATCTTAACATCACTGTTGTTCTGGTGGTGTCGGTAAAGGATTAGATAACTCCTGGACCCCCTTCCCCCACTTCCCTGGGATGGTTATCCCCATCGGCCACATCACCTGCGGTGGGTGCCGACGTAAAAACTCAACCAAATCAATCAATCAACACAAATACTTCGTCTTCGAATCAGTGATCTTCACGGCTTTACTAGAAGACGCCATTTGCAAAACGGGAGTCGGCTCAATGCTGAGCGTTGATTGGCTGGAGGATGCCAGCCGTCCGTTTGGAACAGATCAAAATCTATCATGAACGGTCGGGTTGAAAAGATCGTCTGCCATACATGCAGTAAACGTACGTTTCAAACGGCCTCAAGCATCGGGTTCAAAACCCACTGAGCTAAATATTGAACCCGATGCCTAGGGCCGTTTGCAACGTACGTTTACTGTGGCGGACGATCGTTTCCGGTTCATTTTACCCCGAAACCTACGGTCTAAGTTTAGTTTCTCAAAATGACGTCTCCGCGTTCGGAACGAATTCCATATATGCACTAACGTCACAGGTGCCACGTGTATGGTGACCGTGGCATATGCCTTAAGCCTACGCATAAACCCATGAGTTGGTCAGGTCCTAGACATGTTTTACCTAGTCTACATTTTATACTGGTATCTTATCAGCCTACCACTGGAATAATCTTGGTTACATGTAAATGACATGTGTATGTGTGTGTCTTACCTTCAAAAAAGGAACATATAAATTAAATAAATAAATAATTAAAGATCTAAATCACAACACAAATAGCTATTCTGTGTATACTCGTAGTATATACGGTCGAAACGGCTCGTGTGTCAGTACCTTCACATAGTGAAGGGGGGGGGGGGGGGGGTGAGCGCACCAGAAGCGTCACCATGACAGAAACGAGGCAATAAACCAAACAAGACCAGGGCCCACACAGCCCCCAGCTGAGAGAAGCAGAGCTGAAAATAATGCCAGTTTGATGACCATCACCTAGTGAGAGGTGACGAGCTGAAACGATCGATTCCAACTTAGTGTGGGGAGGAATGGACAGCAAGCAATCTTTACATGACTGCCTGTTTTTTTGTTTGTTTTTGTTTTTGTTTTTGCTTTGTTTTTCTCCTACCAGTATACAGGTCATCTACCCACCCATCCACCCATCATCCATCCTCTCGCCATTGTCTCCCGACCCCCTACTTTCTGCCTCTCCACCCCTTCCCCGCTCAGTCGCGTGCCACCCACACATGCACGTGTCAAGGTCGCGATCAGGAAGATTGGAAAGGGAGGTGGGAGGGAGAGAGGAGGCTCTCTGCATTCGTTCTGGACTGAGTGTGTGTGTGTGTGGGGGGGGGGGGGTCGGAGTGATGACTGCCTCGTGTTGTAGAGCCGTGTGTCTCGATTCTCAATCCAAACCGGCAATATATATAAACCTGGCCTGGCCTGGCTTGTTTACTGTCCATCTTTATCAATCTGGTATGGGGGTCTGTTTAGTGTTTCATGGGTCTGTTTTCCTTAACCCTTCGACTCCTGCACCCTGTCCACCAGTATCCTGTACTGTCAACCATGCTAGCAAAGCAAAAACTTAACCCTTTGACTCCTGCACCCTGTCCACCAGTATCCTGCACTGTCAACCATGCTAGCAAAGCAAAAACTTAACCCTTTGACTCCTGCACCCTGTCCACCAGTATCCTGCACTGTCAACCATGCTAGCAAAGCAAAAACTTAACCCTTTGACTCCTGCGCCCTGTCCACCAGTATCCTGCACTGTCAACCATGCTAGCAAAGCACAAAACTTAACCCTTTGACTCCTGCGCCCTGTCCACCAGTATCCTGCACTGTCAACCATGCTAGCAAAGCAAAAACTTAATCCTTTGACTCCTGCGCCCTGTCCACCAGTATCCTGCACTGTCAACCATGCTAGCAAAGCAAAAATTTAATCCTTTGAATCCTGCACCCTGTCCACCAGTATCCTGCACTGTCAACCATGCTAGCAAAGCAAAAACTTAACCCTTTCACTCCTCGCCCTGTCCACCAGTATCCTGCACTGTCAACCATGCTAGCAAAGCAAAAACTTAATCCTTTGAATCCCTCCTCCTATAGGGTGGATAGCGTGAGGGAGTCAGAGGGTTAAGTTTTTGCAGCTGGTGGATAGGGTGCAGGAGTCAAAGGGTTAACCCACCCCGTTCACCCATTTCATGCTCTTGCCTGTGCATAGGGGGTTTGCGTAGGCTAAAAAAAAAACTCTCACTGCAAAAACTATCGTTTCCCCTATCCACATCTCTTTCCCAAAATTATACTAGAAACCTGACATTTTCTTAAAGCTGACTAATTCCGCAGGCTGAAGGGTTTGCCAAATGGCAGACGGGGTGTAGCGCATATGGAATTACCCGAGTGCGACGAATCCCTGTTGAATAAACTCCCACTTCAAAACTCCATCGTCACCCCACCCCCCCCCCACCCCCACTCCCCAATCCACGCCTCTTTCCCATCTTATCTGGAAAACTGACATTTCTTAACGCTGACTGGCTCCCCCGTGGGGATGCCGGGGCTCTTTCAGTATAAATAGTATCCCCACCTTCTGGAAATTCTGTGCTAGAAATTTCCTCTTTTCTGTCACTCTCTACGTTTCTTTCTTCCTCCTTTGCTTTCCGTCATTTCTTCCTATAATTTTCTGCCTTGCTGGTCCATTCACCTGTATGTGTTCGATAAAGTCTTACGTATTTTCTCTTGGGATTGATAATTAGGTACATGCATTAAGTGCATTTTTTGCTCTAGGGAAATGAGATATGCGGAAGCAATTTTCGATAATTTATGCCCGTTTATATGTATGTTTTCGTGTCCTTAGTTCTGTTTAAATTTGTATTCATGTGTGTTTTTAAATCCCCTGTGCGATAAATTGGACGGAGTGGTCAACGCCAGGGGCATCTCCTTAGATTATGAGCACGAATGCATTGATTTGTGTACTTAATTTTCTTTTCCATTTTTTTTCCTGTTGAAGTTTTGTGTATGTTTTGAACTGGTTATAGCTTTTCCTGTTGAAGTTTTGTGTATGTTTTGAACTGGTTATAGCTTTTCCTGTTGAAGTTTTGTGTATGTTTTGAACTGGTTATAGCTTTTCCTGTTGAAGTTTTGTGTATGTTTTGAACTGGTTATAGCTTTTCCTGTTGAAGTATCGTGTATGTTTTGAACTGGTTATAGCTTTTCCTGTTGAAGTATTGTGTATGTTTTGTACTGGTTATAGCTTTTCCTGTTGAAGTACCGTGTATGTTTTGTACTGGTTATAGCTTTTCCTGTTGAAGTACCGTGTATGTTTTGTACTGGTTATAGCTTTTCCTGTTGAAGTACCGTGTATGTTTTGTACTGGTTATAGCTTTTCCTGTTGAAGTATCGTGTATGTTTTGTACTGGTTATAGCTTTTCCTGTTGAAGTACCGTGTATGTTTTGTACTGGTTATAGCTTTTCCTGTTGAAGTACCGTGTATGTTTTGTACTGGTTATAGCTTTTCCTGTTGAAGTATCGTGTATGTTTTGAACTGGTTATAGCTTTTCCTGTTGAAGTATCGTGTATGTTTTGTACTGGTTATAGCTTTTCCTGTTGAAGTACCGTGTATGTTTTGTACTGGTTATAGCTTTTCCTGTTGAAGTATCGTGTATGTTTTGTACTGGTTATAGCTTTTCCTGTTGAAGTATCGTGTATGTTTTGTACTGGTTATAGCTTTTCCTGTTGAAGTACCGTGTATGTTTTGTACTGGTTATAGCTTTTCCTGTTGAAGTATCGTGTATGTTTTGTACTGGTTATAGCTTTTCCTGTTGAAGTACCGTGTATGTTTTGTACTGGTTATAGCTTTTCCTGTTGAAGTATCGTGTATGTTTTGTACTGGTTATAGCTTTTCCTGTTGAAGTACCGTGTATGTTTTGTACTGGTTATAGCTTTTCCTGTTGAAGTATCGTGTATGTTTTGTACTGGTTATAGCTTTTCCTGTTGAAGTATCGTGTATGTTTTGTACTGGTTATAGCTTTTCCTGTTGAAGTATCGTGTATGTTTTGTACTGGTTATAGCTTTTCCTGTTGAAGTACCGTGTATGTTTTGTACTGGTTATAGCTTTTCCTGTTGAAGTATCGTGTATGTTTTGTACTGGTTATAGCTTTTCCTGTTGAAGTATCGTGTATGTTTTGTACTGGTTATAGCTTTTCCTGTTGAAGTATCGTGTATGTTTTGTACTGGTTATAGCTTTTCCTGTTGAAGTATCGTGTATGTTTTGTACTGGTTATAGCTTTTCCTGTTGAAGTACCGTGTATGTTTTGTACTGGTTATAGCTTTTCCTGTTGAAGTACCGTGTATGTTTTGTACTGGTTATAGCTTTTCCTGTTGAAGTACCGTGTATGTTTTGTACTGGTTATAGCTTTTCCTGTTGAAGTACCGTGTATGTTTTGTACTGGTTATAGCTTTTCCTGTTGAAGTATTGTGTATGTTTTGTACTGGTTATAGCTTTTCCTGTTGAAGTATTGTGTATGTTTTGTACTGGTTATAGCTTTTCCTGTTGAAGTATTGTGTATGTTTTGTACTGGTTATAGCTTTTCCTGTTGAAGTATTGTGTATGTTTTGTACTGGTTATAGCTTTTCCTGTTGAAGTATTGTGTATGTTTTGTACTGGTTATAGCTTTTCCTGTTGAAGTATTGTGTATGTTTTGTACTGGTTATAGCTTTTCCTGTTGAAGTATTGTGTATGTTTTGAACTGGTTATAGCTTTTCCTGTTGAAGTATTGTGTATGTTTTGAACTGGCTATAGCTTTTCCTGTTGAAGTATTGTGTATGTTTTGAACTGGCTATAGCTTTTCCTGTTGAAGTATTGTGTATGTTTTGAACTGGTTATAGCTTTTCCTGTTGAAGTATTGTGTATGTTTTGAACTGGTTATAGCTTTTCCTGTTGAAGTATTGTGTATGTTTTGAACTGGTTATAGCTTTTCCTGTTGAAGTATTGTGTATGTTTTGAACTGGTTATAGCTTTTCCTGTTGAAGTATTGTGTATGTTTTGAACTCGTTATAGTCCTGATATGGCTCTACGCAGTCGGCTGGGCTTTAATCAACAATAACAATAACAAACAAAACAAAACAAAACCGCTGACTAGAGTGTTTGAAGACGTCTTTCCCCTATTTCCAAAAGCTACGGCCGTTTGTTATCACAGACTTTTGTACTCCATCAACACAGTCTTTGTCACTGACGGGAATGTTTCCCCTCTGTGTGTGTGTGTGTGTGTGTGTGTGTGTGTGTGTGTGTGTGTGTGTGTGTGTGTGTGTTGTGTGTGTGTGTGTGTGTGTGTGTTTGTGTGTGTGTTTGTGTGTGTGTGTTTGTGTGTGTGTTGTGTGTGTGTTGTGTGTGTGTGTGTGTGTGTGTGTTGTGCGCGTGTGTTTGTGTGTGTTTGTGTGTGTGTGTTTGTGTGTGTGTGTGTGTCTGTGTGAGTGTGTGTATGTGTGTGTGTGTGTGTCTGTCTGTCTGTTTGTGTGTGTGTGAGAGTGTGTGTGTGTGGTGTGTGTGTGCGTGTGTGTGTGTGTTTCTGTGTATGTGTTTGTGCGTGCGCGTGCGCGCGCACGCGCGTGTGTGTGTGTGTGTGTTTGTGTGCGTGTGTGTGCGTGTGTGCGTGCGTGCGTGTGTGTGTGTGCGTGTGTGTGCGCGTGTGTATGTATCTGTTTGTGTGTGCGTGTGTGTGTGTGTTTCTGTGTGTGTGTGTGTGTGTGTGTGTGTGTGTGTGTTTCTGTGAGTGTGTGGTTGTGTATGTGTGTGTGTGTGCGCGCTCGTGCGCGCACGCGTGTATGTGTGTGTATGCGCGCGTGCGCGCATGTGTGTGTGTTCATTTGTTTGCAAAGCCGAAGACTGACATAAACATCATTGAATGCCTACGCCTATAGATCTGATCTCCTATGCCTCTCCTTTGTTCCATACAACAGTTTTTTCGGGTTTGCGGTTGTTGCTGTTGTTGTTGCTGGTGGTGGTAGTGTTTATGTGTTGGTTGGTTGGTTGGTTGGTCGGTCGGTCGGTCGGTCGGTCGGTCGGTCGGTCGGTTGGTTGGTTGGTTGGTTGGTTGGTTGGTTGGTTGGCTGGCTGGTTGGTTGGCTGGATGGTTGGATGGTTGGATGGATGGTTGGTTGATTGGTTGGTTTGTGGGGGTTGATTTTCAGTTTTGTGTTTGTTTGTTTGTGTGTGTGTTTGTGAGCTTGTCTGCTTGTTTGTTTCACTCTACTCCACCTTATCTTACACACCAACCTCTCACCGCTTCCCAAGGTTATCAGAAACCTGTCAACGCTCTCTCTTTGAATCAGTTCCCCCTGTGCAGAGACCTCGACCTATTTATATCCCTGTCAGTATCGGCTACTTTGTACTCCCCCAACCCCAGCCCACCACCACCACCCTCACTCCTGCTTTTCATCGTCTTTTAAATTATTGATGTCCAGAATAAACTTTTGACCGGCTTCCACATCTCCCTGCCCCCTCCCCTTCTCCCTCACACACACACACACACACTCTCTCTCTCTCTCTCTCTCTCTCTCTCTCTCTCTCTCTGTCCATAGGGGCCCCTCACCTCTCACCTTCTCTTAATCTTTCTACCCAATGCAACACGGAATAAGCATGCAAACTGTAAAATCATTGGCTTTAACGAGAGCTGGAGGCATTTTCCCCTCATTTCAATTATTCAAGCAAATGAGAAGCGTTGACGGTGACGCAGTGAGATGGTTAGAGTGGAGGGGGATGGACACATTGTCAGACGAAGAGAGAGAGAGGATCAGAATCAGAATCAGAAATTTATTCAGTAAGGCCATAGCCCCATTCAAAAGGGGTGTGAACACATCAAAAACATTATACAAATACCAAACATAATACATAGTCCTTATTGGATAATGCATCCTTCAAATATCTGGAATAAATACATGTCTCACGGTCATACTTCAATAACATAATGAGAACATATAAACAGGTTTGACAGACACTCATCACTGTAATTTACGATAAGGCAACTCTTTTCTCTTAAAAGCTTTATAGATTTTGTTTTGCCTGTTTGTTTGTTGATCCTTCAAGATTTGTTAGTTTGGGATCTCTTTACTTCTTTATTATTAGTTCTGTCTATCTATCTGTCCGTGTCTATGTGTCTGCCTGTCTGTCTGTGTCTGTGTATCTAACAGTCTGTCTGTCTGTCAGTCTGTGTCTGTGTGTCTGTCTATCAGTCTGTGTGTGTGTGTCTCTGTATGTCTGTCTATCCATCTGTCTGTCTGTCTGTGTGTGAGCGTTGTGGGTTTCACTTTTGCTTTCTTGCCTGTATGAATTCTTATTTCAAAAATTTAAACTGCAGTTTCCATCGTCGAAAGTTTTCATTTTCCTATTTCATACTTGTTCTTTAAAAATTGACGTTTCATGCAATTACGTAGTACTGATTTTATTCATAATCATGTATCCGATTATTATTTCTTATTATCATTCTATTTAAAATGTCAGTATAACAATAATATTAACCTGACAACAAATGTTATTGATAATAATGCTGATGACAACGACGATGATAACAACAACAAGAATAATAATAATAGTAGGCTATTTATACGGCGCCAAATCTTGACAATTCAAATCAAAGCACACTCACGCACCAACCGACAAAGACAACTTTGCAATATCTAATATTAAAAAAACAGATCTACACAAACTGAGAAAATATAAAGTAGTTGTAGAATTCATTGTTGGGAAAATAGTTGTTTTAGTTTGTCCATCTCTCTCCTACGTGTGCTTTCTTTGTACCATTGTGTGTATCCACTGTTCTTGTATCTTGCCATTTTATGTTCACTGTACTTGTATTTTGCCATTTTATTTTCACTGTTCTCATATTTTGCCATTTTATGTTCACTGTTCTTGTATTTTGCCACTCTGTGTTCACTGTTCTTGTATCTTGCCATTTTATGTTCACTGTTCTCATATTTTGCCATTTTATGTTCACTGTTCTCATATTTTGCCATTTTATGTTCACTGTTCTCATATTTTGCCATTTTATGTTCACTGTTCTCATATTTTGCCACTTTATGTTCACTATTCTTGTATCTTGCCATTTTATGTTCACTGTTCTCATATTTTGCCATTTATGTTCACTGTTCTCATATTTTGCCATTTTATGTTCACTATTCTTGTATCTTGCCATTTTATGTTCACTGTTCTCATATTTTGCCATTTTATGTTCACTGTTCTCATATTTTGCCATTTTATGTTCACTGTTCTCATATTTTGCCAATTTATGTTAACTATTCTTGTATCTTGCCATTTTATGTTCACTGTTCTCATATTTTGCCATTTTATGTTCACTGTTCTCATATTTTGCCATTTTATGTTCACTGTTCTTGTATTTTGCCATTTTATGTTCACTGTTCTTGTATCTTGCCATTTTATGTTCACTGTTCTCATATTTTGCCATTTTATGTTCACTGTTCTTGTATTTTGCCATTTTATGTTCACTGTTCTTGTATCTTGCCATTTTATGTTCACTGTTCTCATATTTTGCCATTTTATGTTCACTGTTCTTGTATTTTGCCATTTTATGTTCACTGTTCTTGTATCTTGCCATTTTATGTTCACTGTTCTCATATTTTGCCACTTTATGTTCACTATTCTTGTATCTTGCCATTTTATGTTCACTGTTCTCATATTTTGCCATTTTATGTTCACTGTTCTCATATTTTGCCATTTTATGTTCACTGTTCTCATATTTTGCCATTTTATGTTCACTGTTCTCATATTTTGCCATTTTATGTTCACTGTTCTCATATCTTGCCATTTTATGTTCACTGTTCTCATATTTTGCCATTTTATGTTCACTGTTCTCATATTTTGCCATTTTATGTTCACTGTTCTCATATTTGCCATTTTATGTTCACTGTTCTTGTATTTTGCCATTTTATGTTCACTGTTCTCATATTTTGCCATTTTATGTTCACTGTTCTTGTATTTTGCCATTTTATGTTCACTGTTCTTGTATTTTGCCACTTTATGTTCACTGTTCTTGTATCTTGCCACTCTGTGTTCACTATTCTTGTATCTTGCACTCTGTGTTCACTGTTCTTGTAACTGGCCACCCTGCGTTTGCAATCACGAACAAAAAACGGCACACGCCTACGGAAGAATGCGCACCTGGTGTACAACAGGAAAAATTCATGTAAGAAAAAGTCAGACTAAATAATTCAAAATTCTGGTCCAATTTTAGGCATGGAAGCTGTGGCTCTTGTCTGTCTCTCAACTGTTACTCATTTCACTCCCCCGAGGTCTCATCACTTTACATGCTGAAAATGTCACCGATGTAAACCCAAAGCTTTCGTAACTGGGGCTTTGATGGGGTAAAGTTTACCCTAACGATCATTGATAGTGATGAGCTATCCACGAGAATGTCTCCCCCACGTAGGATGGCAGCACAATCATGTATAATTTATATATCTAAAATGTGAAAGGCGCAATTTCGCAATCCACTACGCGTGGCTTTGAAACTCTGACATACATTATGACTGTCCATATGAATTCTATTGCGAAACTTTCCCTTTTAATGGTATATATATTCATACTCACACCATCCTGACCTGTTTTCCTAGATGGCTGGGTTACTTTTTTTTTTTCAAACAATTTTGATTTGTTCCTTTCTGATTTCACTTACCGCGTGAATGAATGCTATCAACGCAAGTTGGGGGCTTATTTGGAAGAGTCCTAAGTAAATCTGTATCAGAACAAGCACAACTAAATTCCATATGGTGTGACCTGGTAGTAGTGCAGAGTCTCTTCTGCTGGGTATGCTCACAGCGACTTGATATCGACAGCACACACAGTGGGAGACTTGTTAGTATGGCTTCATTAGCTATGATCATTCAAGCTGAAAAATGAACAGAATTGACTGAAATACAAGTTTTGATCGACAGAGAAGAAATTGGGCATCTGTATAATGCGTGAAAATGGAGAAAGCAGACAACACTAGAAGACGTGCCTGCGTGCGTGTGTATGTGCGCAAACCGCATATTAACTAAAAGACAGCGAGGTTTCAATTTCAGTTAACGATTCAGTTTCTTAAGATGACCTCTCCGCGCTGGGAATGAATTCCATACATGCACGAACATCACTCGTTCCATGTGATGGAAAAGATCAAGAATGATCATGGCACAAGCCTTTAAGCCTGCACATAAACCCAAGAGCTGATCACAGGTCTTGAAGTCCTACCTAGCCTATGGGTTAAAAACCGTGGCTCACGCAAGGATCAAACCCACGATCTGTGTGTAAACAGCTTGGCACTCTAACCAACTGAGCTAACAGGACCACGTACAAGATGACAAGAAGAATGATGCAATCAAACTTTCACTTGTGGCTGAAATAAAAAAGACAAACCAACAAACGAAACAGACACAGAAGGCTGTCGCCCCTCACGTTCCACGCCATGTGGGTTGGATTCCACGATCGAGAAAGCAAAAGCAATAACAACAAATTACAAAAATAGTGACAATCATGAGAGAAAAAAACTGTCCCAGTTCCCAGTGAAAACAAATCAGATAAGGTCGTCGCGTCGCTTGTTCTTGTGCCTTTATGTGTATCACCAGCAGCAGTTACAGCAACCACCACTTCTGTTGCTTCTGTTCTTGTTACTGCTGCAACACGATTGCTTCAGTAATACTGCCACCATCGATGACGAAAATTACAATGACTATAATGGTGATAATGACGACGACGCCGACGACGAGGATGACGACGACGACGACGATGATGATGACCACGACGACGATGATGATGATGATGATGATGATGATGAGGGGGAGGAGGACTGTCAATCTCGATCAAGATGACAACGACAACAATGATAATGACGACGACGACGATGACCATGACGATGTTGATGTCGACGACGATGATGATAATGATGATAATGACTGCTGTCAAGCTCGACTGAACATTAAGATGAGGATGACAATGATGAAGAAGATGATAATGACACTGATGTTGACAAAGACGATGCTGAAGGAGATTCTCAAGCTCGACAGACACACGAAGGTGGTATACTTTTCTTTCTTACTCCCTCGTTGATGATCACAACGACGACGATGATAATGATGATGATACTGACGACGACGATGATGATTCTCAGCACGACTGACTCAGAGAAAGTAATTTAATTTCTAATTTCTTGCCCTGTCCTTTTATCCTAAATCCAGTGATATACTCTCTCTCTCTCTCTCTCTCTCTCGATATATATATATATATATATATAGATATATATATATATATATTGTGTGTGTGTGTTATATATATATGTGTGTGTGTGTGTGTGTATGTATATATATATATATATCTTTTTGTTTAACCCTTGACAAAGGACAGTTGGCTCTAAATTTGCGCCCGTCTACTTTCGTCATTTACATGCGCGTTCTTAATCTCTTCTCGCTTATTTCTGGATTCAGCTTGCTTAAAACGGTGAAAGCCACCTTGATTAAGATAGCTTATAATGACGAAGACCTTATTCCAAAAGCAGCCTGCTATTTTCAACTACATCCTTCAAGACTGCTTATTAGTGTACATCTTAGGAACATGTACCTAATTTCTATGTTTGACATGAACATGGTTTCTCTGTTTTGTAAAGTCTACGTGCAACACACATTTCAGTGTTTCGCAAGTCTACGTCTATTCTACACGCCTATACCACTCTCTTGGGAAGCAGGGTCGACCAAAACTGTGTGAAATGTTTATTCTTTGAACTAATCAATAATTCGTTCAACAAAAATAAACAGACTACTGACATTTCATCGTTTCTGTTTTAATTAAAGACAAGGCCAGAAATTTAAAAGTAAAGATTTTTTATGTTTTTTTTTTAAAAATACGAACGAAAGAAACACAGTTACACAAAGTTTAAGCAAGCAAATTTTGTATAACGAAACCAAACTTTTAACTTAATTTAAGTGTAAAGGAAGCGCTAGTACGCACGCACGCACGCGTACACACACACACACACACAACACACACACACACACACACACACACACACACACACACACAACACACACACACACACACAAATACACACACACAAACACACACACTCTCTCTCTCACACACACACACACACACACACACACACACACACACACACACACACACACACACCACCACACACACCACACACACCACCACCACCACCACCACCACCACACCATCACACCACACAAACACACACACATTCACACACACACACACACACACACCACACACACACACACACACACAACACAACACACACACACACACAACACACACACACCACACAAATACATACAGACACACACAAACACACACACACTCTCTCTCACACAGACCCACCACCACACACCAACACACAAACAAACACACACACACACATACACACACACACACACACACACACACACACACACACACACACACACACACACACACACACACACACACACACAAACAAACAAACAAACAAACACACACATTTCAAGAAAACGGGTTTTGAAGAACCCACTTCACAACCTCTTGACTACGTCCACCTGCTAAGCGTTAGAGGCGGAAGGCAAAAAGTTCATGAAAACTAGGATGTTATTTTTCCCCACTCTCTGATCTCTACAGTTTGTGCATTCTCCATCGTGTACATATTCATCAAGAAAGAATCCTACCAAGAGAATGGGAGAGGAGGAAAGGGGGTGAGGGAGGAGAAAGAAGGGGACAACGTTTTTGAAACGGTGGGTGGTGGTGGTGGTGGTGGTGACGGAAGTTATGAAACACCGACACCACCAGAATGATTGAGGAAAGGGGGGGGGGAGAAGGAGAAAAAAGGGGACGTTTTTGACACCGGGGGAGTGCGGTGGTGACGAAAGTTATGAAACACTGACACCAACAGAATGATTGAGGAAAAGGATGGGGGGTAG
>JAPXFY010000027.1:42524826-42542326 GCA_030674185.1 Monoplex corrugatus | reverse complement strand
CAATGCCAACACACACGCACAGAGAAAGATAGAGGGGGGGGGCAGAAAGGGAGGAGAGAGAGGGGGAGAGAGAGACAGAGAGAAAAACAGGCTGAAGGGAGGGAGAGAGACAGAGAGAGAAGGAAGAGAGGGAAGAAGAGAAATGCGAGACAGACAAACAGACAGACCGAGGAGGGAGGGAGGGAGGAGAGAGGAGTGAGAGAGAGAGAACACAAAACACACACAGTCACAAAGGATATATCTGATAATGGAGAATAAACAGCTTTAGAGAGATGCCAGCGAGCGAGCAAAGAGAGAGGGAGAGAAACAGGCAGGCAGACAGACAAAAAACAGACAGAGAGAACACATAAACACACACCACACAGTCAAAAAGAATATATTTGATAATGGAGAAGAGACAGATTTAGAGGGTTGAGAGAGAGAGGGAGACAGACAAGACAGACAGACAGACAAAAAACAGAGAGAACACAACACACACACACACACACACACACACACACACACACACACACACACAACACACACACACACACACACACACACACAGAGTCAAAAAGAATAATTTGATAATGGAGAAGAGACAGACTTAAAGGGACGAGAGAGACAGCGACAGCGAGAGAGACGCAGACAGACAGACACAGAAAAGAGACAGACACAGACAGGCAGCAAGCAGACAGACACACAGAACACATAAAACACACACACAACCAAAGACAATAAACATCTCTTAATGGAAGAGAGATACTGGGAGGGATGAGAGAGAGAGAGGGGGGGGGAGAAAGAGACCATAAAACACACAAAGCCAAAGAGAATACAATTGATAATGGAGAAGAGATAGATTGGGAGGGATGCGAGAAACAGACAGACAAACGGACAGACAGACAACAAACAGACAGACAGAGAGAGAACATAAAAAACAAACACACACACACACACACACACACACACACACACACACACACACACACACACACACACACACACACACACACACCACACACACACACACACAACACACACACACACACACACACACACACACAACACACACACACACACACACACACACACACACACACACACACACACACACACACACAACACACACAAACAGTCAGAATACATCTGATAATGGAGAAGAGACAAGCTGGCAGGATAAGAGAGAGGTTGTAGTTTACTCGCGTATATTCCAACGATTCGTCGAACTCGGGACAATTCATAGGCGCTCCTCCCATCCAGCCATCTGACATGTGCAGACTCCTTGAGCCAGCACAAAACCCTACACGCTGGCAGAGTTTTGAAATGAACGGAGGCCGGGATATAGACAAGACCTATAAAACACTAAGGAGGTCCCGACACCACCAGAACCACTGGACATTATAATTATAGTACCAATGGAAACTGTTGATGCTGTTGTTGTCGTAGGTGGTGGTGGTCGTCATCGTCGTCGTGGAGGTGGTGGTGGTGGTAGTGGAGGTGATGACGACGGTGGTTTGTTTGGTTGTTGTTATTATCGTTTGTTAGTTTGTATCTCGTTTCATTTTCTACGTCACATTAACAAATGCCTATCAATTAACATCAGGAAGAGAGTTCCTTGAATGTTATATAGAACCAATACTGTTGTACGGATGCGAGGCGTGGACAGTCAACAAACAAAGCCAGAACAAGATTGAGGCAGCGAGATGTGGTTTGTAAGAAGAATATTGAGAGTTCCATGGACAGTAAAGAAAACAAACGAGACAGTCTTGATGGAGGCAGACACAAGTAGATCACTCATAAGGAAGATTAGGAGAAAACAGGCAACATTTATAGGCCATTTTATGAGGAAGGGGGATTTGGAGCACCTAGTCACAACGGGAAAGCTGGAGGGAAAGAGAGCACCGGGCAGACCCAGGGAGAAAATGCTGGACGGACTTGCAGAGTGGCTGGGGACGAAGAGGGTGGGGGAGATGCTAAGGGCAACGAGAGATAGAGGCAGATGGAAGTCCATGATCGCCAACGCCATGCGGCAGGGCGCCTGATGATGATGATGTATGATGAATGATGCATGCCGATGTTTTCATATTCGCGTAAGAATTAAGAAGAGTTTTACCGGTCAGCACACTAAGGGCGGGCGCCCTACGATCCGCTATTTAACCGTGCCCAGACTGGTCTGCATGCTAGCAGCTCCGTTATCCAGCGGTCAGCTATTTTCGTTTAACTCTTTGACTCCCGCACTTTATCCACCAACTGCAAAACGTAACCCTTTGATGCCTTCACCCTATCCACCAGCTTCCTGCGGAAGCTGGTGGAAAGGTGAGGGAGTCAAAGGGTTAAATTTTTGTTTTGCAAGCATGGTTGACAAAGAGGGATGCTAGTGGACAGGGTGCGGTGTCAAAGGGTTAAGGGCCTGCACACAAACCCTTTCGTCCGCACGGTTAAGGAGAACCGTTAGAACCTGTGTGTGGTCAGACCTGTCAGTGTGGAACAGTACAGAGCGCTACACGATCCTTTTGTAACACATGTAGATGTAGGTCACTGTAGTTTCGCTGTTTTCATTATCAGGGTCAGAAGCAAATAAAAAGAAAGCACAAAATTGCTCTCTCCCGATAATGTCTTATTTCTGCGATTTTTGCTTTGGCTATTCTCAAAGAACATCATTAAACTTGATACAACCTATCAAACAATTTTTCTTCGAATCGATTAGTTTTAAGGCTCTTACCAGAAGAGGCCATTTGCAAAATGGGGTGTCGACACAACACTGCGTTGATTGGCTGGAGGATGCCAGCCGTCCTTTTGAAATAGGTCATAATCCATTCCGAACGGTCGGTTTCAGCCCGACGCCTGGAGCCATTTGAGACGTACGTTTACTATGACAGACGATCCGTTTCGGATCAGTTTTAACCGATCCTCTTGAAAGGTACAGTCGGAACGGGTCGTGTGTCAGTCAGTAGTACCTTCAGGTGTTGGGGTGTTTTTTTTTTCAGTTTCAGTTTCTCAAATGACGTCTCCGCGCTCGGAATGAATTCCATGTGCACTAACGTCACAGATGCCATGTGATGGAGAAGATCCAGAATGAACACGGCACAAGCCTCAAGCCTGCCCAAAAACCCACGAGCTGGCCTGGTCCTGAGGCCCTACGCACAAGCCTCAAGCCTGTCCATAAACCCACGAGCTGGCCTGGTCCTGAGGCCCTACCTAGATAGTTCCATAACTCTGGGGTCGTAGGGGAGTGAGGTGGCAGAAACCTCAACTTTTTCCGGGGCCAGCACCACGAGGGCGGCGCCCATCCCCTCTTCCTCGTTTCAAATTCTCATTCATATTCACTTTTTCTTTTTAACTAAGACATCGGAAAGGCAAGAAGGCTACTTGGTCTTGAAGGGGTGGGATCTGGGGAATCAACCTATCTCTCCAATATTTTTTTACCAAGGCAGCCAGGCAATGCCCTGCTCCTCGCGATTTTCAACTGCCGTGGGATCTTAAGCTTGTGCAGCCAGTAGGCACACGGGTCCGACTCGTTTTTCGTCCTCTTCCGAAGGACTAGACGGTCAGTTCGATTTTCCAGTCAAACCGAGGAGAAAGGTCGAGGCCTTTTGGGTCCAGCAATCCCAGCCTCGTTGAGGACAGACAGACTTAAAGGCAAAGAAGGCAAAACAGTACAAAGAGCAGATAATCCCCATCTAGTTGACGACACACAGACCTAAAGGCAAAGAGGGCAAAACAGTACAAACTGAAGACAGACACAGCCTTGTTGATGACAGACAGACCTAAAAGCAAAGAGGGCAAAACAGTACAAACTGAAGACAGACACAGCCTTGTTGACGACAGACAGACCTAAAGGCAAAGAGGGCAAAACAGTACAAAGAGCAGACAGACACAGCCTTGTTGATGACACACAGACCTAAAGGCAAAGAGGGCAAAACAGTACAAAGAGCAGACAGACACAGCCTTGTTGATGACAGACAGACCTAAAAGCAAAGAGGGCAAAACAGTACAAAGCAGACAGACACAGCCTCGTTGACGACAGACAGACCTAAAGGCAAAGAGGGCAAAACAGTACAAAGAGCAGACAGACACAGCCTTGTTGATGACAGACAGACCTAAAGGCAAAGAGGGCAAAACAGTACAAAGAGCAGACAGACACAGCCTTGTTGATGACAGACAGACCTAAAGGCAAAGAGGGCAAAACAGTACAAAGAGCAGACAGACACAGCCTTGTTGACGACAGACAGACTGAAACGTAAAAGGCAAAGAGGGCAAAACAGTACAAGGATCACACAGACACAGCCATAATCATAGCGAGGCAGGAAACACGGGTGGCCGATTTTGAACACCTTACACAGTGGGACCCCGCCTGCCACCATCAAGGTCCACCCCTTTCGGTACTTTCACCTGGCACAATCAGAAGTTTAACCCTTTGACTCCCCGCACCCTGTCCACTAGCATCTTGCGTTGTCAACCATGCCAGCAAAGCGAAAATTGAACCACTTGGTTCCCTCACCCTACCCACCAGGAAGTTGGTGGATGAGGCAAGGGAATCAAAGCGTTAACGAAGCTGGTGGATAGGGCGAGGGAATCAAAGGGTTAAAGAAGCTATTGGATAAGGCAAGGGAATCAAAAGGGTTAAAGAAACTGGTGGATAGGGCAATGGAATCAATGAGTTAAGAAAAGCTGGTGGACAGGGCGAGGGAATCAAAGGGTTAAGTTTTTGCTGTTGGTGGATAGTGCGCGAGAGTCAAAAGGTTAATGTTCAGAGCACTCCATCAGTGGGATGAGAGCATTCAGATTGTACAGAAAACGACCAATTACATACTGACGTGTCACTGGATGGACAAAACCAGACACACGCCCCCAACACCGTCCCGTCATAGACCAGAACTACTTGGGAGAAAAAAAACAAACAGGAACAGACCAACAGAGGGACAGATTACTTGGGGGGAAAAACAGGGACAGACTACTTGGGGAAAAGAACACAGGGACAGATCAACAGGGGGACAGACTACTTGGGGAAAAGGACACAGGGGCAGACCAATAGGGGGACAGACTACTTGGGGAAAAGGACACAGGGATAGACTACTTGGGAAAGGAAACAGGGACAGACTACTTGGAAAGACACAGGGGCAGACCAACAGGAGGACAGACAGACTACTTGGGGAAAAGGACACAGGGACAGACTACTTAGGAAAAAGGACAAAGGGGCAGACCAACAGGGGGACAGACTACTTGGGGAAAAGGAAACAGTGACAGACTACTTGGGGAAAGGACACAGGGGCAGACCAACAGGGGGACAGACTACTTGGGGAAAAGAAACAGGGACAGACCAACAGGCGGACAGACTACTTGGGGGAAAAAACAGGGGCAGACAAACAGGGGGACAGACTACTTGGGGAAAAGAAACAGGGACAGACTACTTGGGGAAAAAGAAACAGGGACAGACCAACAGAGGGACAGACTACTTGGGGGGAAAGAAACAGGGACAGACTGCTTGGGGAAAAGAAAGAGGAACAGACCAACAGGGTGACAGACTACTTGGGGAAAAGAAACAGGGACAGACCAACAGATGGACAGACTACTTGGGGAAAAAGAAACAGGGACAGACTACTTGGGGGAAAAAACAGGGAGACCAACAGGGGAACAGACAACTTGGGGAAAAGAAACAGGGACAGACTACTTGGGGAAAAGAAACAGGGACAGACAAACAGGGGGACAGACTACTTGGGGAAACAGAAACAGACTACTTGGGGAAAAGAAACAGGGACAGACTACTTGGGGAAAAGAAACAGGGACAGACCAACAGACAGACTACTTGGGGAAACAGAAACAGGGACAAACTACTTGGGGGAAAAAACAGGGACAGACCAACAGGGGGACAGACAACTTGGGGAAAAGAAACAGGGACAGACTACTTGGGGGGGGGGAAAACAGGGACAGACTACTTGGGGAAAAGAAACAGGGACAACAGGATGACAGATATTGGGAAAGAAACAGGACACTACTTGGGGAAAGAACAGGGACAGATATTGGGAAACAGAAACAGGGACAGACTACTTGGGGAAAAGAAACAGGGACAGACTACTTGGGGAAAAGAAACAGGGACAGACTACTTGGGGAAAAGAAACAGGGACAAGCAGGGGGACAGACTACTTGGCGAAAAAGAAACAGCGACAGGCCAACAGGCGGACAGACTACTTGGGGAAAAAGAAACAGGAACAGACCAACAGGGGGACAGACTACTTGGGGGAAAAGAAACAGGGGCAGACAAACAGGGGGACAGACTACTTGGGGAAAAGAAACAGGGAGAGACAAACAGGGGGACAGACTACTTGGGGAAAAAGAAACAGGGACAGACTACTTGGGGAAAAGAAACAGGGACAGACTACTTGGGGAAAAGAAACAGGGACAGACTACTTGGGGAAAAGAACAGGGACAGACTACTTGGGGAAAAGAACAGGGACAGACTACTTGGGGAAAAGAAACAGGGACAGACTACTTGGGGAAAAGAAACAGGGACAGACTACTTGGGGAAAAGAAACAGGGACAGACTACTTGGGGAAAAGAAACAGGGACAGACTACTTGGGGAAAAGAAACAGGGACAGACTACTTGGGGAAAAGGAACAGGGACAGACTACTTGGGGAAAAGAAACAGGGACAGACTACTTGAGGAAAAGAAACAGGGACAGACTACTTGGAGAAAAGAAACAGGGACAGACTACTTGGGGAAAAGAAACAGGGACAGACTACTTGGGGAAAAGAAACAGGGACAGACTACTTGGGGGAAAAGAAACAGGGACAGACTACTTGGGGAAAAAGAAACAGGGGCAGACCAACAGGGGGCCAAAGCGGCGCACACACAGGGCAACAAGAGATGAAGGGAGCCCTGTAGACGAGACACAAGGCTCTCTGGGTGGCTGAAGACCGTCGTGGCCTGAGGAAATTGGCTGATGATGACCCATATGCTTCACCTGGAGCGAAGACAACTGAATAAGCGAGTATCACACACAACAGAGAGAGAGAGACAGACAGACAGACAGACAGACAGACTGACAGACAAAGATACAGACACATACAAAGACAGATACAGAGACAGATACAGACAGACAGAGAGATAATGAGACAGAGACAGAGAGACAGAAAAAGAGAAAGAGAGAGAGGGAAGATGGACAGAGACAGAGAGAGAGACAGGGAGACAGAAGAGACAGAAACAAATACAGAGAGAGACAAAGAGAAAGACATAGAGACAGAGACAGAGCGACAGACAGAGCGAGAAAGTGTGTGTATTAGAGTGAGAGAGACAGACTGAGAGAGAGAGTGAGAGAGAGAGAGGCAGAAAGAGAGTCAGAGACAGAGACAGAGAAAGATGGACAGACAAAGAGGGACCGAGAGAGAGATGGGGGAGGGAGAGACAGAGAGAGAAAAAGAAAGAGACACAAGGCAGAGAGACAGACAGAGAGACACTGTAAGACAGAGACAGACAGACAGAGAAAGACAGAGAGAGACACAGAGACAAAGAGAGAGAGAGAGAGAGAAAGATAGAGACCGAGAGACAGAGACACAGAGCAGACAGAGACCGAGAAAAACAGAGACAGAGAGAAAAACAGAGACAGACAGCCAGACAGAAATTTCAACACAGAGAAAAGGACACGAGAACAACAAAACAGAGCCGCACGTTCCACAAGGAAACCATTATTTTCTCCTCTCGTGGCTTCCTCCGGTACTCCGTAAGGCGTCCTCCCAATTTCTCAACTTTAACATTTCGCGTAGTTAACAGACACAAAACAAAACAAAACAAACAAAAACCCCAAATCCGAACTTCAAATTGATTCTCGTGGTTTTTACAAGTGAAGAATTCCAACCACGATAAAAGCCAAGTCGTTAGAGAAACGATCTCCGCAGAGAGATGGAAAAAGTGAAGAGGGAGGAATTGGGGTAGGGGTGGGGGCAGGGACAATAGCAGGAAAGGAGGGAGGGAGGGAGGAAGACAGGGGAGGTAAGCAACACGGACAGAAAGGGCAGGCTGTAGAGAAACGTGTAGAACAATAAAAAGAGAACCAAAAAATTTTAAAAAATTAAAAACAAAAAGAAAGCAGGAAAGTAGTTGCTATTATTTCTGAAGCGTCGATAAAATTTGTAATAAGGTTTAATATGGTCACGCGACTGACAAAAAAAAAAAAAAAGACATTACTGTATTTGTCTTTGTGCCTCGTTAGAAACTGACTGAAAGTACAAAAGAAAGCTTGAGAATTATCAGAAAGAGAATGATACACACACGTACTCACACACATACACTTTTTCTCTTTTCTCTCTCACACACACGCATGAACGCACATACACACACACACACTCTCTCTCTCTCTCTCTCTCTCTCTCTCTCTCTCTCTCTCTCTCTCTCTCTCTCTCTCTCTCGTGTGTGTGCGCGTGCGTGCTGTGTGTGTGGTGTGTGTGTGTGTGTGTGTGTGTGTGTGTGTGTGTGTGTGTGTGTGTGTGTTGTGTGTGTGTTGTTGTGAGTTAGTTACGCAAACAGGCCACGGCTTCTCGTGTGAAAGGATGCGAAAATAACCCTATCATATACACACATAATGAATATTAAAATCGTACTTAATGTTCTCTAGGGAGAGATGGAGAGCAGATCTTCAGAGGAGAAGCCCCCCCCCCCCCCCCAACCTTCAAGCAAGTTTTTTTACCCTAAACTCCTTACAGTTAACTTACTATAAACATACAAACATTCATGTATATATATATATATACACACACACACACGCGCGCGAAACAATTTGTAATCCCAAACCCAGCTCCAAAAATATTTTCGATAAAGAAAAATACCAACAAACACACACACACACACACACACACACACACACACACACACACACACACACACACACACACACACACACACACACACACAAACACACACACACACAAAGAAGAAAGAAAGAAGAGAGAGAGAGAGAGAGTCGGCAATAACAAACAAGGACCAACAAACAAGAGAGAAGAGAAGATAATCCATCTACCTCACCACCACCACCATCACCACCACCACCACCATCCTTTTATCCTCATCCAAACACTAAGACAGTAAGAGACGGGGAAGGACTAAGAATCATCACAAATCCCTCATCACCCACAGGCAAAAACGTCTCTACATGTTGCCCCACCCCCATCCCCATCCCCACTACCCCTATCTCCATCCCACACCACAGCCTTCTTCATCAACGAGTAAGCGCTCCATCCGTCCGTCCATGGATCCATCCAAATGCACTATTCCTACAAAATCCCTCTCTCTCTCTCTCCTCTCTCTCTCTCTCTCTCTCTCTCTCTCTCTCTCTCTCTCTCTCTCTCTCTCTCTCTCACTCCTTCCACACTGGATCCTCTGCCATCCGATCCATTCTCTATTCCCAGTGCAGCACCGTCTTACAAAAATCCCTTCCATTTCAGGGTGGAAGCAATGTCAACAGTTGTAGCACGTACTACACGATTCAATCGATTTGTTGTCCTGACTCACAGAATGGGCCGTGTACGGGACAACTCGGTGCATGCAAATAAAAAGATTTTTAAAAAAACAAATACTCAACAACACAAAAGGAACAAATACTCAAAGACACGATCAAACTAAAACGAATTAACCAAATTAAGAGGAATAAGATTCGATTCGATTTTCATATTGGAATGGGATTGATTTTCGGGTCGGGTTTTTGTTGTTGTTGTTGGGGGTTTTGTTTGTTTGTTTGTTTGTTTGTTTGTTTTTGTGTTTGTTTTGGTTTGTTGTTTGGTTTGGTTTGTTTGTTTGGTTGGTTGGTTGGTTGGTTGGTTGGTTGGTTGGGTGGGATTTTTGTTTGTTTGTTTGTTTGTTTGTTTTTTCTCACAACGTTTTTCTTCTTCTTCTTGCTTTTTCACAAAATGCAGGCTGCTTCTACCCGGGGAAGCATGTCGCCATAGTACGGTGCCATCTTCCACACACACACACACACACCCCCACTTGTATTTTTGCTTACATATGAGGTGGATTGTTGTGTTTTTACGTTTCAAGGGATCATAGCACTTAATAACAGGTAGTTTTCATTGGTGCTTATTAGTTTTACTGATGCTTATACACAAACTTAGGCAGTCTCACTGATTTACTGACCTATTTTACTGACTATATTTTTAACTGATCATTATATACAGACAGGAGTTTCACTATGTTTATCAGTTGGGGTTTTTGTTTTTTGTTTGTTTTGTTTTGTTTTGTTTTGTTTTGTTTGTTTGTTTTGCTTTGCTTGTGTCCCATTCTCTACACCACTTGAATGACCACAGACGCCGGGCCAATTTTACAGTGCTACGATAAGAATGACGATGGGGTTGATACCCACGATGCTGTTGACGTCCATCTAGGGTTGAGGCTACGGGACAGGGCTGTACTCTACGCTTCCAATCATAATATGTCCTGGTGTCAACCAGGTCCGAGAGATACAGACGACGGAGATCTTGGTCAGAATATTTCAGCAACAACCTCAGTGACACATCCAAAAAAAGGAAGGACGCTCGACTGTGTCAGTCCCAAGTCTTTCTAATGAGCTCATGGCATTTTCAACTCTATGGCCGAAAAATCCCATAATAATTTTGACAGGATAAGTGGAATTCAAACGCACAACCTTCCAGTCATTAAATAGTCCATTGCGCTGACCACTGCGCCATGGCGACTTTTTTCCTTCCTACAAGTTGGCCTGGGACGCTTTCTGTTGCCTGCTGGGATCTTTAACCCTTTGACTCCCGCAGCCTATCCATAAGCTGTAAAAACTTAATCCTTGACTCCTTTCTGCAGGAAGCTGGTGGATAGGGTGAGGGAGTCAAAGGGTTAAGTGTTTGCTTTGCTTGCATGGTTGACAATGCAAGATGCTGGTTGACGAGCTGCGGGAGTCAAAGGGTTAACGTGCACTAAGTGCATGCTGCACACAGGTTCAGTTTATGGCTCAGACGAAAGACTAGCACCCAGACCACGCACCATTCAATCAGAGGGCTGGAAAGGGAGGGAACAATCCCTTGTCTGACCGGGCCGGGAATTGAACCCAGATTTCTCACTGTTTGGAGGGTGCTTTACCTACTACGCCACACACTCAAATAAAACTGAATTGATACAACGAAAAAAAAAAGAGAGAGAGAGAGACAGATAGTAATGCATAGTGTCTTTCTTAAAATGTATTAACATTTTTTTCTTTATCAATATTAATCATTTTTTAATCCTAACGCAACATAACAGAAAATAATGTCAAACTGAATCAGTGAATACGACAATGGACTTTTGCCAATACAATCAGACGCTGCTTAGTAAAACTCTCGTAGCTTTCCAGCCTGTAATATACTATGCACGTTCATAGAATTCACTCTTTGTCAAGCATTGATTTAATTTGTCTGGCAAAAGGCTCCAGAGACTATGCGTGGGCTTTGCTCATATACAGTATTTGACTATTACAGCCATTCCTGCACCCTCTGAACTTCAAAGTCAATACTGCAGGTTCTCTCCTCTCCAGTTCTCTCAGCTCTTCTTCTTTCCTTCTTTCTCTCATCTCTCTTCTTATTCTTCCTCTTTTTTCCCTCTCCTCTCTCCTCAGTTCTTTTCCCTTCCTTTTCTCTTCTCTACTTTCCTTCCTTCCTTCCTTCCTTCTTCCTTCCTTCCTCTTCTCCTTCCCTTCTCTTCCTCCTCCTTCATCTTCTTCTTCCTTCTTCCTTCTCTCTTCTCTGTTCTTCCTTACTTCCTTACTTCTTCTCTCCTGTCTCTTCTTTCCTTACTTCTTTCCTTCCTCTTCTTCTCTTGCTCTTCTTCCTTACTTCCTTCTCTCTTCTGCTCTTCTTCCTTACTTCCTTCTCTCTTCTGCTCTTCTTCCTTACTTCCTTCTCTCTTCTGCTCTTCTTCCTTACTTCCTTCTCTCTTCTGTCTCTTCTTCCTTACTTCCTTCTCTCTTCTGCTCTTCTTCCTTACTTCCTTCTCTCTTCTGCTCTTCTTCCTTACTTCCTTCTCTCTTCTGCTCTTCTTCCTTACTTCTTCTTCTCTCTTCTGCTCTTCTTCCTTACTTCCTTCTCTCTTCTGCTCTTCTTCCTTACTTCCTTCTCTCTTCTGCTCTTCTTCCTTACTTCTTCTCTCTTCTGCTCTCTTCCTTACTTCTTCTCTTTCTCCTTCTTCCTTACTCTTCTCTCTCTCTTCTTCCTTACTTCCTCTCTCCCCTCTCTCTCTTCCTTACTTCCTTCTCTCTTCTGCTTTTCTTCCTTACTTCCTTCTCTCCTCTGCTCTTCTTCCTTACTTCCTTCCTCTCTCTGCTCTTCTTCCTTACTTCCTTCTCTCTTCTGCTCTTCTTCCTTACTTCCTTCTCTCTTCTGCTCTTCTTCCTTACTTCCTTCTCTCCTCTCTTCTTCCTTACTTCCTTCTCTTCTGCTCTTCTTCCTTACTTCCTTCTCTCTCTGCTTCTTCCTTACTTCCTTCTCTCTCTCTCTTCTTCCTTACTTCCTTCTCTCTCTGCTTCTTCCTTACTTCCTTCTCCTCTTCTGCTCTTCTTCCTTACTTCCTTCTCTCTCCTTCCTCTTCTCTTCCTTACTTCCTTCTCCTCTTCTGCTTCTTCCTTACTTCCTTCTCTCTTCTTCTCTTCCTTACTTCCTTCTCTCTCTGCTTCTTCCTTACTTCCTTCTCTCTTCTGCTTCTTCCTTACTTCTTCTTCTCTCTTCTGCTTCTTCCTTACTTCCTTCCTCTCTGCTTCTTCCTTACTTCCTTCTCTCTTCTGCTCTTCCTTCCTTACTTCTTCTCTCTTCTGCTCTTCTTCCTTACTTCATTCTCTCTTCTGCTCTTCTTCCTTACTTCATTCTCTCTTCTGTCTCTCCTTCCTTACTTCTTCTCTTCTCTTCTTCCTTCTTCTCTCTTCTACTCTTCTTCCTTACTTCTCTTCCTCTTCCTTTCTTCTTACTTCCTTCCCTCCTCTGCTCTTCTTGCTCCCTTCCTTCTCTCCTCTGCTATTCTTTCTATCTTCGTTCTCTCTCTCTGCTTCTTCCTCCCTTCCTTCTGCTTTTCTTCCTTACTTCCTTATCTCTATTCTTCCTCTTACTCACTCCCTTCCTCTCCTCTCCTTTTCCTTTTACTCCTGTGTCCTCTTCTTCCTCCCCTCTCCTCTCTCCTCATTCTTCCTTCCTTTCTTCTCTCTCTCTGCTCTTCTTCCTAATCTCCTTCTTGCCTCTAGCTCTCTTTCTTCCTCCCTTCTTTCTCTCCTCTCTCCTCAGTTCTTGCTCCATCCTTCCTTTGTCTTTCCTCTCCCCTCATCTTTCTTCCCTCCTTCTCTTCTCCCTTCCTTCTCTCCCCTTCTTCCTTCCTTCCTTTCCCCTTCTTCCTTCCTTCTCCTTCCTTCTCTTCTTCTTCCTTCTCTCCTCTTCTTCTCTCTCCTCTTCTTCCTTCCTTCTATCCTCTCTTCCTTCCTTCTCTCCCCTTTTTCCTTCCTTCTTCCTTCCTTCTCTTCTATTCTTCCTTCCTTCTCTCCTCTTCTTCCTTCCTCTCTTCTTCTTCCTTCCTTCTCTCCTCTTCTTCCTTCCTTCTCTCCTCTTCTTCCTGCCTTTTCTTCTCTTCTTCCTTTCTTTTTTCCTCTCCTCTTTTTCCTTAAGTCCTTCTCTCTCCTCTTCTTCCTCATTTCTCTCTCATCTCTCCTCAGCTGCTCTTCATCCTTTCTTCCTTCTCTCCTCTCTCCTCAGCTCTTCTTCTTTCCTTCCTTCTCAGCTCTCCTTCCTTCCTTCCTTCCTTCCTCCTTTCCTTCTCTCCTCAGCACTTCCTCCTTCTCCTTTCCTTCTCTCTTCGGCTTACTCCCTTCTTTTCCTTCTCTCTCTCTCAGCTTTTTCCTTCACACACCCCTCTCATCCATCCCCACCTCAACTGTTCGGCACCAGAAGCAACCAGACAAACGAGGCAGCAGCCAATCCTCATCTGTCATGTTCACCAAGCGTCGACGTCGCATTTATCATGTAGCAAGCGCGTGCGCACACAAACACACGTGAACCAGCGCGCGCGTGCACGCACACACAACACATATTCACACACACATTCTCTCTTACACACACGCCCGAGTGCGCGCGTATTCCTCTCTCTCTCTCTCTCTCTCTCTCTCTCTCTCCTCTCTCTCTCTCTCTCTCTCTCTCCACACACACACACACACACACACACACACACACACACACACACACAGCACACACACACACAAACGAACACACACATACACTATACACACACACACACCTACTCTCTCTCTCTCTCTCTCACACACACATACATACACACACAAACAAACAAACAAATACACACACACACAATGGAAACACACACACACACATACACACCCCACCAACACACACACAACACACACACACACACACACTGGAAAACACACACACACACACACACACTGGAAACACACACACACACACACACTGGAAAAAAAAACACACCACACACACACACACTGGAAAACAACACACACATACACACATACACTGGAAACACACACATACACATATACACTGGAAACACACACACGCACACACACACACACACACACACACACACACACACACACACACACACACACACACAACACACACACACACACACATACACACACACAACACACTGGAAAACACAACACACATAAACAACACACACACACACACACACACACACACACACACACACACACACACACACACACAACACACACACACACACACACACACACACACACTTAACACACTTTCCATTCAGGCAAGGAGAGGGGGGGGGGAGAGAAGACGGGAGTGCACCATCAGCTTCATGGTCATCCTGAGAATTGCAAAGCAAACTCCAAATAGACAACGATGCACGCAAAATAAAAAAATGTTCTGCAGGACAGCACAATATTTGTTCTACAACGAAACTCGTCCCCCTTCACAGATAAAAAGATGCAAAGTGGTGAGTGCGCTGTCCTCGCCTTATAAGATGAGAGTGAAAGACTTCGGGGGGGGGGGCTGGATATAACGTGTCTATTTCAGTCCGTCAGCCGCCATATTTGCTCACAACGCACTTCACGAGTCCAGAGTAGCTGTTCCGTTGACCCTTCTCTTTTAGCAGTCTGTGTTTAGCGAAGGACGGGGGATGAGGGGAGGGAGTATGAACGGGCGGAAGTGACGTTTCGTTTTCTGTCATCCGGGTATCTGTCAAGGAATGTTCTACAATCCTGGACTACGTCATCGACCTCCCAAAGGATATCTTCAAACAGAGAGAGAGACAGACAGACAGACAGACAGACAGACAGACAGACAGAGCAAGTGTGTGTGTGCATGAAAAAAAATAGAGAGCGGGCAAGAGAAGAGAGAGAGAGAAGAGAGAGAGAGAGAGAGCAAGTGTGTGTGTGTGTGTGCGTATGAAAGAAAGAGAGAGAGAGAGAGAGAGAGAGAAAAGAGAGAGAGAGAGAAGAGAGAGAAAGCGAGAGAGAGAGACAGAGAAGAGAGAGAGAGACAGAGAGAGAGAGATCTTTGGGATGAGAAAAAGGGGACACCCACGAACACAAACTCTGGAGAGCGCTAATCGCCAAACTAAGCTTCCTTCCATGAAAGCCTTCACCGAAAGTTTTCAGCACAGAATAGGCCTGTCTGTCCGATTCCACCGCTTGGGCTGACCTCCAAGACAAGATGGCCGCTGAGACATGAACACGACAGCGCCATCTTGACAGGCCTAGAGGAGATAGCTATTCCTTCACAATTTCTCCTGGTCAAACTATGCTGAGAAACTTTCACGACGATCCTATTTGTAACTTTTACATAGGTCAGTGAAGGCTTCCAGTTCTGCGCTGCTGTTATTGATCGATATGCGTACGTTCACGTGTTGGATACGTTTTGGTTTATTTTGTTGTTGTTGGGGGTTTTGTTTTGTTTTGTTTTTCTTTGTTTGTTTGGGGGGTTGTTTGTTGTTGTTTGTTTTTTGTTGTTGTTGTTGTTGTTGTTGTTGTTGTTGAAAATCACAATTGTCAGGCTGGACGTGTGACAAACCATTATTCATTCATTATTTATCATTATTTATTCATTCATCCATTCATTATTCATTCATTCATTATTCACTCATTCATTCTTTCATCTACAGTTTAAAGAAATCCACTGTAGATGTGATCACCATATTATTATTATCATTATTATTATCATTATTATCATCATTATTATTCTCATCATTAAAGACACACTTTACCTTTAGGTAACATTTATTTATTCAACGTGTGAATGAACAACAGGATCATGAAATGCAAACGCAACAACAGATACGGCTTCCGTCTTGACATTTTCTTTTTATTTGATTTTGTTAACACATAGAGGTGTGCACCAATCTAGTCTTGTCTGCAGTTATGTGCACCGCGCACGCCGACACATCACACACACACACACACACACACACACACACACACACACACACACACACACACACACACACACACAACACACACACACACACACACACAAGAGACAGACAGAGAGCGCAGAGAGAAAGACAGAGAGAGAGACTAAAAGTAAAACTGACATGAGACAGGCAGACTAAGACTGAAAAGTAAAGACTGACACAATGTGTGGGTAAGAGAGAGAGGAAAAGCAAGACAGACAACACAGAGAGAGGAGAGAGAGAGAGAGAGAGGAGAGAGAGAGATGAAATTTAATTAAATTAAATTGAATTTTGTTTTTAACGCTACAGATACTAACACAAATACAAATTCATGTATGTCTTGCCGTTGCTAAGACATCTGTATTGAAAACAACGCAGAGACAGACAGACAGACAGAGACAGAGAGGCAGAAACACAGAGAAAGAGGGAAACAATACATGAAAAGAAAGAAGAACCAAACCATTTCTGAAACAAAATATTGTTGTAAGAATCTTCACCGAGATCCGATTCTCTGCTTTAAGCTGTGAAGAAGACAGTGCGACAGCAGGAGGTGAAGACAGATCTCTCACACACACACACACACACACACACACACACACACACACACACACACACACACACACACACACACACACACACAACACACACACACACACAACACACACACACACACACACACATCACACACACACACACACACACACACACACACACACACACACACACACACACACACACACACACACACACACACACACACACACACTCACTCACAACGGAGAGAAAGAGGAAGGGAAGAAGAGAGGAGGGTAAGAGAAAGAAGAGGCGGCGAGACAAGGACAGATAGACAAAGGGGAAAGAGAGAATGGGGGAGAGAGACAGAGACAGACAAGGAGAGAGAGAGAGAGGGAGAGAGAGACAGAGACAGAGACAGGAGAGAGAGAGAGAGGGAGAGAGAGCAGAGACAGAGAGGGAGAGAGAGACAGGAGGAGAGAGAGAGAGAGAAGGGGAGAAAAGAAGAATAGAGTGCTCTAAGAGAGAAGGGACAGAGAGAGAGGGGAGGAGAAAAGCAAGAGAGAGGTTCTAAGATAGAAGAGAGAAGGGAGAAAGAAAGAGAA
>JAPXFY010000027.1:42504826-42519826 GCA_030674185.1 Monoplex corrugatus | reverse complement strand
ACACACACACACACATCTAGAGATAGATATCACACACAACTTCTGATCTTCCATCGAAAATATATTTCCTCTCCGCTGAGATGGTACTGTGGTATAGTCTTCCGTACGTCGGCAGACATCCGCCGATGTCAACTTTCAATGACTCTACAGACGAAATCGATTTTTGTCAAATCGAAATCAGGAAAACTCTTCATCTGTGCAAGTCTGCATATTATTCCGTATCAGGCGAAAAGCAGATGTCTGTCTCTTTTCCTACAGAAATCACGATCAACTTCGATCGTCCTTATCAACGCGGGCTGGCTGAGCTCTTGGTGGACCCGTGGTCTCAAAAGTTCGTGTCTCCTCAAGTTCAATCCCATCTCACAACATAAATGTTGGCTTGTACAATGCCCATCTTCACCCCGGGGGTGTGCTACATTAACCCTTTGACTCCCGCACCCTATCCGCCAACTGCAAAAACTTAAACCCTTTGACTCCCGCACCCTATCCAACAACTGCAAAAACTTAACCCTTTGACTCCCGCACTCTATCCACCAACTGCAAAAACTTAACCCTTTGACTCCCTCACCCTATCCAACAACTGCGAAAACTTAACCCTTTGACTCCCTCACCCTATCCAATAACTGCCAAAACTTAACCCTTTGACTCCCTCACCCTATCCAACAACTGCCAAAACTTAACCCTTTGACTCCCTCACCCTATCCACCATCCTGACTCCTTTACTCTATCCACCAGTTTGCTGACTCCCTCACCCTATCCACCAGCTTCCTGCAACAAGTTGGTGGATAGGGTGAGGGAGTCAAAGGGTTAAGTTTTTGTTATTGCTGGCATGATTGACAATGCAGGGTGCTGGTGGACAGGGTGCGGGTGTCAAAGGGTTAAAAACTGGCCTTCTCGCTGTCCCATTTTAACACCATTGCTGTTCTGGTGGTGTCAGGAAGCTGGTGGATAGGGTGAGGGAGTCAAAGGGTTAAGTTTTTTGTTTTGCTAGCATGGTTTTGACAATGCAGGGTGCTGGTGGACAGGGTGCGGGAGTCAAAGGGTTAAAACTGGCCTTCTCGTTGTCCCATCTTAACATCATCGTTGTTCAGGGGGTGTCAGATTAGAATCAGATAAGTCCCCCTTGCCTCACTTCACTGGGATGACTATCCCCGTGGGCCATATCACCTGAGGTGGGTGCCGACGTAAAAACTGAACTAAACCAATCAATCAATCAAATCAACCAATCAAAGCCCATCTTCATTAATCGATGCTCCGATCATTCTGGTGATGTCAGCGTTCCATTCCTCCTTTAACCCTTTGACTCCCGTATCCTGTCCACCAGCATCCTGCATTGTCAAAACCATGCTAGCAAGGTAAAAATTTAACCCTTTGCCTCCCTCACCCCATCCGCCAGCTTCTTGCATTGTCAAAACCATACTAGAAAAGCAAAAACTTAACCCTCTGGACTCCCCACCCTATCCATCACCAACCTGTATTGTAAAAACCATGCTAGCAAACAAAAAAACCCTCTGACTCCCGCACCCTGTCTACCAGCAACCTGCATTGTCAAAACCAAGCCAGCAAATCAAAAACGTAACCCTTTGATTCCCTCACCCTATCCACCAGTTCCTCCAGGAAGCTGGTGGACAGGCTGAGGAAGTCAAAGGATTAAGTCTTTGCGGTTGGTGGATAGGGTGTGTGGGAGTCAGGGTTAAATACCTTGCCCATGAGCAGGGTTTTGCGCAGGCTCAAGGAGTCCGCAAGGTACCTGCTCATAGATTTGACGAGGCGTATATGGAACTGTTCGACTGCAACGAATCCCTCTTGATCATATCCCTTTTGATAAAATTCCACCAGACTGCAAAACTCGCTACATATTTTGAGTTTGCATTTGATTGATTTTGATTTGGTTCAGTTTTTACGTCGACACCCACCTCAGGTGATACGGCCGACGGGGATAACCATCCCAGGTAAGTGGGGGAAAGGGGACTTATCTAATCGTATACTGACACCACCAGAACAACAGTGAGTTTGCATGTTATTTTCTATTCGTTTTACAGACCAAAGCGAGCTTTTCGGCAGAATTTTACCAGGGACAATCTCTTTGTTGCGGTCGGTTCTTTGACCTGCGCTGAGAACACACACACACACTAAAGCATGGAGTCTCAATCTGTCGCCTATTGTGGTTGAATCCCAGGGTGCGCTACATTAAAACTGGCCTTCTGACTGTCCCATCTTAACTCATTGTTGTTCTGGTGGTGTCAGTATAGGATTAGATAAGCCCCCTTCCCCCCACTTCCCTGGGATGGTTATCCCCGTCGGCCGTATCACCCGAGGTTGGGGGTGCCGACGTAAAAACTAAACCAAATCAAACCAAACTGTCCCTCATCCGACTAAAGACTAGCACCCAGACCCGGTGGCATGGTAAAGGTAAATTATGTATGTCCAATAACCCTGAAGTCGTCAGGCGGTAAAGCCCTCCGCTTTTCTCGGGGGTCAGCACTGGGGGTGAGGGTGGGGGTGGGAGGTTCCCATTTCCCCCCCTCGCTAAAGGTGAAGAGGAACTGAGGACGGAGAAAAAAAAACCTCTGCCCCATCAGGTATTGAACCCAAGACCTTTCAGAACATCTCATCCCTCAGCAGATGATTTTCAATTTTCTTATTCTTACTGTTGCTTACTTAACCCTTTGACTCCCACACCCTGTCCACCAGCATCCCGCATTGTCAACCATGCCAGCAAAGCAAAAACTTAACTCTTTGATTCCCTCACCCCATCCACCAGCTTCCTGCAGGAAGCTGGTGGTGGGGTGAGGGAATCAAAGGGTTAAGTTTTTGCAGTTGGTAGATAGGGTGCTGGAGTCAAAGGTTAAAGCCCAGCCGACTGCGTACAGCCATATCAGGGTTATAACCGTTTCAATACACACACAGTGCTTCAACAGGAAAAAACAAAGGAACAGAAAATCAAGTAGGCCTACACATACCAATGCATTCGCGCAATAATCTAAGGAAACGCTCCTGGCGTTGACCACTCCTCCAATTTATCACACAGGGATTTAAAAAGACTATCAATACAAATTTAAACAAACTAAGGACACTAAAACATATTAAAAAAAAACGGGCCTAACTTACCTAAAATTGCTTTCGCATATCTCATTTCTCTAGAGCCAAAAATAATGCACTTGATGTCTGTGCCCAATTATCAATCCTAAGAGAAAAAATGTAAAACTTTATTGAAAACACATATAGGTGAATGGACCAGCAAGGCAGAAAATGATAGGACGAAATGAAGAAAGCAATGGAACAAGGCAGAAACAAAGAGAGTGACAGAAAAGAGGAAATTTCTAGCACAGAATTTCAGAAGGTGGGGGTACTATTTTATGTTGAAAGAGCCCCTGGCATCCCCACAGGAGTGATTTTTCACAACTACTACTACTACCACTACTTCTACTACTACAATTATTACTACTAGTAGCAGTAGTAGTTAGTAGTATAGTATTGTTGTTCTTGTTATTATTAATATTATTATTATCATTATCATTATTAGAATCATTATCATTCATTATAATTCATTTCATGTTGTCACAATGTGAAACTTAGGGTTGCTCTACCACTCTTCTCTGTAGGACGCCACTTCCACACATCATACATTCGGGAAAGGTCACTGTGACCTTGCCGTGTTTGACATGACAAAGCTCCCCCTACCGTGACTGATCGGTATCTTTGACGCCATAACCATTACCACCGCCACCCCACCCACCACCCACCCCCGTTCGACCACCCCCACCCCACCCCTCTCGCACAACCACCACCACACACAGACTGATTGTTTTAAGTTCACGACACTGACCGAGACTGCCGTGCTTCTCCACCCTCCCGCCCCCACCCCCACCCCTCAACCTCTACGTCAGTATGTTCCACCATTCCACCCCTCCCCCTCCCGGAACAAAATCTCGCCACACCACCGCACCGTCTCACGCCCCCCCCCCCCTCCCCCTATCACGTTCCGGCCTCTGTCTGTGCATCGTCAACGTGCTACCGTAACTGACGACAACGTTGTGGCATCTCTCTCTCTCTCTGTCCTCTCTCTCTCTCTCTCTCTCTCTCTCTCTCTCTCTCTCTCTCTCTCTCTCTCTCTCTCTTCCATAAACTGGTCTGAGAAACCCAAGTTACAGAAGATAACAAGCAGTTAAGGCGTATTTTAAAAAGGAAGAGTTACTGCAAGCAGATGGCAAAAATGGGGTTTTCCACGTCAAAACAGCGATAGATTCCGTGTATGTCGACATTCTGCAGGAATATAGAATATAGTGTTAGCACATGACAGAAACCATACTCGCAGAAGCCGGACTAACACTGGAAATGTAATATCATGCCACAGCTGAGACCTGGTATTTCAGAAACTACTAAACACTATCATCAGTTCAAGAGATTTACTGAGATTTCATTCGCTCATCACATGTACACACACAAAACACAACACACACACACACACACAACACACACACACACACACACACACCACACACACACACACACAAAGTGGATGTGGGGAGGTTGGAAAGAAGATCAAATGCGTTTCGCTGTGTGTTGTCACAGACTTAGACAGAAAGAAGTCTGTGTGTGTTGTTCTGTCTGAAGTAATTTAACCCCTTGACTCCCCGCTCCCTGTCCACCACATTCTGCAGTGTCAACCATGCCAGCAAAGCAAAAACTTAACCTTTTGACTCCTTCACCCTATCCACCAGCTTCCTGCAGGTTGTCTTTGCAGTTGGTGGATAGGGTGCGGGAGTCAAAGGGTTAATCTAGCACAGTCCATTTCCTCTAAAAATCGATGTTTTTCAGGCTGTTACGGTTTTGTTTGCTTAAATAATACTGTCAACGGGACAATAAATTATTGTGAGAGTTATCCATTAATCTACAAATCTAGTTCAAGTTACATTCTGTTGTGACTTCATAAATAAAGTACTTACCTTCATCCTATGATTCCCACAATCTGTTCACCAGCATCCTGCATCATCGACTATGCCAGCAGTGTGCTGGTGGATAGGATGAGAGAGTCAAAGGGTTAAGTTTTTGCAGCTGGTGGATAGGGTGCAAGAGTCAAAGGTTAATTAATGGACATATTGCTCATGCACAAAATTATTGTATGTCCTTACCATGGTGTGCTTTTACAGACTGTTCATGAGGGACTATGACCTTTATGAATAAAACATCTCTCTTTTCTCTCTCTCTCTTTCTCTCTCTCTCTCTCCTCCTTCCTCTCTCTCTCTTTCTCTCTCTCTCTGTCTCTCTCTCCCTCTTTCTCTTTCTCTCTCTCTCTCTGTTCTCTCTCTCCCTCTTTCTCTCTCTCTCTTCTCTCTCTTTCTCTTCTCTTCTCTCTCTCTCTCTTTCTCGATCTCTCTCTCTCTCTCTGTCCCTCTCTCTCTCTCTCTTCCACTCTCTCTCTCTCTCACAACACATTGCCGCTCCTCACACACACACACATACACACACACACACACACACACACACACACACCAGCAACACAGGCAATTGTGCAAGCATACACCTGCACACACAGTCAAACCCACAGTTGGTGCACTACCCATGTTGTGCTGATTCAGTGATTTATTATTATAATGTTATGCCAATTTTTTGCATAATTGGGAGGAGTGAGAGAAAGGGAGAGAGGAAGAACAGACAGACCAGAGCAGACAGAGTGAGAGCAGATACAGACAGAGAGCAAAGAGAAAGCGGACAGATGAGAGCAGATACAGACAGAGAGCAAAAGAAAGCGGACAGACACACACACACAGACAGACACGGAGAAGAGAAACCAAAAGAGAGGGTGAGAAACACCTGGCTTGAAAAGTCAAAATCTACAAGAAACTAATAAAAATCATCATGGTAATTTAAGGAGAGTGAAATGTAGCAGACCTGTCGACAGTCTCATCCCACCAAGATAGATAAAGAAGGATCGCTTCCCCTGCAATATAAAGTAAAACAAGACAGAACGATGAGAAAACAAAAAAATCCTTTTTTAAACTCGACAGAATTAACTGTCTGACCCGAAAAACAAATGAAACAGAAACCTCTAAGGGAGAGAACACCAATAAAAAAAAAAAACCAACATCTTCAGACTTGGAGAGCAAGAGAGTACTTTCCTACGTGACTAAATTTCTCTCCCTGCATTTAGATCTTGTAAGGAAAGTCCTTTATGTTTCCAAAGCTGGTGACAAACGTTTCAATCTGTACAGAACTGTATGACCTGCTGTTGCCTCGGTAGGAAGATAGAAGCTTCTAGTTCTATAGACTATATACAGTGGGCTACCCAAACACTACAGTAACCACAGTCTACAAAGTGTTGTGATACCATCTAAATATTTAACGGAGGGTTCAGTGAAAGAAAAAGAGAGAGAATTTGGAAGAAAAGGCCCCCCCCCAAAAAATTTGTAAAATATCGGAACAGTCTTGCATGGATTAGTATAATTTACACAGAACTTTACAACAACAACAAAAACACGCACACCAGTGACTGCATTATTAACCCTTAGACTTCCACATCCTGTCCACCAACCGCAAAAACTTAACCCTTTGACTCCCTCATCCTATCCACCAGCTTCCTGCAGGAGGGTGATGGACAGGATAAGGGAGTCAAAGAGTGAAGTTTCTGCTCTGCTAGCATTGTTGACAATGCAAGATGCTGGTGGACAGGGTGAGGAAATCAAAGGGTTAAGTTTCTGCTCTGCTGGCATTGTTGACAATGCAAGACGCTGGTGGACAGGGTGAGGGAGCCAAAGGGTTAAGTTTCTTCTCTGCTAGCATTGTTCATAATGCAAGACTGTGCGGGTGGACCAGGGTGTGAGGGGAGTCAAAGAGTGAAGTTTCTGTTCTGCTAGCATCGTTGACAATGCAAGATGCTGGTGGACAGGGTGTGGGAGTCAAAGGGTTAAGTGTTTGCTCTGCTAGCATTGTTGACAATGCACGATGCTGGTGGACAGGGTGCGGGAATCAAAAGGGTTAAGAAGGTGAATATGCTCCGTACCAACATGCAGAAGCCACTCCCTACCTTTCGCCATAAATGTCAACCTCCACCACCTCCAACAATCACCAAAAGAAAAAAACTTGTTTGTTTGTGAAACCTCTTGGTTTAGTTGACAAGGCAAGCTGAAAACATGAAAATCATAAATCACAAGCGTTTGTACACAAGATACCCCATAAATCTGGGTCACGCTGGAGATCTCACACTGTGTGGACCACACTCATGACTGATGTGTTCCATTCCCTTTTGGGGAAACTACAGTCACAGTATGCAAATTTACAGTGCTGTGTTTACAAGTGTGGTGTGTGTATATATGTGAGTGTATGGAACAGAGAGAGAGAGAGTGTGTATGTGTGTGTGTTCGTTCATTCGTTCCTTGATTTAACGTCTTAACATGTGTGTGTGTGTGTGTGTGTGTGTGTGTGTGTGTGTGTGTGTGTGTGTGTGTGTGTGTGTGTGTGTGTGTGTGTGTGTGTGTGTGTGTGTGTGTCTGTGGTGTGTTTGTCTGTCTGATCTGTCTGTCTGTCTGTCTGTCTGTGTGTGTATGTCTGTCTCAGTGTCTGTGTCTGTGTCATGTATGTGTACATGTGTGTGTGTGTGTGTGTGTGTGTGTGTGTGTGTGTGTGTGTGTGTGTGTGTGTGTGTGTGTGTGTGTGTGTGTGTGTCTGCGTGTGTCTGTGTTTCTATGTCAATCTGCCTACAGTTCTGTATGATCTGTGTATGAGTGTACTGTGTGTGTGTGTGTGTGTGTGTGTGTGTGTGTGTGTGTGTGTCTGTCTGTCTGTCTGTCTGTCTGTCTGTCTGTGTGTTGTTGTGTGTGTGTGTGTGTGTGTGTGTGTGTGTGTCTGTGTGTGTGTCTGTCTGTCTGTCTGTCTGTCTGTATGTGTGTGTGTGTCTGCGTGTGTCTGTGTTTCTATGTCAATCTGCCTACAGTTCTGTATGATCTGTGTATGTGTGTACATATGTGTGTGTGTGTGTGTGTGTGTGTGTGTGTGTGTGTGTGTGTGTGTGTGTTGTTGTGTGTGGTGTGTGTGTGTTGTGTGTGTACGTGTGTGTGCGTCTGTGTGTGTGTGTGTGTGTGTGTGTGTGTGTGTGTGTGTGTGTGTGTGTGTGTGTGTGTGTGTGTGTGTGCGTGCGTGTGTGTGTGTCTGTGTGTCTGTGTGTGTGGTGGTCTGTCTGTGTGTCTGTCTGTCTGTCTGTCTATCTGTCTGTCTGTCTGTGCATGTGTGTGTGTGGGGGGGGGGGGGGGGTAGGGGGGGTTCTCCAGTAGCCTGGTAGCAGTACTTAGCTACTTACAACTATATCAAGGTATCTCTCACTCTCAGTCTACGGAGGAGGAGGCCACTGCTGGGAACCTAAAAATTTCTGACCAGAACAAAGGAGATAGGGAATAAGCCCAAAGCCATCCCCTTTGATCAGATCAAAGCCTTCATTTGTGTGTCTGCCCCTGCTGCTGGCTGGCTGACATATCAACCTTAGAACATTAACCCTTTGACTCCCCCACCCTATCAACCAAATGCAAAAACTTAACCCTTTGATTCCCTCCACCCTTTCACAACCTGCCATTCCTTGCAGGAAGCTGGTGGAAAGGGTGAGGGAATCAAAGGGTTAAGTTTTTGCTTTGTTAGCATGGTTGGCAATACAGGATGCTGGTGGACAGGGTGCGGGAGTCAAAGGGTTAAAAGCTTCCTGAAAATATGTCTGGCTACCTCATCTTTCCTGGTTAATAGCCTAGCTGGCTACAATCTCAGTGCTGTGTGTGTGGGGGGGGGTGGGGGGTGGGGGGGAGGAGGAAGGCACGGTGTGTGTGTGTTGTTCGTTCTTTAATTTAATGTGTGTGTGTGTGTCTGTGTATCTGTCTGTCTGTATCTCTCAGTCTATGGAGGAGGAGGCCACAGACAGACAGATACACAGACACACACACACACACACACACACACACAAGTATGTTAAATTAAAGAACGAACAACACACACACACAGTCTACCGAGGAGGAGGCCACTGCTGGCTACAATCTCAGTGCTGTGTGTGGGGGGGGTGGGGGGTGGGGGGACGGGATGTGTGGGGGGGAGGAGGAGCACCCTGTCCACCAGCATCCTGTATTGCCAACCATGCTAACGTCTTTTCACTATAAGTCTTTTCATGTGTGGTGTGTGTGTTGTGTGTGTGTGTGGTGGGGGTGTGTGTGTGTGTGTGTGTGTGTGTGTGTGTGTGTGTGTGTGGTTATGAAACCAAGTCTTGTGACACTGTGGGTTATTATCCTTCAACATTTTGTTTGTTTTCAATTTTACTTTCCATGTATAATGAAAAAATATAATTAAAATAATACTGAATAATGTAAAAGACATGTAACAAATTACACCACCAGCAGTTTGTTTTTTTCTTTTCCTCAGTTCCCAATTTTTCTACCTCTCCTTTTCCACTGTCCATCAAACAATGTGCCCTGTGCAATTCATAATACCCACACACTAACATAGTCACAGTATAAATATCATGCATAAGTAGACATATGCACACACATGAAATATAATAAAAGCATAAACACAAACATACATGCACACACATGTGCACACACACACACACACAACACACACACACACACACACACACACACACACACACCACATACACCTCACACTTACACACACACAAACACAAGAGTTTATTCTACATTTCAAGCACACATGTATGTTACACATTAAACTGTACGCATGCATATATAATATATATATATATATATATATATATATATATATATATATATATATATATATATATATATATTTATAATATGCAATGAACAATGAAGAATTTATATAAAATGAGAAATTCTCTTCTGTTTGTTTTTTCACATTCTCTCTCTCTCTCTCTCTCTCTCTCTCTCTCTCTCTCTCTCTCTCTCTCTCTCTCTCTCTCTCTCCCCCCTCCCCACTCATATAGCTCTGAGTGATCTCCAACAGCCCCCGCTCCCTATGGTAATTCCCACCTACAGACAATTGAACAAATTGTGTTAAATGAATGGGGGGGGGGGGCTGTGACACAAGGGGTCAGCAAATAAAATTTCCCTCAATTGGTCACATGCTGACTTCAATTTTCACACTGCTCCCAAGTCTGACAATGACAGAACTTGATGTTCAGACACTGACAGTGACAACAGTGACATTAGAATTACTGTAGTAGCATTGTGCAGTAAGGTTGAAAGGTTGACTTACTGTTAGTGCTAGTACTGACTATTATATACAACAGTGATGTTAGCATACTGTATAGAAAGGTTGAAAGGTCGACTTACTGCTAGTACTACTAGTAGTACTGACTGACTATACTACTTACTAGTGCAACAGTGATGCTAGCACACTGTGCAGTAAGGTTGAATGGTTGACTTACTGTTAGTAATAGTACTGACTGACCATACTACTTACTTAGTTACTAGTACAACAGTGATGCCAGCATACTGTACAGTAAGGTTGAAAGGTTGACTTACTGCCAGTAATAGTACTGACTGACTACAGTACAACAATGATGCTAGCAAACTGCAAAGTACTTGTGCTTAGTAAGTTACATGTAGTTTCAGTTTCAGTTTTTCAAGATGTCTCTGTGATCAGAATGAATTCCATAATGATAAAGACAGACAGACAGACAGACAGAGATAGACGCACTAAGTCAGTAAGTGACAAGCATCACAGATGCTATGCGACAGAGAAGATCCAGAATGATCATTTTGGTGAGAGTAGCTAGAATCTTGGTGGACAGATGGCAGCGAGATTGAGCCTGGGCCTTAATGGGTGCAGGCCCCTGAGGGAGCCAGGGTGATGTGTTCTCTGCAGTCACTTGCCAGGATGACTGAACTTTGGCTTAACCTTTTGACTCTCGCACCCTATCCACCAACTGCAAAAAATAAACCCAGGAGGCTGGTGGACAGGGTGTGGGAGTCAAAGGGTTGTTTTCGCTTTGCTAGCAGGATTGACAAAGTACGGTTGCTGGTGGACAGGCTACTGGGAGTCAATGGGTTAATATAGTAATAGAACAGTGCTTAGAATAGTATGATACGTCTTAGTACTCCACAAACATTACCATTTTAAGTCAAGTACAGTAATCCAAAACAAGTGTGACTGCCCGCGTTCAAGCAAACAGGAACCAGAAAAAACACGAAAGAAGAATATGAACGCGTATTTAATACAAAGACAAGACGGTGCTAATTTTTGGCCAACTGGCCTTTGTCAAGCGTAAGATAACAAACAAACACTAGATACAAACAATTTGAGAAAAAGACAGAAACTTCCCCACTGCTGTGTTCAATGTGAGAAAAGGATTTCAAATTTTTTGTATCTGGTGTTTGTTTGTTTGTAATCTTAGTAGATTCTTACACTTGACAAAGGCCAGTTGGCCGACGACAGTTTGCGCCTGTCTTGTTTTGTTATATTAAATACGCGTTCATATTCTTCTTTCGTGTTTTTTCTGGTTCAAGTACAGTAAGTTTAGATTCTGGAGTTTTTTCAAGCCTGATTCATCACGCTCAGAGAATTCCATATGCTCTCCACCTAAATCTGCCAGCAGTTACATGGCAGACCCTCTAAGCCAATGAAAAGGTCTTGAAGTGTAGATCAGTAAGGCAGAGGACAGGGAAGACCTTTAAAACACTGACATCACCAGAATGAGGGAAACATTAAGATGGCAGCAAACAGGCCAAGTGTTAATGTTGTAGGTTGGGACTGACCTCAAAATATCAGATCCACAGTTCACAGTCCTCAGATTGACACATTATTAAAATAAAATAAAAATAGTACTAATACTGACTGACAAAACTAGTACAACAGCAATGCTAGCATTATGTTAGTGCTTAGTAAGTTACCTGTAAGTATTTATACAGTGTGGGTCTTTGTGTCAGGGGTCTCTTAGTGAAACGAAAGTATTAGCAGTCCATGAACACTACTGGCACTGTCACGTTTTAACTCATCAAGATTAACATCAGAAACAAAAACTATCATTGTGTATCAAAATAATCAATTAGTTTCATTTAACACAGTACTACAACAGTGTAAATTAGTCTGAGGTGTTAATCAAAATTTCACAAGTCAGGTGCTGATTTCAACTGTCACCTATAGTATGAGTATGATGCAAATTGTATCGAACACACATATGCACACTCACACACACACACACACACATACACACACACACACACATGCATGCATGCACACACACACACACACATGCACAATGCATCACACACACCACACACACACATACTTGCATACACCAACCCACACACACACACACACACACACACAAACACTTGCATACACCCACACACACACATACACACACACACCATCATTATCATAACTGTCATCATCATAAACCATTTAGGGTCAGGTGAACATAAAAGTTGTACTACTCAGTGAACCATGAATACTGTGCACACACACACACACACACACACACACACACACACACACACACACACACAACACACGTCTCATCATACTTCCTAAATGTTCTGATTAAATCTGTTTCTGTGCTCGGCTCCTTACTTTTGTCTGCTTGTGTTCGTTTGTTTGTTTGTTTGTGTGTGTTTGTTTGTATTGTTTTGTTTGTTTTGTTTGATTGTTTGTTTGCTTGTTTCATGTTTGTTTTTGTGATAAGATGATGTTGTGCAATGACAGCAAATATGTATGGTGTAGGTTACTCAACATTATTTATAAACTTATTCATACTTTAATTTGTATGTAATTAGAATGGTCAAGTCAGCAAGACAGATACTGACTTCATCATTTCATCATTTCTTTTCAAGTCAATACTGTTACCACTTTTCACAGACAAATTGAGTAAAACACATGCTTGTGCATTTAGCTGTCAAATTCATGCATTGAGTTACTGACTGAATGTGACATGTCTCATCAACTTACAAGTAAACTCTAATTACTGGGAGCAGAACTAAATTATATAACCAATGGAATTTCATATTGTTTTAGAGACTGGAAAGCGAGGGGAAAAAGAGCATCAGGAAGACCCAGGGAGAAAATAGTTTTGCAGAGTGGATGAAGACAGAAAAGGTGGGTATGTTCATTATTATGCTTTTGCTTTTATTTATAAATTTATTTATTCATTTATTTATTTATTTATTTATTTATCTATTTATTTATTTGTTTATCTATTTATTTATTTGTTTGTTTGTTTGTTTGTTTGTTTGTTTTAGGGGGCACAAGGAAGGGTGTTCAGTGTTTGTTTTAATTTTTATGTGTGTGTGGTTTTTGTTTGTTTGTTTGTTTTTTGTTTTTGTTTATTTTTTTGATATGCAGTTTTGTGATTTTGTCACAGTAACCATTACAATGGCCTCATACACATAATTATATATGCAATAAATCTATTAAAATCTGTATCATGAAACATACTTTATAAACTTATGAAATAAAATGATTCAGTCATTGAAAAAGGTAATGTGGAAAAATATTAAATGTTTGCAAAACAATTTTTATGCTTAGTGAAGAGGAAAAAATTAAATGTTTGCAAAACAATTTTTAAGCTTACTGAAGGGGAAAATATTAAACGTTTACAAAACAATTTTTATGCTTAGTGAAGGGGAAAATATTAAACGTTTACAAAACAATTTTTATGCTTAGTGAAGGGGAGAATATTAAATGCTTACAAAACCATCTTCATGTTTAGCAAAAGAAGGAGATCAAGCTTGAAAATAGTAGTTTTATTAGTACAAAAGTAAAAGTGAGATCTGGTGCAAATGTTGTTTTGACTTTGAAATCAAATGTTTACTTCATATTTTATACAAATCATACTTATCACAGCATGCGTGTGTATGTGTATGTTCAGCGCTTAGATTTGATTTCTATCAAGATTTTGCGCTATACAAATACTGTAATTGTTATTGTTGTTGTTATTGAACATCATGTGCATGATTTTTAGTCTTTGTGTACGGTTTTAAAATATAATTCATTTTCATTTCAGACATTATTTTTTTCCTATTTGCCTCATATCCTCCTTTACAAAGGATGTTCATGAGGGCCTGTTATTACAATTAAGTTGCATAAGGAAGCAACAGTGATACATAAATTAACCCTTTGACTCCCACACCCTGTCCACCAGCATCTTGCTTTGCCAACCATGCTGGAAAAGCAAAAACGTAACCTTCTGATTGCCTCACCCCCATCCATAAGCTTTCTGCAGGAAACTGGTGGATAGGGTAAGGTAATCAAAGGGTTAAGTTTTTTGCAGTCAGTTGATAAGGTGCAAGAGGCAAAGGGTTAATCGACTAAACTTAAATTTTTGACTCCTGCACTCTGTCCTGCTTTGTCAACCATGTCAACAAAGCAAAATCTTAACCCTTTGACTCTCTTACCCTAAATCTTAACCCTTTGACTCTCTTACCCTAACAGAAAGCCAATAGATTGCATGAGGCAGTCAAAGGATTACTGGATTATTTGTGCATTTGGTGGACAGTGTGCAGAAGTCGAAGAGTTAATGACGCCAATAGTGCCTCTGAACACAATCAAACATACAGTGACAGCAGATGTGACAAGAGTATGCACAGAGGACTTACTTGTCATAATCGGCATTGTCCTTTTTACATCGTTTGTCCTGGTTCTTCTCCCATCCCTTGCCATGTTTGCAGGTAGTCAGTAACACAATATCCTTTCCGTTGTGTATATGATACAGAGAGTTCCTGGTCTCTGAGCCAATCCCTGTCAAGTAACGCTTGCCTTTGAAAGCCAGCAAATAGTGTCGATAAGACGGAATGGTGTTGAGTGAATTTTGTAAAAATCCACTTTCCCCTCCTTTCAAGGGGTGATCCTTTGCGAACAAGGGAAAAGAAATGTCAAATCCATTTCTAAACTTATCCACAGCAAAGCTAGCTTTGGCTATGATGGCTTGGCCCACATCAAATTCCAGTTCGTCCACATAGTCACGCCATGTGCCTGCATACTGGCTGAAGATGATGTGGTTCTGCCCATTGTTCCAGTAAGGCAAACCCTGAAGTTTGCCCTGTA
>JAPXFY010000027.1:42487326-42499826 GCA_030674185.1 Monoplex corrugatus | reverse complement strand
AATGCTGACTGAGGCAGCATGGCGAGTACCAGTACTGTAACCAAACGCGGAGCGTGTTACTGTTGTGTGATCAACTGCAGCAACAACAATCGTACAAGTATTGACCCAAGAACAGGCAAGCCAGTGCGCTTCTTCTATTTTCCAAATACGGAGACAGACAGAGAGAGGTAAGTTGGTATTATTTTCAGTCTTCTTGTGTTGAGTGCCAGTGTGTGTGTACACGTGTGACTTGTCAAAACAAAGTGTGCGCCGACAACGTGTAGGCCACCGCCAACCGACACCGGCCTGCCCCATTGTTTACAAATGCAGTGCATGAACTGCACATGTAAGACCCTATGTTATGTATGTGGAGGCAAATGTGCATGGAAACTTTATATTTTTTTTATCAATATTTCATTAGATAACCTGACCTACATAATCCCTTGCATATAATATATATATATGATGTGTGTGTGTGTGTGTGTGTGTGTGCGTGCGTGCGTGTGTGGTGCGTGCGTGTGTGTGTGTGTGTGTGTGTTTGTGTGTGTGTGTGTGTGTGTGTGTGTGTGTGTGTGCGTGTGTGTGTGTGTGTGTCTGTGTGTGGTAAGAGTGACTTTGAGACTGAGACTGACTGTGATTAGGTGAGCTTGGTTAATCACAAATTCTACATACTTGGTGGTGGTTGGCAAGCTGAGCTATGAGGCAACTGTGGATGTATTTCATGTTTACTTTGATTTTGTTTCAGGTGCCAGAAGTGGATCATCAACATCAGGAGAGATGACGTCAAGATTGCTGACATCAAGTCGAAGAGGGTGTGCTCTGTACATTTTCATGAGAAGGTTTTCAACTGCCCTACAGACATTCAGCATTCTCGACTGCTACCGACTGCCGTGCCTACCATTGTCAGCTGCCCAAATCCTCCTCCATCCATGGAATGTCGACGACCTCCGCCCAAGATCAGAGAGCCTGTACCAAAGAGGAGACGACAAGATACTGCCTCCAGCTCTGTATATCATGAAGGTGATGGTGATGATTGTGATGGTGACAGAGACAGTACTAGACCCGTGGTGAAAGCGTCCGAACCAGATCCTGAGAAGTTGGCCCGAGAGCTGAAGCAGGCCATACGTGCTTTAGAAGACCTCAAGAAACAAAACAAACAACTTGAAAGGAAATGCAAAACAGCACAAGCAGCCAAGGTCAGACTTATTAAAGCGCCATGCTGTACAAGTAGCGTCTCTTCGTGCAAAGAAAGAAGCAATCCTGGAGAATTTCCTCAAAGACCTGCCAGTTGTTCCAGCAGCTTTATTCAAGATCATGATGCGGAAGAAAAAGTGGATCAACTGGGACACCGAGAAAGAGGCTATGGAGTTGTGTCTCGCTGTGTACTTTAGGAGCACTTCTGCTTATGCCGTTCTCCGCTCCGTTGGGTTTATGCTTCCACATCCAAGAACACTCAGGAGGCGCTTTTCAACTGTGTTGACTGGGGTCGGTCTGTGTCAGAGTCTGGTGGAAATGATGCGCTTGAGAACATTAGCACTTGAAGAACATGAGAAAAGAGTGACACTCTCCTTGGATGGAATGACTGTGACCAAAGCCCTGACCTACAGTCATCATCGTGACGAGCTGGTCGGCTTTGTCAACTGCGGCGAGCATCACCAGAGTGACGAAATCGCTGACCAAGCAATTTTGGTCATGATCAGGGGACTGACCCTGAAGTGGAAGCAGGTGTTGGGGTATTTTGTTGCCAAGCACAACCTGGCAACACCTACTTTGACAGCCATCATTTCCGAAATCGTCAGAGCCGTCACAGGGATTGGTTTGTATGTTGATGCCATTGTGATGGACCAAGAATCCTGCCAATGGAAATGGATGAAAGACATGGGTGTGTGTGTGGAACGACCGTATGTGTTTCATGGCACTACACAGTCCTTTGTCATGCCAGATCCGCCACACCTCATCAAAAACTTGAGGAACAATTTCATGACGAAATACATCTCCTTCAGCTGGGATGGAGAAAGAATGATTGCAAAGTGGTGTCACCTCCAAGAACTCTTCTCCCTTGAAACATCTGGCGGGTCAATTCGCGCTGCTCCCAAGCTGAAGGAGTGTCACTTCACCCTGCCCAGAGGGAAAAAGATGAAAGTCATCTTAGCATGCCAGATATTTTCCCACTCAGTCGCTGCTGCCTTGAAATTGTATGTGTCAAAGTCGTTGATGTCCGAGGCTGCTCTTCAAACAGCATGCTTTGTGGAGACGGTGAACAGCATGTGGGATTTTGTCGACTCTCATTCCCTCTCCGCCCCAGTTGGGAAGAAGCCGGTCACAAGGAGTGATTTTGAGGGTGACCAGGTTCGATTTGCTTCCTTTTCCAACTTTGTGGAAAGCTGGTGTTTCACAAACCCAAAGAATGACAAACTGGCCAGCAACATTCCAAGTCACAAAGGGTGGCTCCTAGTACTTTCGGCAATGAAGGGATTGAGCCAAAAGCTAATCATGGAGGAGGAGGTCTTGACACACTTGTGCCTGAGAAAGTGTAACCAGGATCACGTTGAGAACCTTCACAGTCAAATACGTGGCTACAATGGCTTCAACGACCACCCGACGTTGCCAGCATATGTCGATGCACTCCGTTGCCTGTCTTGTTCTTCTGCAACATCAGAGCTCTTGGACAAGACAATCAGTGCTGGTGCCAACTGCCAGCCTGATGGTGAGCATGGACACCATCCCATTGTCAACCCATGCACAGCAGACGTTGAATGTGATGCAGAGAATGCTGATCATGCAGACCCCATCGAAACCAACTCCTTCAGTTGTGAGAACAACTTGGTTTCCTCTTCCTTCACAGACTTGGAGATGGAACTGCCACCCGTCGAGTCAGACATTGTTCAGTACATTGCTGGTGCTGTCGTGAGGAAGTTCAAGCAGAAAAACGACTGTCCTCTCTGTGTGGAAAAGTTCACCATCAGTGCAAATGAGGCAACTGGAGAAACTCCCTCACTTGTGTCACTTGTGTCACTCAAAGAGTTTAAACTTGGATGCCTGGTTCGTGTCAGTGAGCCACTGCTGCAGGTTTTCAGATGCTTTGAACTTCACTTCAGAGTAGCTACATCAAAGGGATTGCCAAGAGCCAACCCAAGGCAAACTATTCTGAACAGCTTTGTCAAGTCACAAACAGATGATCTGAATTGTGAGTGTGAATGTTTGGCAAGCCTTATTGCTGCTTATTGCAACATCAGGATTTACCACGAAGTGAAACTGTTCAATCAGCAACTGAAGTCAAAAGTCAGAGGTGCAGAACTGAACAAGGACAAGAAACTTAACATGTGAACATTTACAGACCTCTATTTCAGCTGGATTTAACTGTGAACATAACACACTGCTGTAGCTGATATTGTGATAAGGAACTGAACTTGTGAACAATTATGTAGTTCATCTGTGGATTTTAGATTTGATTGTGTATTACACACCTGTGAACACTCATGGGCCATTAATGCAACAGTGAATATTTTACTACATTTCTGTGGATGACGAGAAACTTAACGTGTGAAGACTAACTGTGTATTATAAACCGCTGTGGCTGACAAGACACTTGAGATGTGAACATTCCTGGAATGAGTGCTGTTGGAGCTGGATTAACTGTGAATTATACACCGCTGTGGCTGATCATTTTGGGAAGATGTCCAGGCATGTCTTTGTCAAGTCATGTGAGTACATTTTAAATCATGAATTTTACATGTGTGAATTCTGTATTATATTACTTTATTGTTGTTTTTTTTTATTCTGAGTTCTTCATTTTTATGTTGTTGTATACGACAGGCAAAAACTCTGAAGTGATGAACACTTGTAATTTCACAGAAAAAAATTGTGAAACTCAATCATTCTTACTTGTCGTGTACGACTTCTGTCTCATGTGTGTGGCGCATGTTATAATCAAATGTCTAAAGGTACCATCTTTTAAATAATCCTCGCTGTTGACAATGACATTAAACCTGAAAAGATCGACTGATTGCTTGTGTAACAATACTAACATAAATTCAGAAGTAAGCACACACAAAATGATGACTCAACACATAACAAAGAGAAAAACTAATGGTATGAAGTGTAAGACACACACACACATCCTCCCCCTCAGTCCCAGTACACACACTAACTGACTAAGTGACAGGTCAATGTTTCTGAAGCAGTGACTGGGTGAAAATAATAGTGCGACGGCTAATGAAGAGTTTCACTTTTCAAAGAAGTAAGAATTTTTTTTTTTGGGTATGACTATGAGTATCATGCAATAGTTTTCTACCCATGCATTGGCAATTCCCCCCCCCCCCCACCCCTGTCCCCTCCCCCCTCTCTTCTCTCTCTCTCTCCTTTTACACACACATACGTAAACAGTCTGTCAGGTTACAAACGTAAACAGAGGCAAGCCATGTGAGAGCAGCGCACTGCGTGTGTGTATCGCTCGCCGCGACAGCGAATCTCAGCATTAACAAGATGGCGGCCAGCCGAGCCAACCAGCACGCGTTTTTCGATCGCGCTAAGAGGGCTTGTCCCTTCTGTTGTTTTAGTGTTCTGTGGGTAGGATTGCCTTGGGAGATCTTAAAAACTTTAACCCTTTATACACTAGAGGATCGACATGGGAGATTTTTTAAAATCTTACCCCTTTATACATCAGATGGAGGAGGTATCCAGGTAGGATTGACATGGGAGATCTTAAAAAACCTTAACCTTTTATACACCAGATGGAAGTATCCAGGTAGGATTGACAAGGGAGATCGGGAAAAAAACATTAACTCTTTATACACCAGGCGGGGGTATCCAGGCAAGATCAAACATAGGACCCTCTGACTGGAAGACCGACATTCACCCACGTGATTCCCGCACCCTATCTACCAACATCAAAAACGTAACCCCTTGACTCCCTCGCCTATCCACCAGCTTCCTCCGATAGGATGAGGGAGTAAAGGTTAAGTTTTTGCTTTGCTAGCATGATTGGCATTGCAGAATGCTGGTGGACAGGGTGTGGGAGCGAAAGGGTTAACCTGATATCCCAGGATTGTGGGTTCGGGCCCAATGTGGGGCGATGATTTAGGACTCAAGATCTGATGTCTGGAGTTCAATTCCAGGAAGCAACGACATAAAACCTGGTCTGTTCGCTACCCATCCATACGCTTCAATCATTCTGGTGGTGTCAGCTTACTGGTTCATAGCTCCCTTCCCCCCAACCGTTCTCTCCGCCCATTTCAAGCACTTGTCAGCACATAGGATCTGCGCAGGCTTGAGGAGTCTGCCGGTTAACTGCTGGTAGATTGGGATGGAGCACATATGGAATTATGCGAGTGCGATGAATCCTTTTGGCACAAACTCCAAGCTCAAGGTCAAATTGTGCTGACTTGGTCAAGCTGTTGCTTTAGTCAATCAAAGTGGAAATCTATGCAGCCAAAAAACTGGGACATCTGTACAGTTAAACAAGTGGGGAATCTATACAGCCAATCAAAGTGGAGATGTAAAAGCGGGAAATGTATATAGCCAATCAAAGTGGGAAATCTATGCAGTCAATTAAAGTGGGAAACCTATAATAGTCAATCAAATTGGAAATCTATACAGTCAACAAAGTGGAAATCTATACGTTAATCAAAGTGGGAAATCTACGCAGTCAATAAAGTGGGAAATCTATACAGTCAATCTAATAGTTGAGTAGAAATCTATACTCCAACAAGTGGGAAATCTATACAGTCAATCAAGTGGGAAATCGTAAAAGGGAACAGAGTCAACAAAGTAAAATCTATAAACAATCAAAGTGGGAAATCTATACAGTCAAACAACGTGGGAAATCTATACAGTCAATCAAAGTGGGAAATCTATACAATCAAACAAAGTGGGAAATCTATACAGTGAATCAAAGTGGGAAATCTATACAGTCAAAGTGGAAAATCTATACAGTCAATCAACGTGGGAAATCTATACAATCAAACAAAGTGGGAAATCTATACAGTGAATCAAAGTGGGAAATCTATACAGTCAAAGTGGAAAATCTATACAGTCAATCAACGTGGAAAATCTATACAATCAAACAAAGTGGGAAATCTATACAGTGAATCAAAGTGGGAAATCTATACAGTCAAAGTGGAAAATCTATACAGTCAATCAACGTGGAAAATCTATACAGTCACGAACCAGAAGAACAAGAAAACCAATGTAAGCGCGTATCCAACGAGACAAAACAAAACAAGCGCAAATTTTCGGCCAACTAGCCTTTGTCAAGCGCGAACGCACGGTCACAAACAGATCACAGACACCAAACAATGGATAATAAAAACGGGACTAAAAACTTCCCTGCCGCCTCGTCCAGTGGGTAAGAAATGGAAATCTATACAGTCAATAAAAGTGGGAAATCTATACAGTCAAACGAAGTGGGAAGTCTATACAATCAAAGTGGGAAATCTATACAGTGAATCAAAGTGGGAAATCTATACAGTCAAAGTGGAAAATCTATACAGTCAATCAACGTGGAAAATCTATACAGTCAATCAAAGTGGGAAATCTATATAGTCAAACAAAGTGGGAAATCTATACAGTCAAACAAAGTGGGAAATCTATACAGCAAATCAAAGTGGGAAATCTATACAGTTAAACAAAGCGGGAAATTCATACAACCAATCAAAGTGGGAAATCTATACGTTAAAGCAAAATGGGAACTGTTTACAGTTAATCAAAGTGGGAAATCTATATAGTCAATCAAAGTTGGAAATCTATACAGTTAAACAAAGTGGGAAAATCTGCATAGTCAAAAACAAAGTGGGAAACCTATAGTCAAAAATGGGAAATTTATACAGTCGAACAAAGTGGGAAATCTAGACAGTCAATCAGTGTGGGAAATCTAGACAGTCAATCAAACCCCAAGCTCAAGGTCAAACTATTCTGACTTGGTCAAACTGTTACTTGCAGTCAAAATGGGAAGTTCAACTTTTGACACCCTGATCGACTGTACAGACCATAGGGCACACTTACACGCTCAATGGTCACACTCGTACGATAATCAGCAGGCCTCGTTTGTGGCCCCGATAGCTTAGTTGTTCAAAGCCCCATGCTACTTAGGCAGTGCTCGTCGCGTCGGCCCAATCCTCACATCTCATCAGGTGGGCCACAGTTTTAACTCTTTGACTCCCACGCCCTATCCACCAACTGCAAAAACTTAACCCTTTGACTCTCTCATTCTATAGGGTGAGGGAATCAAAGGGTCAACTTTTTGCTTTGTCAGCATAGTTGGGAGTGCAGGATGCGGGAGTCAAAGGGTTAATGGCTCCTTTGGCTCAGTGGTTTAGACCGCCATGCTGATAATGCAGGGGTGTGGGTTCAACCCTCTGGCGGTCTGTAGTTTGGTTGGTTGATTGGTAGTGGTTGTTGTTGTTGTTGGTGGTGGTGGTGGTGGTGGTGGCACACACGCACACATTCTGTCTCTATATATCTTCTCTCTTTCTCTCTGTCTCTGTCTGTCTCTCCCTCTGTCTGTCTGTCCGTCTGTCTCTCTCTCTCTCTTTTACGCACACACACACGTCCTCTCTCTGTGTCTCTCTCTCTTCTACACGCAAACACACACACACATGCTTCTACACGCATGCACTCACGTATTTATACGCCAATATGCACACACAGATACACACTCCTTATGTCTTACACACACACACACACACACACACACACACACACACACACACACACACACACACACACACACACACACACACACACACACCCCACACACACACACACACACACACACACACACACAACAAAGAGAGAGAGTGGCAGGCACATATTAATTTACAGTCACACATCTCGTCGTTACTGTCTGTTCGACAGAGGAAATATCTCTACAGTATGTACACACAAACACAACACACATTGCAGTGATGTCCTTGCTCAAACGGAGCGACAGAGACAAGGCCAACAACTCCTCTGATGATCACCAACTTACGTAACAGCCAGCAGCACCGAAAAGTAAAACAAACAAACAAACAAAAACGGGCCACTTTCATCGCCAGATGTGAACTGACCATGCAGACGGTGAAAGAAAGGAAGAAAAAAGAAAAGAAGAACAAGGACAAGGGGAAGGAAGAAGAAGAAAAGAAAGATGAAGGAGAAGCGAAAGGAAGAAAGAGAAAGAAAGACAAGATAGAAAGAAAAAAGGAGGAGAGAAGGAAAGAAGAAGAAGAGGAGGAGGAGGAGTTGGAAAAGAAGAAGAAGAAGAAGAACAGCAGCAACAAACAACAACAACAAGACGACGACGACATTAACAACAACAAGAAAAACAAGAAAAAAGAAGATGATGATGTTGAATAATAAGAAGATGAGCAAGAAGAAAAAAAAACAAAGAAAGAAGAAGAAAAAGAAGGAAAGAAAAAGAAAGAAAAGAAGAAAGAAGAGAGAATGAAGAAGAAAGGCAAAGAATAAAAGAAACAAGAGAGATGAAGAAGAAAGAAAAAAAATAAGACAGAAGAAGAAAGAAAGAAAAACAAAGAAACAAAGAAACAAAGAAGACAGACAGAAAGAAAAATAAAGAAGAAACAGAAAGAGAAGAAGAAAAAGAGGAAGATGACTTGCATCTGTGTCTGTTTCGCTTCGTGAGTGCATTGCTCATGTAACACATTTGTTCGGTTGTTTCACTGTATCAATTGGATGGTCGTGGGTGGCATACACTGAGGTTAAATATAACTCCGTGGTGGTACATGACGAAGGGGGGGGGTGGAGCAGGAGGGCTGGGGGGGGTCTTTGGGGGCAAGGATGGAGGAGGAAGAGGTAGGGGGGGGGAGGGAAGAGGGGAGAGAAGACAGAAAGCGTGAAAGAGTGGATATTGTTATGGGTTAGGACTGAAGAAGTGTATGCGCGTGTGTGTGAGTATATAGAAATAGAGGCAGAGAAGAGAAGAAAGAGAAAGAGAGAGAGAGAAAGAAAGAAAGAGAAGAGATAAAGACAAAGGGACGGAGACAGAGAGAGAAAGAGACAAAAAGAGAGAGAGAAGAGAGAGACAGACAGATACAGACAAGATACAGATACAGAGACACAGAGAAGAGAGGACACAGAGAGAGAGAGAAAGAGAGAGAGACAGCAGACAGACAGACAGACAGCCAGGCAGAGACAGAGACAGAGAGACGGAGAGGGAGAGAGAGACAGAGACACAGAGAGAGAAGAGATGAGAGAGAGACACACACACACAGAGGAGAGAGACAGACAGACAGACAGACGGAGACAGAGAGAGAAGAGAGGAGAGACAGAGAGAGACACACACACAGAGGAGAGAGACAGACAGACAGACGGAGACAGAGAGAGAAGAGAGGAGAGACAAAGAGAGATAGAGAGAGAGAGACAGACAGACAGACAGAGACAGAGAGAGAAGAGAGGAGAAAAAGACAGAGAGGAGACAGAGAGAGAGACAAAGAGAGAGAGAGAGACAGAGACAGAGAGACAGAAAGAGAGAGACAGAGAGAAGAAAAGGAGAGAGAACTCAGAACTCAGAATTGTTTAAATGTACATCGGCCTTAATTAAGCCACAACAGATACACGTGGATGGAATGGGAATGGGGGAGGGGATCCAGTTTGACAATTCCTTACATATTTCATACAAACACACACATCTATATTCCAGTACAATACATATACATGTATATATACACAAAAACATCTAAAAGAATATACACTGCACAATAATCACCGCAACTATGCTAAGGAGTCAAAAAATCTCCACATTTTGTATTGCATCGCAGATACTTGATCGTATTATCAGAATTATGATTTACATTACGTCTTTTAGTTCAAACAACAGTGCATCAGTTAGACAGACATTAAATCATCATTCGCTCATCTGATCAATAGTTTAACCATCAAAGAGAATAACTAGCATCAACTCTCAGCCAAATCATTTGGTTTATACTAGTAAATAATCAAAGAAAGTCTCCTGTGCATCGATCGTCCGATCAATCAGTCGTTCAGTCTGTCAATATAATGTAGCAAATCGATGACCAGTGAATAACTTAGCTAAGAGGAAATCAATGAATTACTTAACCAAAATGATAATCGTCCATCAGTTATTAATGAAGTACTTAACAAAATGATAATCACTGGTCAGCTGAATCAATCAGAGACTCATCCACTCTGTTAAATCTAACCTATCAATTAATCAAGCATCTGACCTATCAGTTAATTAATCAATGAATGTATCGATCAATCATCTAATCAATCAATCGATATAATGGCTACCTGGCTGAACCTGGCTCTCAGTTGTAAAAAAGCTACTTACTGCGAAGCTTTCATCGGCGATCCGGCCGACTTCTTCAGCGCAACTGCTGGGTTGAGAACTGGCTTCAATCGATCGATCGATCAATCAATCAATCAATCAATCAACCAGTCAATCAATAATTCATTAGTTAGTTGATCATCAAACAAATCGAAATATCATCCAATTAATTGCCAAAATCCAAACAGTTTACCAACCCGACACTCAGCAAATTAATACGAGCGTATCCATCACTCACTGACATACTTCATTCATCAACAAGCCATCAATCAACAATCAATCACCCAACCAGCAAATAGCTGGTCAGTTTGGTAATAAGTCACCCGATGAAATAATGGCGTTCAATTAAACAATCTAATCTGTCATCCAGGTGATCATTTCACAGGTCAGATTATCATCAAAATAATCACAAAAGGAATTAACAGTTAATCAATCAAATGAATGAATCTTGGACCCTATGTCACCTTTTAATTGGAAGAAGACTCAGAATTTGAGCTTATTCGATGTATACCTTCCTAAAGTCGCAATAAATCATACAATATGAAGAGGAGGAAGGTGGAGTGAGGCCGCATTAGATCTATGATTTAACGGTTCTATAAACATGTCTCAGGACTTGAGAGCACTCCTTGAGTATTCAATACTTGATATGAACATGATAACGTATACAATATAACATACGTTGATATTCAAACCCTTGACTCTAATAATACAATATTGAATGGTTACGATCGATTTAGCACAATAATACTGTTGACAGTTGGTTAGACATTTTTCAAATTATATTTTTTCTGTTAGTTTAGATTTATTATTTTCTTTCGTCTATTCATCATTATCATCAGGTGCCCTGCAGCATGGCGTTGGAGATCATGGATTTCCATCTGTCTCTATCTCTCGTTGCCCCTAGCATCTCCCCCACCCTCCTCGTCCCCAGCCACTCTGCAAGTCCGTCCAGCATTTTCTCCTTGGTCTACCCGGTGCTCTCTTTCCCTCCAGCTTTCCCGTTGTGACCAGGTGCTCCAAATCCCCCTTCCTCATAAAATGGCCTATAAATGTTGCCTGTCTTTTCCTAATCTTCCTTATGAGTGATCTACTTGTGTCTGCCTCCATCAAGACTGTCTCGTTTTTTTCTTTGCTGTCCATGGAACTCTCAACATTCTTCTTAGAAACCACATCTCGGCTGCCTCAGTCTTGTTCTTGCTTTGTTTGTTGACCGTCCACGCCTCGCATCCGTACAACAGTATTGGTTCTATATAACATTCAAGAACTCTCTTCCTGATGTTAATTGACAGGCATTTGTTGGTAAGAATGCTTGTCATCTTCTTGAATGCTGTTTTGGCTTGGCCGATTCTGCCGCTATTTTGATGTGCATCTGCCGTCTGATGAAATGATCGTTCCCAGGTATTTAAATTTATCAACCTGTGTCAAGGTTGTGCCATTTGCTGTTATTTTGCATGAGGGGATTTCATGTTTTTTACTGATCACCATGACTTCAGTCTTCCTGCTGTTTAGTTCCAACCTCTTTCCTTTGCTTTCTATTTCTAGTATATTCACAAGGTTTTGAGGTCTCTTTCACTTTCTGCAATTAGCACGGTGTCATCTGCGCATCGAATGTTGTTCATCATTTTCCCTCCAACCTTTAATCCAGTTTTCTAGGTTTCTCATGATGTTTTCGTCTATTAATGGCATGAAAAACAAACCTGGACACATTGTATCTGTGGTGTGAACTTATTGCTTTGAGTGATATTTGAACTGACTCTTTTAGGATTTTTATTCTTAGATCTGAGTATATGAAATGACGCTCATTTTAACCTTATCTTGCAAAATGGGCATGCTTTTTTGTGAGCACATCCTGTAACAATGTGTATTATTATTGAGTGGTAGTACACTGAATCGTAACTGAGTAATAGCAACTCTAAAACAATACGTATCCATGTTGGAAATATATTTTTCTTTTTCAAAAATTGTTTTGAAAGATCTGTAGTTCCCGTATCTCTCGCGATCTCTGATTGCTCCAGTCCATCCTTGGATATACAAGTCAACAAGTCTTTGTCTGAAATGTTTAAAAATGCTTTTACATCTGCTACTCCTGCCTGCATCCATACGATGTTAAATCCAGTCTCGCACAAGATTTTCCTTACATTTGATACCCAACAATCCTTTCCATTTATGCTAGTTCTAGTAGCATACAGTAAGCTTTATGTGGTAATCTTTCTACATCCATTTGTAACAGTTTAAA
>JAPXFY010000027.1:42249826-42472326 GCA_030674185.1 Monoplex corrugatus | reverse complement strand
CTGATGCACGTTAAGACATTTGTACAAGCAAGGTGAGGGTGAGAGTGGGGGTGTGGAGCAGACACAGAGAGAGAGAGAGAGAGAGAGAGAGAGAGAGAGAGAGAGAGAGAGAGAGCAGATGTTTGAGAGAAACAGAGAGTGTCTGTGTGCACCAGGTAATGAATGGTCTTAGTGTTCTGCTAGGGAGGGCTGGATTGCAGAAGATCCTCAGAAGAGGAGCCCCACTCAAGCAAGTGTTCAGGCCTAAACTTAACCCCTTACACTCTAAGGGGACAGGGCTGCACCCAGGTCATGACTTTTGGCTGCCCTTCTGCTTGTTGCTATTCTCCCCCCCCTCCCCCCAACCTGGGTTCGAAACCGTGGCTTCAAAGTGGTCTGGTATTTCTGCTGTCACTCTCCTTCCCCCCCCCCCCAGCCCCCCTCCCCCGTTTTTTTTTCCTTCCCACCTGGATGCGAACTCACTCCTCTGGGGCCAATCCACCGATTGACACGTCTTAACCACTTAGCTATCAGACACTGGCACAGGTGGAAGATGGAAATTTTAATTGGCATGGGCGGGCCTGCAGGGGGCTGGTAGATAGCGTGAGGGAATCAAAGGGTTAAGTTAATTTTGTGGTAGACAAGGTGAGGGAATCAAAGGGTTAAATTTTTGCGGTTGGTGGATAGGGTGCGGGAGTCAAAGGGTTAATAATTTTGTTTATCCATAAGCACACCTAGGACGCCCTAGCATCCGCTATGCAATCGGGTGTCACGTCCCCGCTGCAGCTGTCATCACTGTCAAAACTGATTCACCTCTGTCCTTTGCGGCGCCAAGCAGCGACGGACAGACATACTCATCATCATCACCATGTGCCCTGCCACATGGCGTTGGCGATCATGGCCCTCTATACGCATCTGTCACTTGTTGCCGAAAGTACATCTTCCACCCTCTCTGTCTTCAACCACCCTGCAAGTCCATCCACTATTTTTTCCTTGGGTCTAACTGGTGCTGTCTTTCCCTTCAACTTTTCTGTTGTGACCAGATGCTCTAATTCCCCTTTCCTCGTAAAAAGACCTATGAATGTTGCCCGTCTTTTCCTAATCTTCCTTATGAATGATCTTCTTGTGTCTGCCTCCATCAAGACTGTCTCGTTTGTTTTCTTTGCTGTCCATGGAACTCTCAACATTCTTCTTACAAACCACATCTCGGCTGCCTCAATCTTGTTCTGGCTTTGCTTGTTGATCATCCACGCCTCACAACCGTATGACGTTATCGGTTCTATATAACATTCAAGAACTCTTTTCCTGATGTTAATTGATAGGCATTTGTTGGTAAGAATGCTTTTCATCTTCTTGAATACTGTTTTGGCTATATAACATTCAAGAACTCTCTTCCTGATGTTAACCGATGGGCATTTGTTGGTAAGAATGCTTTTCATCTTCTTGAATGCTGTTTTGGCTTGGCCGATTTTGCTGGCTATTTTTGATGTGCATCTGCCGTCTGGTGAGATGAATGTTCCCGGATATTTAAACTTATCAACCTGTCTCAAGGTTGTGCTGTTTGCTGTTATTTTGCATGAGGGGATTTCATGTTTTTTACTGATCACCATGACTTCAGACGTACTGCAAGACAAATAACGTCGTTTCCTGAAGTCATACTGTGCAGACCTGCCCGGCAACACCAGACGACAAGTAAAGCCCCATAGAGCCAACGTCACCACCATCACCACCACCACCATCTTCACCACCACCACCACAGCCAGTCTCCATGCCAATCCTGACGACCGACGCAGCAGCCAAATCCACCACCACTTAAAGTGCAGCAGTCTTGTAAAACTACCCAAGAGGCAAGATCTCTGAGAAACGTTTCCAGTTCCATAAGCAGGCCCGTTCCTTTAATAATAAGGATAAATGTTCATTTATAACAATCATCATCATCATCAAGTGCACTGACACATGGCGTTGGCGATCATGGCCCTCCATATGTTTCTATCCCTTGTTGCCGCAAGCATATCTTCCACCCTCTCTGTCTTCAGCCGCTCTGCAAGTCCATCCAATATTTTTCCCTGGGTCAACCTGGTGTTCTCTTTCCCTCATGCTTTCCTGTTGTGACCAGGTGCTCCAATTCCCCTTTCCTTATAAAATGGCCTATAAATGTTGCCTGTCTTTTCCTAATCTTTCTTATGAATAATTTAAACAACAACAACAACAATAACAATAATAATATTCATGAGGAATTATGATGTTGAGTGTGATGATAATTAGGATAATGTTGATGATGATGATGATGATGATGATGATGATGATGATGATGATAAGAAGAAGAAGAAGCAGCAGCAGCAGCAGAAGAAGAAGAAGAAAAGAAAAGAAGAAGAGATGATGATGATGATGATGATGATGATGATTTCACTTATGTATATGCAAATAGTCCATGTTAGCTGCATGCTTATCGCACTTTACTGGAATAGAACAAACAATGAGCGTGTGCACACACACACACACACACACACACACACACACACTCCACACACACACACACACACACACTCACACACACACACACACACACACACTCACACACACACACACACACACACACCACACTCACACACACACACATACTACACACACACACACACACCACACACACACACACACACACACACATGCTGAACAAGAGTACAAATACCCAGTAAGAGGAAAGGGCATTTATGGACATAAGGTGAAAGACCCTTTGGCGTGTGATCAGCCCATACCACTGTAAACGCATAATTTCTAATCCTTGATATCATATACTTGGTGACCGCCTTGAGGATTAAGCAGACAAAATGATTATTGTGCGACTGTACATCACACCAAGCCTGTCAATTGGAAAACGTGACCGGTAACATCTAAGGGAAATAACCACTGCCCAGAATACACTTGGATTTACAGACAGTACTCTCCCTTTAATTACCAACACGGTTGATGCTCGATGAAGATTCAAACTTGAGAAAACAGATCACAATACCTTGCCTCTTAATATACATACCATCCAACATCATAACCACGGAGAGGATTCATTCAGCGTATGAATCATTCATTCGTATATTAACGCTATTTTTGAGATGTTGGAATTTTCTATTTATGTTGCCAGGAACTCTACCCCATGGAGAGTAGAAGAGAAGAGGGGGCGCGGGAGGGGGAGGAGTCTCTTTCAGTATAAAGAGTATCCCCACCTTATGGGAATTCTGTACAAGAAATTTCCTCTTTTCTGTCGCTCTCGTTTCTCGGTTCTCCTTGCTCCTTTGCTTTCTATCGTCTCTTCCTTTCATTTTCTGTCTTGCCGGCCCATTAACCTGTATGTGTTCCAAAAAGTCTTCCATACTTTCTCCAAGGATTGGTAAATAATAATAATAATAATAATAATGTTTATTTGTATAGCGCATATTCCATATAAAAACATGCTCACCAGCGCTTTACATTTCGCAAGAAAGGCAAAAGGTGATAAAAAATGTTCACAATTACATACACAATAAGATAACAACAAACGTTAAAGCTATACAAGTAAGAAGACACATAAGAAACCACAGAATATTAAAATTTAAACACTGACTTATGTAATGAAGAAAGATTAACAATTTTTCATATGAATAAAGAGGCATACTGTGTTTATATATTGCTGCGTGTGTGTGCTTGCGTACGTGTGTGTGTACATGTGTGTGCGCGTGCGTGTGCGTTGCTGTGCGCGTGTGTTTGTAAGAATGTTGTGTGTGTGTGTGTGTGTGTGTGAGAGAGAGAGAGAGAGAGAGAGTGTGTGTGTGTGTGTGTGTGTGTGCGTGTGCTATGTTTGCATGCGTGTGCGTGTGTTTATGCATGCAATAGTTGTACATAAAATTATAATCAATATTTTGAATGAAGATAAAAACAGAAAAATTCTAATCCATATACAGGAAAAACATTACAACTTCAGTATTACAGCATTAATACCTTGACAATCAAAATTCCTCACAAATTATGAACTATTCGCATATCATACATCACAATTTACATACAAAGATTTGAATGGGTAGCCTACATGTACTAACTGCATTTTTGGCTCAAAGAAAATGTAATGTGCAGAAACAATTTTAGGTAATTCACGCCAGTTTTACATATGTTCTAGCGTACTTAGTTGTGTTTCTATATTTATGTTTCTATATTTGTACTCAGGTTTTTTAACACACACACCCTTCCAGGTGATACAGTGGATGGAGTGGACAAGGCTAGAGGCATCTCCTTAGATTATGTGCACAAATGCATTGATATGTGTACATGATTTTCTTTTCCTTGTTCCCATGATCGTTTTCAGGTTCAGAGAGGTGTTCAGACGGTTATAGCCCTGATATGGCTCTGCTAGCAATTTGTTGTTAACTAAGTAACATAACTCTTGAGAGTCACGGAGTTATCTCCCATGTAGAATTTCGCAAACCCAACACAGTTTGCGCTACCCATTCAGCTAGCATAGACGCAGCCACAAAGGAATTCCTTAAGGAATGTTCTGAGCTTACCACTTTATGCTTTGTGGCTGCGTCTATGCTAGCTGAATGGGTAGCGCAAACTGTGTTGGGTTTGAGAAATTCTACACGGGAGATAACTCCGTGACTCTCAAGAGTTATGTTACTTAGTTGATATTTAATATTCTCCCTGCTTCCCTCTTATTTCCTTTGGTATTACAATTTGTTGTTAGTCAAGGCTGCGCGTAAGAATACCGTTTTGTTAACATCGTGATAGAGACTCGACTGTGTGGTGTCAGTCTTCCCAATGAGCTCATATCACGCTCATTTCTGGATAGGAGCCGAAAAATCCTGCAATGATTTTTGAAGGAATGATGGGGATTCGAACCCCAACCTTCCAGTCGGTAGTCCGTTATGCAAACCAATACACCACGGCAACTGGTACAGTTATGGGTTTTATGTCTATTTTTGCATCAGCCTTTCACTCCAACAACCTAGGCTATATTGTAATGAAATGTTTATTGAAATCTATATTCCTATCTGTATTCACTCCAACAACCTAGGCTATATTGTAATGAAATGTATATTGAAATCTATATTCCTATCTGTATTCACTCCAACAACCTAGGCTATATTGTAATGAAATGTATATTGAAATCTATATTCCTATCTGTATTCACTCCAACAACCTAGGCTATATTGTAATGAAATGTTTATTGAAATCTATATTCCTATCTGTATTCACTCCAACAACCTAGGCTATATTGTAATGAAATGTATATTGAAATCTATATTCCTATCTGTATTCACTCCAACAACCTAGGCTATATTGTAATGAAATGTATATTGAAATCTATATTCCTATCTGTATTCACTCCAACAACCTAGGCTATATTGTAATGAAATGTAATATTGAAATCTATATTCCTATCTGTATTCACTCCAACAACCTAGGCTATATTGTAATGAAATGTATATTGAAATCTATATTCCTATCTGTATTCACTCCAACAACTAGGCTATATTGTAATGAAATGTATATTGAAATCATTCACTCCAACAACCTGGGCTATATTGTAATGAAATGTATATTGAAATCTATATTCCTATCTGTAATGTTACAAATAATCCAGCCCACCAGTACGAACAGATTGCACCAACTAAAAGACCATTCTTAGACAGACTATACAACAAGAAGCCCACTGTAAACGCTTTATTGTGAACAAACAACAACAGTTCAAAGAAAAACAACAACGGCTCAAAATAAGTACTGGAAGAATGCCTTTAATTTATTGTTCGTGTCTTTATCAAAATATTCAAATGTCAGCTTGAGAGTGCATGTACATGTGATTGTACGTCTTTGTGCAATCTGTGTGTGTGTGTGCGTGCGTGCGTGCGTGTGTGTATGTGTTTATGTGTTTTTGATCATAAATGAGCATAGATTGATTTTATCAAGATTTTGCGCTATATAATATTGTAATTATTATAAATTATTATAAACACCTATCTGTATATTTGGATTGTCATGTATGATATCCATGTAAGTGTGTGTTCTACAATAATGCCGTTTATATTTGTATTGTATGAATTCATGTCTAAACTTGAATAAAAAAGAAAAGAAAAAAAAAAGAAAAAAAAAACCTGGAAGAATATGTTACCTTAACGAAATCTTACCCGTGCTATGAAAGACTGAAAAATCAGAAACTGATGTTAACAAAAACAAAATAAAACAAAACAAAAAAGTATATCGATATTGACTGCTATCAATGACTCAACGAAATCTTACCCGAACTACGAAAGACTGTGGAAAATCACATACAGGTGTTAACAAAAAATTAATGATATACATCGATACTGGCTACTATCAAAATGAAGTCGATATCAGCAGCATCAAACTAAAGCAGTTATCATTATCCAAATATAAAGCGTCCTTCAGACTCGAGATTTGTTTTAAAAATGGGATATAAAATCTGATTCTCTAACGTTCCTTTAGTTGTACATAGACCACCAAAGAGTACATCAGAAGAAACAAGACTGAAATTAATGACCATAATTTAGATACTAAAGCTTCAAAAGCAATAAACTGTGTTAAGAAAGGATCACGAACATATTATTATGATTTATTTAAAAAGACGATATAATTCAATATAAAGCCTTTTATGAGTTGGGAAAAGAAGATGAACACTTGAGAAGACCGGATAATGGTCTTAAAATGACAAAGAAATAAAAGAAATACAAATAAACTAGTTCCAGCTTAAAATTTGCGACAGGATTCTTGTTCTAAGATGTGTGTATCATCGAGATGTATTTGTGTATATCATCATCATCTTTCAGGCTGCTTTTAAGTACATGAAATAGAGGATGTTTTCTTCTCGTTTTTGCATTTACAAATAAACTTCGAAAGGAAAACAGTAACATCAAATTTAAAACTTTCGCGAGCTAAACAATCTCATCAAATGTAAACGTTTTGCAAGCTAAACAATCACATCAAATGTAAAAATTTTGCAAGCTAAACAATCACATCAAATGTAAACGTTTTGCAAGCTAAACAATCACATCAAATGTAAACGTTTTGCAAGCTAAACAATCACATCAAATGTAAAAATTTTGCAAGCTAAACAATCACATTTGCAAGCTAAACAATCACATCAAATTAAAAAATTTTTGAAGCTAAACAATCACATTTGCAAGCTAAACAATCACATTAAATGTAAAAGTTTTGCAAGCTAAACAATCCCATTTGCAAGCTAAACAATCACATCAAATGTAAAAGTTTTGCAAGCTAAACAATCCCATTTGCAAGCTAAACAATCACATCAAATGTAAACATTTTGCAAACTAAACAATCACATCAAATGTAAAAGTTTTGCAAACTGAACAATAACATCAAATGTAAAAGTTTTGCAAGCTAAACAATAACATCAAATGTAAACATTTCGCAAGCGTTTAGCAATAACACCAATAACACCATCACATCAAATGTAAAAATTTTGCAAACTAAACAATCACATCAAATGTAAAAGTTTTGCAAACTGAACAATAACATCAAATGTAAAAGTTTTGCAAGCTAAACAATAACACCAAACGTAAACATTTTGCAAGCTAAACAATCACACCATATGAAAAACATTTTACAAGCTAAACAATCACACCATATGAAAAACATTTTACAAGCTAAACAATCACACCATATGAAAAACATTTTACAAGCTAAACAATCACACCAAACGTAAACATTTTGCAAGCTAAACAATCACACCATATGAAAAACATTTTACAAGCTAAACAATCACACCAAACGTAAACATTTTGCAAGCTAAACAATCACACCATATGAAAAACATTTTACAAGCTAAACAATCACACCAAACGTAAACATTTTGCAAGCTAAACAATCACACCATATGAAAAACATTTTACAAGCTAAACAATCACACCAAACGTAAACATTTTGCAAGCTAAACAATCACACCATATGAAAAACATTTTACAAGCTAAACAATCACACCAAATGTAAAAAACATTTGCAAGCTAAACAACCACAGCAAACGCAAAAGAATTGCCAGTTAAACAATCATATCAAATGTAAAAAAAATTGCCAGTTAAACAATCATATCAAATGTAAAAAAAAACTGCCAGTTAAACAATCATATCAAATGTAAAAAAACTGCCAGTTAAACAATCATATCAAATGTAAAAAAAAACTGCCAGTTAAACAATCATATCAAATGTAAAAAAAAATTGCCAGTTAAACAATCATATCAAATGTAAAAAAAAACTGTCAGTTAAACAACCATATCAAATGTAAAAAAAACTGTCAGTTAAACAACCATATCAAATGTAAAAAAAAATTGCCAGTTAAACAACCATATCAAATGTAAAAAAAAACTGCCAGTTAAACAACCATATCAAATGTAAAAAAAAATTGCCAGTTAAACAACCATATCAAATGTAAAAAAAAAACTGCCAGTTAAACAACCATATCAAATGTAAAAAAAAATTGCCAGTTAAACAACCATATCAAATGTAAAAAAAAACTGCCAGTTAAACAACCATATCAAATGTAAAAAAAAAACTGTCAGTTAAACAACCATATCAAATGTAAAAAAAAACTGTCAGTTAAACAACCATATCAAATGTAAAAAAAAACTGTCAGTTAAACAATCATATCAAATGTAAAAAAAAACTGTCAGTTAAACAATCATATCAAATGTAAAAAAATTGCCAGTTAAACAATCATATCAAATGTAAAAAAATTGCCAGTTAAACAACCATATCAAATGTAAAAAAATTGCCAGTTAAACAACCATATCAAATGTAAAAAAACTGCCAGTTAAACAATCATATCAAATGTAAAAAAACTGTCAGTTAAACAACCATATCAAATGTAAAAAAACTGTCAGTTAAACAACCATATCAAATGTAAAAAAACTGCCAGTTAAACAACCATATCAAATGTAAAAAAACTGTCAGTTAAACAATCATATCAAATGTAAAAAAACTGCCAGTTAAACAATCATATCAAATGTAAAAAAACTGCCAGTTAAACCATTCATATCAAATGTAAAAAAAAACTGCCAGTTAAACCATTCATATCAAATGTAAAAAAAAACTGCCAGTTAAACCATTCATATCAAATGTAAAAAAAACTGCCAGTTAAACAATCATATCAAATGTAAAAAAAACTGCCAGTTAAACATTCATATCAAATGTAAAAAAAAACTGCCAGTTAAACCATTCATATCAAATGTAAAAAAAACTGCCAGTTAAACCATTCATATCAAATGTAAAAAAAACTGCCAGTTAAACAATCATATCAAATGTAAAAAAAACTGCCAGTTAAACAATCATATCAAATGTAAAAAAAACTGCCAGTTAAACCATTCATATCAAATGTAAAAAAAAACTGCCAGTTAAACAATCATATCAAATGTAAAAAAAAACTGCCAGTTAAACAATCATATAAATGTAAAAAAAAAACTGCCAGTTAAACAATCATATCAAATGTAAAAAAAAACTGCCAGTTAAACCATTCATATCAAATGTAAAAGTTTTGCAAGCAGAACAATCATATCCAAGGCATCATCTGATCTGACACTGACATCAGCGCAAAAAAGAAAAAAAAAAGAAAGAAAGAAAACAGAAAACAAGCACTTTCACTGACATCTACATGTATAAAACCGGGATCTGGGGTCCAACTCATCTTTCTTTCCAAGCACTTACATTTGTACCAAAGGACCAAAAGTGTATGCTTTAACAGTTTGGCAACAGCTAGGGTTTTAAAACATAGGTTTGTTGCAAAAACAAAAACAAAAACATATAGAAAATGAATTAAACTGAAATGTGGTGATATAGACGTCTCTTGAGGGAGAGCTGGAAAAACAAGAGAAGTGACAAGAGCATACTCGACGAGCTTGAAAACCCGAAAAAAAACTTGTACAGGTCATCCTTAAAAAGAAACTGATCTTCTTTGCACATGTGTGCAGAAACAACAAAATTCACTCTCACGAAAGATGTCATTCAGGGAAAAGTCGCGGGCAAAAGAGGAAGGGGAAGACCACGAACGAATTACCCGAGAAACATCAAGGAATGGACAGGTCGTAACTGTCCAGAGATTTTCAACCTGGCTGAGGAAAGACGGACGTGGAGGACAGAGATCTGGAGAGCAGTGCGGGCAGCCAACATTCCAAGGAGTGATGCTGTAAATTGACCAACTGACCGACCGACTGACTGACTGACTGACTGATCGACCGACTTTGTTGCAAAAGGAAGACAGTAACCAGACACTGTATTTTTCGTCTTCAAAGCAACAAGAATATTCAGAAAACATAACAGTGCGTGTGTCTCAGGGAACAGAAAGCCGTTTGTTTATTTTCTATGTTAACACAATTTTTTCTTCAACACCTGATGCCAACTATCACCACACCCCTTTAAACTTTACCAAATGTTTTGACATTACGCTTCTGGGAGCAAACATTTACCAATAAAGACACATTTAAAAACACAACAAAAAAATTTTAAAAAACTACTTTCCCCCTGAAAAAAACACCGAAAAATTTTAGGCTGTGCCATATCAGTCATAACAATAATAATGTAAACTTTACGGTCGTGTCATTCTATGTGTGTGTGTGTGCGCGCGCGCGCGTGCGTGCTTGTGTGTGTGTGTGCCTGTGTGTGCCAGATTGTGATGTGTGTGTGTGTGTATGTGTGTGTGCGTACGTATGTGTGTGTGCGTGTGTGTGTGCCACTTGTGTGTGTGTGTTTGTGTACCATGTTTTGTGTGTGTGTGTGTGTGTGTGTGTGTGTGTGTGTGTGTGTATGTGTGTGTGTGTATTACACTTTTCTAACAAGAGAGCAGGTGAAAGAAAACGCAGACTGGCATTCTTTACATTGATCAAGTCAGCCTACTTACCACGCCACGAACTGTATCAAGTCTTCACAAGATGGCGGTGTGGCGGCTTCAATCGCTCTAACGTTGTTATGTGGAGTAGTGTGTCTTATTATAGGAGGTCTGTGGTAGGAATTGATTAATCTCACGTCCGACACAACTATACCATAGAAACCCGCCTCCAGATAACATGACTTAGTGTCCCCTGCCTCTGGATAACATGATACAGTGTCCCCTGCCTCTGGATAACATGAAACAGTGTCCCCTGCCTCTGGATAACATGATACAGTGTCCCCTGCCTCTGGATAACATGATACAGTGTCCCCTGCCTCTGGATAACACGATACAGTGTCCCCTGCCTCTGGATAACACGATACAGTGTCCCCTGCCTCTGGATAACACGATACAGTGTCCCCTGCCTCTGGATAACATGAAACAGTGTCCCCTGCCTCTGGATAACACGATACAGTGTCCCCTGCCTCTGGATAACACGATACAGTGTCCCCTGCCTCTGGATAACATGAAACAGTGTCCCCTGCCTCTGGATAACACGATACAGTGTCCCCTGCCTCTGGATAACATGATACAGTGTCCCCTGCCTCTGGATAACATGATACAGTGTCCCCTGCCTCTGGATAACATGATACAGTGTCCCCTGCCTCTGGATAACATGATACAGTGTCCCCTGCCTCTGGATAACACGATACAGTGTCCCCTGCCTCTGGATAACAGATACAGTGTCCCCTGCCTCTGGATAACAGATACAGTGTCCCTGCTCTGGATAACATGATACAGTGTCCCTGCCTCTGGATAACATGATACAGTGTCCCCTGCCTCTGGATAACATGATACAGTGTCCCCTGCCTCTGGATAACATGATACAGTGTCCCCTGCCTCTGGATAACATGATACAGTGTCCCCTGCCTCTGGATAACACGATACAGTGTCCCCTGCCTCTGGATAACACTGATACAGTGTCCCCTGCCTCTGGATAACATGATACAGTGTCCCCTGCCTCTGGATAACATGATACAGTGTCCCCTGCCTCTGGATAACATGATACAGTGTCCCCTGCCTCTGGATAACATGATACAGTGTCCCCTGCCTCTGGATAACAGATACAGTGTCCCCTGCCTCTGGATAACACGATACAGTGTCCACCTGCCTCTGGATAACATGATACAGTGTCCCCTGCCTCTGGATAACAGATACAGTGTCCCCTGCCTCTGGATAACATGATACAGGTACCCCTGCCTCTGGATAACATGATACAGTGTCCCCTGCCTTGGATAACATGATACAGTGTCCCCTGCCTCTGGATAACATGATACAGTGTCCCCTGCCTCTGGATAACACGATACAGAGACCACACCTCTGGATAACATGATACAGAGACCACACCTCTTGATAACACGATACAGAGACCACACCTCTGGATAACATGATACAGAGACCACACCTCTGGATAACATGATACAGAATGCCCACCTCCAGGTAACATAATACAAGTCCCCGTCTCCAGATAACACGATACAAGTCCCTTGTTCACTTATCAACATGATTTATTGTACCATCACCCTAATTCCCTCAGCCCGGCTTTCAACACAACCCCCTTACCCCACACAAACAACAACAAAAGGACCCTCCCACAACACAAAGGAAACACCTCCCACAACAACAACCAAAAAGGAAACCCCCCACACAACAACAAACAACAAAGGAAACCCCCAACAACAACAAAGGAAACTCCAACAACAACAAAGGAAACCCCCCACAACAACAAAGGAAACTCCCACACAACAACAAAAAAAGGAAACCCCCAACAACAAACAAAGGAAACCCCAACAACAACAAAAAGGAAACCCACCAACAACAACACAAAGGAACCCACCCCAACAACAACAAAAGGAAACTCCCAACAACAACAAAGGAACCCCCCCCAACAACAACAACAAAGGAAACTCCCAACAACAACAAAGGAACCCCCCCAACAACAACAAAGGAAACTCCCAACAAACAACAAAGGAATCCACAACAACAACAACAAAGGAAACCCCACAACAACAACAAAGGAACCCCCACAAACAACAACAAAGGAAATCCCCAACAACAAACACAACAAAGGAACCCCCCCCCCAACAAAGGAACCCCCCAACAACAACAACAAAGGAAAACCCCAACAACAACAAAGCAAACCCCCAACAACAAAGCAACCCCCCCCCCAACAACAACAAAGGAAACTCCCAACAACAACAAAGAAAACCCCAACAACAACAACAAAGGAAACCCCCAACAACATGAACAACAAAGGAAACTCCCAACAACAACAAAGGAAACCCCCAACAACAACAAAGGAAACCCCACAACAACAAAGGAAACTCCCACAACAACAAAGGAAACTCCCAACAACAACAAAAAGGACCCCACCCCCAACAACAAAAGGAAACCCCCCAACAACAACAAAGGAAAACTCCCAACAACAACAAAGGAAACCCCCAACAACAACAAAGGAAACTCCCAACAACAACAAAGGAAACTCCCAACAACAAAGGAAACTCCCAACAACAACAAAGGAAACTCCCCAACAACAACAACAAGGAAACCCCCAACAACAACAACAAGGAAACCCCCAACAACAACAACAACAAAAAGGACCCCACCCCCAACAGCAACAACAACAAAAAGGACCCCACCCCCAACAGCAACAACAACAAAAAGGACCCCACCCCCAACAGCAACAACAACAAAAAGGACCCCACCCCCAACAGCAACAACAACAAAAAGGAACCACCACCACCCAACAACAACAAAAACAACAGCAAAAAGGAAATGCCCAACAACTACAAAAGTAAGGAAACCCCCAACAACAACAACAACCACAACAACAACAAAAAGGAAAGAAATCAAGAAAAAAAGAAAACACATACATGTACACTGTGTCCGCCACATTTCCCCTTCAATCGTCTTTTCTATGTCAAACATCAGTAGCTTTATACTGAACCCCCAGATGAAAAGAGTGGCAGAATGGTTCAGACGTTCGCCTGCCAATAACTAAACTCGTGGTTCCAGGGTCCGTTCCCCGTAGAGGCCTCGACTTTTCTCCTCAGTTTAATTGGAAAATCGAACAGAACGTCCAGTCCTTTAGAAGGGGACGAAAAACGAGTCGGACCCGTGCGCCTTCTTGCCTGCGCAGGCTAAAGAACCCACAGGAGTTGAAAATCGCGAAGAGCAGGGTATTTATTCTTGGCTGCCCTGGTATAAAACATTAGGGAGATAGGCCGACTTTCCAGGTCCCTCCCATTAAAAGTCAAATAAGCTTAGCTTTTGTGCCTTTCAAAAGTCTTGACCAAGAAAAAAATAAGGTGGCGCTGCACTGCGGCGACGTGCTCTCAAAGGGGAGAGCAGCCCGAGTTTCAAATGGTAAATCCATTGTGACAAAAGGAATGAAAATGTATATAAGTTATCAGAAAGATATATGGCTGCCAAGAGAAACGAATCAAAGAACAGCAAGAAAAGGGAAAGTACTCCAGCTCTGGGTTCTAGTGGCAGACTACCTTAAAATATCATGGGCCATCAGAGCTTGCTGAAACAGTAATGGAACGGAGACAGACGATGTTATCGCTTATTACAGTTAACAAAAGTTAAGAAGAAACACCCAGGGGTGCTGGATGGGACCCAGCGCAACAATGCCTCACCACTGGCGAAACAATTACCTCCTTCCAGCTCTTGACACCACCACGCGGTAGCCATTTCATTTATGATAAAATACAGGAAATAAATCGTGACAAATCTGAGGATTAAGGCCCCTTACATTTGGTCAGCTTTTAGCACTGAATGTATACAATGTGACAAATCTGAGGATTAAGGCCCCTTACATTTGGTCAGCTTTTAGCACTGAATGTATACAATGGACTGACGGTATCTTCATTTTGGATCACTGTTATCTGCGCTTTGTTATGATTTCAAAATCGTGTGCTTTACCAGAAAGTTGTAATCGGTTATTCCAATGATCTGTTGAATCAAAAGAAATGCACGTGGCGGTCCCAGTTATGACTACATATAATATACAAGGGAAAGTGGCTGTACTAGACGGTCACACATTTTTCTGTTTGCTTTTATCAGTATGACCAGCATACATACTCTGGTCTGTAGTGACACTAAAGAGTAATGAGGTGTGTTAGTATTTGAGTTACAAGCGTGGGTTTGGAATTCTAGGGGGGGAGGGATTAACCCTTTGAATCCCGTACCCTATCCACCAACTGCAAAAACTTAACCCTTGGTGAGGTTATCAAAGAGTTCAGTTTTTGTTTTGGCTTGCATAGTTGACAATGCAGGGTGCTGGTGGACAGGGTGAGGGATTCAAAGGGTGAAAACAGAGTCTGTAGGAGTCGGAATCCAGTTTAGCCAAAACTTCACATGAAAACGAAAGTAATGAATCTGGACCCCAACCCCTTTGTCGTTTGTGCAGTCTATCAAGTGTTACATGTTCCATGTCTACCTCAGCACTGAGGAAGGAGCTGATCTCCTTGACTGAGGAGCAGAAGCGATTTGAATCACAGTTTGTGGTCCTCTGCCAGCACTCAGAAGTCCATTGTGTACTCGTTCTTGGTGACGACGGAGCCACACTTGCACAACGCTTCTTGTTGATCCCACGTGATCTCCACACGCTGAGGGCAGTTGCTGCAGCGATAGCGGTCCAGAAGCTTCACCTGGAACCAAGATAATGCTTTCAGTTTAAGTTTTTGTCAAGAGAGTGTAACCACTCCTATGATTTGTGAGAAATATGTGATTATTATATTGTATGTATGTATGTATGTATGTATAAGTGTATATGTGGAGTGATTTCACATTTGTGGGTTTTGAGTCAACTTCCAAAAAACTTTTAAAGCCAAAACAGACAGATCTTTGAATTTTAATAGAATGAAACACAATAAATACAACTTACAACTATTACAAGTGACCACAATTTGTTCTCACGGGGGATAACCCCTTTTTGGAAAAAGACTGACAAATTAAAACTAGCGGTACAAGAGTCAACCCCAGCAGAAACACTTGAGAACCTCAGGTAGCTCTGTAACAGATTCCATACATTCATTTGGTCAGTTTTCCATTTGAAGTAAATCATATATAAGATGTGATTATGACATGATAAAATATGAAATGATATATGATATGACATGATATGATATGATATGATATGATATGATATGATATGATATGATATGATATGATATGGTATGGTATGGTATGATATGATATGGTATGGTATGATATGATATGATATATGATATGATATGGTATGGTATGATATGATATGATATGATATATGATGATATGATATGATATGGTATGGTATGGTATTATATGATATGATATGATATATGATAAGATAAGATATGATATGATATGATATGATATATGATATGATATGGTATGGTATGATATGATATGGTATGGTATGATATGATATGATATGATATGATATGGTATGGTATGGTATGATATGATATGATATATGATATGATATGATATATGATATGATATGTATGGTATGATATATGATATGATATGATATGATATGATATGATATGATATGATATGATATGATAATGATATGATATATGATATGATATATGATATGATATGTATGATATGATATGATTATGATATGATATGATATATGATATGATATGATTATGATATGATTGATATGATATATGATATATATTATATGATATGATATGATATGATATATGAGTATGATATGATATGTATGATATGATATGATATGATATATATATGATATGATATGATATGATATGATATGATATGATATATATGATATGATGATATGATATATATGTATGATATGTATGATATGATATGATATGATATGATATGATATGATATGATATATATGATATATTGATATGATATGATATGATATGTATGTATGATATGATATGATATGATATGATAATGATATGATATGAGATATGATATATATGATATGATATATGTATATGATATGATATGAAAAGCATACAGCAATAAAAGCCAGGACCAATACTGTGAGTGATCAATACTGTAGAGTGATCAATACTGTAGAGTGATCAATACTGTAGAGTGATCAATACACTGTAGAGTGATCAATCACTGTAGAGTGATCAATACTGTAGAGTGATCAATACACTGTAGAGTGATCAATACTGTAGAGTGATCAATACTGTAGAGTGATCAATACTGTAGAGTGACCAATACTGTAGAGTGACCAATACTGTAGAGTGATCAATACTGTAGAGTGATCCATCAGTACAAGTAAGCAGCCGCCTGTGTGCATCAGACCTTTAGCCCGAGATCCCACATGAGAGTACTCAGCAAGACAAAGCACGACCTTGGACACCATCAACCTCAATAGTTGACCCTGTATAATATGATATGGTATGGTATGAGATATGATATGATATGATATGATATGATATGATATGATATGATATGATATGATATGATATGATATGACATGACATGATATGATATGATATAATTTATATGACATGATCAATAGCCTTAAGAAAAAATACAGTTAAATGTTTCAATGCATAATCATGAACTATAAAAAAAACATGAATAATCCAGTGAAAGAAAAATAATAAACATTAACAGTAGACTACACATGCTTATGTTTTCAATAAACAAAATGAACCCTATTCCACACACACACATGAAATGGTGAGCATCTATCACACCATCTAAGAGGTCTTTACAAAACATTTATGAAAATGATTTTCCTTTCTATGAACACAATGTTCTTTAAGTATCATACAATTTTGGATTCAAAGTCATGTCCCTTTTGATCAAGATAATTCATGAACAACTATCCAAAAGGACTACACAATGATCCGGAGACAATATGTTGGGTTTGTTTCCTTACTGAATAACAGAACCTGTTATTTTCCATTGTACAAAAATTCTGTATTCTCTTTTCCACAAAAAATGGTTACTGTTTCACATCCACTTGACAATTTGCTAATCAAAAAATTTTATTATGAGACCTCTCTATGTTTTTTTGTGTGCAAGTATTTCACAAATGTAATAACTGAACCAAAAAAAGTTAGTGTTAACAAACAACTACATATGCTTTGACAGAAAAAATGTACAACCATGCCAAATTTTATTTAACCATGAAACTGATAATTTAATAACTGTCAGTGCACCACAACCATTTTGGTAAAGCATCACATTTTTTCCCATAGAATACTATTCTAGTATTACAATGAAAAATGTTCATTCATGTTCATTCACGTCGTCACTTGTTTCCACAAAAACACTTAAGCAATTGTTTAATATAAAAAACCAAAACATTATATAAATGATCATGTTCGCAAACTACGAATAGGCTGCGTATCGGACTAACCCCATCGCTGAATTATTTATCATTTAGCTTTCAAACAAAAAATATTGATTTAAAATTACCTATATTAAATTCCCATGAATACACTTCAAAAGTGTCTTAATTTACTCTAAAATAATTCAGCTTTAAACCAACTACTACAATGAAAAATTAACACAAACCTGAATTAGAGTTACTTTGATGTTTCGGGGTTGGCAACCGTTACGGCGAAAGCGCTTACGTTGCTATGGTTCCAACAACACCCGGATAAAACTGAAACGTCATTTCCGGTTTTGTAGCAGATGAAAAATGGAAAAACCTGTTAGAATTTTTTTACTGGCTACAAGAGTTTTTCACTTCGACATTCGGATGAATTTCACGCAAGCCAAAACAACCCATGCCATGCGATGGGGGGAAAAAACCCAAACAAAATGATCACTGCAAAAGTCTTAAGTCTGTGTGTAAATATTAGACACAGGTGAAATGTTGAGATTCTGCCTGGTCCAAAACAAGTGTGACTGCACGCGTTCAAGCAAACAGGAACCAGGAAAAAAAAAAAACACGAAAAAGATAAGAACGCGTATTCACTATAACCAGACAAGACAGGCGCAAATGTTCGGCCAACTGGCCTTTGTCAAGCGTAAGATCACAAACAAACAAACAAACAGACAGACAGACAAACAAACAAACAAACAAACACCAGATACAAAAATTAGGAGAAAAAGGCTGAAATCTCCCTGCTGCTCTGTCCAGTGTCAGTTTCAGATTTTGTCAAGAGAGTGTTACACTTCGACACGCGCAAAAATGTCGTGCAAGCCAAAACAACCCATGCCATGTGATGGGGAAAAAACAAACAGAAAGCCTCAAGTCTGTGCGTGAATATTAAAGTACAGATGAAATGTTGAGATTCTTCCCAGCGTTCAGTTTCTGATTTTTTTTCCCCATTAATATTAGCGTTCATCTCCTACTCAATAATGTCCTCGGGGCAGACCCAAGTGAATTCCTTTTCTTTCCGGAATACAATGTACAGTACCTCAGGCTTAAAGGACTACATCCAATTTATTTTTACCTCACTAGGCTTGAGCCAGTCTATTTATCAAACCAAAGCATTAGTGTTTCAATTTATAGGCTCCGCTGAAACTTTTTTCCTACGTGTTTGTTTTGTCTGTACTGATGTCGCTTCCGTTCATAGCCATCGAATGTATTTGTGAATTTTTGAAAGTTTCAAGCGAAGTGGACAAAAAATTAACAAACGAATAAATAAACAAGTAGATAGGTACTCATACTTGCAGTTATATCGGAACTTCCTCTTCCTCATCATCATCATCAGGTGTCCTGCCGTATGGCGTTGGCGACCATGGACTTCCAACCATCTCTATCTCTTCGTTGCCCCCAGCATCTCCCCCACCCTCCTCATCCCAGCCACTCTGCAAGTCCGTCCAGCATTCTCTCCCTGGGTCTACCTGGTGCTCTCTTTCCCTCCAGCTTTCCCGTTGTGACCAGGTGCTCCAAATCCCCCTTCCTCATAAAATGACCTATAAATGTTGCTTGTCTTTTCCTTATCTTCCTTATGAGTGATCTACTTGTGTCTGCCTCCATCAAGACTGTCTCGTTTGCTTTCTTTGCTGTCCATGGAACTCTCAACATTCTTCTGAGAAACCACATCTCAGCTGCCTCGACCCTGCTCTGGCTTTGCTTGCTGACTGTCCACGCCTCGCATCCGTACAAACAGTATTGGTTCTATATAACATTCAAGGACTCTCTTTCTGATGTTAATTGATAGGCATTTGTTGGTAAGAATGCTTATCTTCTTGAATGCTGTTTTGGCTTGGCCAATTCTGCCAGCAATTTCCGATGTGCATCTGCCATCTGATGAAATGACCGTTCCCAGGTATTTGAACTTATTAACCTGTGTCAAGGTTGTGCCATTTGCTGTTATTTTGCAGGAAGGGATTTCATGTTTTTTACTGATCACCATGACTTCAGTCTTCCTGCTGTTTAGTTCCAACCCCTTACCTTTTTGCTTTCTGTTTCTAGTATATTCACAAGATTTTGTAGGTCCCTTTCATTTTCTGCAATTAGCACGGTGTCATCTGCGTACCGAATGTTGTTTATCATTTTCCCTCCAACCTTTAATCCAGGGTCTTCTTCTTGGTTTCTCATGATGTTTTCGCTATACATGTATAGTGAAAATAGATCTGGTGACAAAACACAACCCTGTCTGACACCTCTTTTGATGTTTTGAAAAGAGCTTATATTGTTTTCTATTCTCATTGCAGCTGTTTGTTCCAAGTACACATTCCTGATTATTTGTAGATCTTTTCCATCGACATTGAGTCTCTCCAGTTGGTTGATCAATTCATCATGTCGTACCTAATCGAAAGCCTTGGTACAGTCAACGAAGCATAAATACAAATCCTTATTCATCTCGATTGACTTCCTCATACATCTGGTAAACTACCTTCCTTCGTTTTTCTTGAAACAAAAATGTTACTCGGACCCTGCCCCCTGTGCCACCTAAGGTACAATGTAGAATCATATATCACCTCATAAACTTAGATCTATGTGTTACCTCATAAGCTTACATTCACATTTACCTCATAAGCTTAGACCCACAAGTTACCTATAAGCTTGGACCCACATGTCACCTCATAAGCTTAGATCCATGTATTACTTCATAAGCTTAGATTCATGGTGCTTCATATAAACTTAGACTCACATGTTACCTGATAAGCTTAGATCCAGTTTACCTGACATAAGCTGGGATCCATGTCACAAGCTTAGATCTATGTTACCTCATAAGCTTAGGTCTATGTTACCTCATAAGCTTAGGTCTATGTTACCTCATAAGCTTAGACCTATGTTACCTCATAAGCTTAGATCTGTTACCTCACAAAAGCTTAGATCTACGTTACCTCATAACTTAGATCCATGTTACCTCATACCTTAGATCAGTATGTTACCATACATAAGTTTAGACCCATATGTTACCTCATAAGCTTAGATCCATGTTACCTCGTAACTTAGGTCCATATTATCTCACATAAGCTTAGATTCACGTTACGTCATAACTTAGATCCATGTTACCTCACATAATATCAAATACATATATCTTATAGCTTAGATCATGTTACCTCATGGGTTTAGAAACCGTAAGTTAAATCTCATAAGCTTAGATCTGTATGTTGCCTCAAAAGCTTAGATCTATATGTTACTTGACAAACTTAGATCTATGTGTTAAACATAAGCTTAGATACATAAGTTACCTCATAAGCTTGGATTAATGTTAGTTCATAAGCTTAGATCCATATGTTACCTCAGATCCCTTTGCTACCTCATAAACGTAGATCCATGTTACCTCATAAACGTAGACCCATAAGTTACCTCATAAACGTAGATCCATAAGCTACCTCATAAACGTAGATCCATAAGTTACCTCATAAACGTAGATCATAAGCTACCTCATAAACGTAGATCCATGTACCTCATAAACGTAGATCCATGTTACCTCATAAACGTAATCCATGTTACCTCATAAACGTAGATCCATGTTACTCATAAACGTAGATCCATGTTACCTCATAAACGTAGATCCATGTTACCTCATAAACGTAGATCCATAAGCTACCTCATAAACGTAGATCCATAAGTTACCTCATAAACGTAGATCCATAAGCTACCTCATAACGTAGATCCATAAGCTACCTCATAAACGTAGATCCATAAGCTACCTCATAAACGTAGATCCATAAGTTACTTCATAAACGTAGATCCATAAGCTACCTATAACGTAGATCCATAAGTTACCTCATAAACGTAGATCCATAAGCTACCTCATAAACGTAGATCCACAAGTTACTCATAAGCTTCATATCCTTTATCCAGCGTGAAAGCCAAGTGGAACTGAACACGTGCCCCCACATGGCGCGACTCCACGTCCACCGCCCGTGCTGGGATGAAGAACACTTTGACTGGGGTCATGTTCAGGCCAAGGTCAAGGTGAATAACGCCGGCAGCTTTCTGGAACTTGGGGCCTATAGTCCCTTTGCAGACTGCGAGTTTGGCCTTGGACGAGCCTGGTGGAAAAGAATTATGATGGATTTAATGAATTGCGTATGGCACCCATGTCATTGGGTCACAATTCAAAATTCTGTAGAGTCTTAGGTCTGATTTGTGTATATTGAACTAAAACAGTATGAACCAGTTGCCGTGGTGTAATGGTTAACGCAATGAGCTACCGACTGGAAGGTTGTGGGTTCCAATCCCCATCAGTCCCTTCAAAACTATATCACTGTGGGCTTTTTCGGTTCTAACCGCCTCCTACCCAGAGTTGGGCGTGCTGTGGGCTCACAGGGAAGACTGGGACCACACAGTCGAGCCTCATCCACTTCACGGATGTGCCACTGAGGGTGTTGCTCAAATCTTCTGACCAGCATCGCAGGTATCTGTATCTCTCGGGCCTGGTTGACGCTGGGATATATTATGATAGTAAGCGTAAAGTACAGCCCTGTCACGCAGTCCGTCCAATATTTTCTCCCTGGGTCTACCTGGTGTTCTCTTTCCCTCCAGCTTTCCTGTTGTGACCAGGTGCTCTAATTCCATTTTCCTCATAAAATGGCCTACATACACGTATCCATATCCCCTGTGAGTAACGGTCTTCTACCATAACATGGCCAATGTGACAGTCTGGTGCCGTGTCGTCTTGTACTTCCGTGGAGGTGAAACTAGAGACAGTAGTGCAGATTTCAATACCTGGCTGTTATGGTGCCCACGCTTCTGGCAGCTGCAAAGGAGCAAGTCAAAATATCTCCTTCCGTAAAGCTTCCTGATGTTGCCACACTAGTGTGTACTTCTTTCTTCTTCCAGTAAATGCACATGTGTAAATAGACGTTAAAACTTCTTTCTTCCTCGCTCAATTATCAAATGGAAGAAACCTGCATTATTCATGCACGGCAAAATAAACAACAGTAAGAGCTTCAAATTCATATAAGTTGTATAAGTAACAAAAGATCTACGGGCCGCACAGAATGATATAATGTATATGATGAAATGGCGCCATGATGGCATGAAATCACGCTCACTCACTCTTGATTCTGCGGTCTTCGTGGCTGACGTTGCTATTGGTTACGAGACGTTTGATTCCTTCGAGGTCTTCTCTGCCCAGCCACTCACGGGGAAAGCGAGACTTGTGGATCACTTTGCTCCCCTTCTGCATCGGTTCTAGCAACAGCTGCGCGTCAACCAGACATTCTGTGTTCCCTGTATGTAAGCCATGAGAGACGGTTAGGCACGCACAATCTCCTATCAACAGCTCCACAATCTCCCATCACTAGCCCCACACCAATCTCCCATCACTAGCCCCATACCAATCTCCTGTCACTAGCCCCACACAACAAATCTCCCGTCACTAGCCCCACAATCAATCTCCCGTCACTAGCCCCACACCAATCTCCCGTCACTAGCCCCACACCAATCTCCTGTCACTAGCCCCATACCAATCTCCTGTCACTAGCCCCACACCACAAATCTCCCGTCACTAGCCCCACAATCAATCTCCCATCACTAGCCCCACACCAATCTCCTGTCACTAGCCCCACACCACAAATCTCCCGTCACTAGCCCCACACCAATCTCCTGTCACTAGCCCCACACCAATCTCCTGTCACTAGCCCCACACCAATCTCCTGTCACTAGCCCCACACCAATCTCCTGTCACTAGCCCCACACCACAAATCTCCCGTCACTAGCCCCACACCAATCTCCCGTCACTAGCCCCACACCAATCTCCCGTCACTAGCCCCACACCACAAATCTCCCGTCCTAGCTACCAAATCTCTCTAGCCCCACACCACAAATCTTCCCGTCACTAGCCCCACAATCTCCTGTCACTAGCCCCACACCAATCTCCCGTCACTAGCCCCACACCACACCAATCTCCCGTCACTAGCCCCACACCACACCAATCTCCCGTCACTAGCCCCACAATCTCCCGTCACTATCCCCACACCACACTAATCTCCCGTCACTAGCCCCACACCAATCTCCCGTCACTAGCCCCACAATCTCCCGTCACTAGCCCCACAATCTCCCGTCACTATCCCCACATCAATCTCCCGTCACTAGCCCCACATCGATCTCCCGTCACTAGCCCCACACCAATCTCCCGTCACTAGCCCCAAACTATCCCGTCACTAGCCCCACACCAATCTCCCGTCACTAGCCCCACACCAATCTCCCGTCACTAGCCCCACACCAATCTCCCGTCACTAGCCCCACACCAATCTCCCGTCACTAGCCCCACACCAATATCCCGTCACTAGCCCCACACCGATCTCCGTCACTAGCCCCACACCCAATCTCCCGTCACTAGCCCCACACTACATCAATCTCCCGTCACTAGCCCCACACCACATCAATCTCCCGTCACTATCCCCACACCACACCAATCTCCCGTCACTAGCCCCACACCAATCTCCCGTCACTAGCCCCACACCAATCTCCTGTCACTAGCCCCACACCAATCTCCCGTCACTAGCCCCACACCAATCTCCCGTCACTAGCCCCACACCAATCTCCCATCACTAGCCCCACAATCTCCCGTCACTAGCCCCACACCAATCTCCCGTCACCAGCCCCACACCAATCTCCCGTCACTAGCCCCACACCAATCTCCCGTCACCAGCCCCACACCAATCTTCGGTCAATAGCCCCACACCACACCAATCTCCCGTCACTAGCCCCACACCAATCTTCGGTCAATAGCCCCACACCACACCAATCTCCCGTCACTAGCCCTAGAGAAATTTTGCTCGAGGCACTCAGCAGGTCGAGACTCGGCTTCAGTCTCGAGCACAAAAACTTTCTCGAGATTCCACTTTGTTTATTTTAAGTTTTTCGCCAGCATCAACCTTAGGTCATACTACCGAAGATAGCGATCCCAGGGAAGAGGGAGAAGAAGACGATGGATGACGATGGACGATGACGGGGATGACATAACGATCTCAGGATCTCAAGATTCCCTGAGTGGGATATTGTTATTGTTGTTGTTGTTTAAAGCCCAGCCGGCTGCGTAGAGCTATATCAGGGCTTTAACCACTTCAAATCATACAAAACTCCAACAAGAAAAAAAAACCACACCAAAAACAAAAGAAAAAAAGAAAAGAAAATTAAATACATATATCAATGCATTAGCGCACATAATCTAAGGACATGCCCTTGGCATTGACCACTCCGTCCAATTTATCGCACAACGTATTAAAAAAAACACCTGATTACAAAGTTAAGCGTACCTAAGGATGCCAAAACATGTATTAAAAACGGGCAAAAATGACCTAAAAATGCTTCCGCATATCTCAGTTCCCCAGAGCCAAAAAAATGCACTTAACACATGTTGCCAATTATCAATCCTAAGAGAAAGTACGTAAGACTTTATCGAACAAATACAGGTGAATGGACCAGCAAGGCAGAAAATGATAGGAAGAAATGACAGAAAGCAAAGGAACAAGTCAGAAACAGTGACAGAAAAGAGGAAATTTCTAGCACAGAATTTCCAGAATGAGGGTATACTGTTTATACTGAAAGAGCCCCCAGCATCCCCACGGGGGGTGGTCAGCTGATGAACCATCAGTAGCCTATCTGAGGACAAGAGTCTCACCTGGGCAAGACGCTGTGCCAATGCCAAGTAAGCTGAGGAGAACGAAGTGGTAGTAGACGGACTGAGGACTACAGCACACCTGATCCCACTGACGCACGCGCTCCAACACTTTCTCCAACGGGTACACCTGCACACACCGCCTTCATGCATTATGGATCAAGCCTAAAGGGCCACAACAACATGTGGTGTATCATTTCAATTCTGTTCAATAACACTTTATTCATCCACAGGGAAACTGACTTGTGCAGTCACAGACTTATATTATAATGACACACACACACACACACACACACACACACACACACACACACACACACACACACACACAACACAACACAACACAACACAACACACACACACACACACACACACACACACACACACACACACCGCACAAATTTATCAAACACACATCGCATAAAGGGGGGAAAATATCAGTCTATGCGGTGAAAAAAGTGCACATGTTGGCTGAATGTGTGAATGGCTGTGGAAATGAATGAATTCAGATAACGAGGTGTTCTCGTGCCTGGGAATATGTCCATTACAGACAGAAAAGAGACTGTATAAAATAGGTATGTCCATTACAGACAGAAAAGAGACTGTATAAAATGGGCATGTCCATTACAGACAGAAAAGAGACTGTATAAAATAGGTATGTCCATTACAGACAGAAAAGAGACTGTATAAAATGGGCATGTCCATTACAGACAGAAAAGAGACTGTATAAAATAGGTATGTCCATTACAGACAGAAAAGAGACTGTATAAAATAGGTATGTCCATTACAGACAGAAAGAGACTGTATAAAATAGGTATGTCCATTACAGACAGAAAAGAGACTGTATAAAATAGGTATGTCCATTACAGACAGAAAAGAGACTGTATAAAATAGGTATGTCCATTACAGACAGAAAAGAGACTGTATAAAATGGGCATGTCCATTACAGACAGAAAAGAGACTGTATAAAATAGGTATGTCCATTACAGACAGAAAAGAGACTGTATAAAATAGGTATGTCCATTACAGACAGAAAAGAGACTGTATAAAATGGGCATGTCCATTACAGACAGAAAAGAGACTGTATAAAATAGGCATGTCCATTACAGACAGAAAGATGGGGATACTGTATAAAATGGGCATGTCCATTACAGACAGAAATGTAGGGATACTGTATAAAATGGGCATATCCATTACAGACAGAAATGTAGGGATACTGTATAAAATGGGCATGTCCATTACAGACAGAAATGTAGGGATACTGTATAAAATGGGCATGTCCATTACAGACAGAAATGTAGGGATACTGTATAAAATGGGCATATCCATTACAGACAGAAATGTAGGGATACTGTATAAAATGGGCATGTTCATTACAGACAGAAATGTAGGGATACTGTATAAAATGGGCATGTCCATTACAAACAGAAATGTAGGGATACTGTATAAAATGGGCATGTCCATTACAGACAGAAAGATGGGGATACTGTATAAAATGGGCATGTCCATTACAGACAGAAATGTATGGATACTGTATAAAATGGGCATGTCCATTACAGACAGAAATGTAGGGATACTGTATAAAATGGGCATGTCCATTACAGACAGAAATGTAGGGATACTGTATAAAATGGGCATGTCCATTACAGACAGAAAGATGGGGATACTGTATAAAATGGGCATGTCCATTACAGACAAAAATATAGGGATACTGTATAAAATGGGCATGTCCATTACAGACAGAAAGATGGGATACTGTAAAAAATGGGCATATCCATTACAGACAGAAATGTAGGGATACTGTATAAAATGGGCATGTCCATTACAGACAGAAATGTAGGGATACTGTATAAAATGGGCATATCCATTACAGACAGAAATGTAGGGATACTGTATAAAATGGGCATATCCATTACAGACAGAAATGTAGGGATACTGTATAAAATGGGCATGTCCTTTACAGACAGAAATGTAGGGATACTGTATAAAATGGGCATATCCATTACAGACAGAAATGTAGGGATACTGTATAAAATGGGCATGTCCATTACAGACAGAAATGTAGGGATACTGTATAAAATGGGCATGTCCATTACAGACAGAAAGATGGGGATACTGTATAAAATGGGCATGTCCATTACAGACAGAAATGTAGGGATACTGTATAAAATGGGCATATCCATTACAGACAGAAATGTAGGGATACTGTATAAAATGGGCATGTCCATTACAGACAGAAATGTAGGGATACTGTATAAAATGGGCATGTCCATTACAGACAGAAAGATGGGGATACTGTATAAAATGGGCATGTCCATTACAGACAGAAATGTAGGGATACTGTATAAAATGGGCATGTCCATTACAAACAGAAATGTAGGGATACTGTATAAAATGGGCATGTCCATTACAGACAGAAATGTAGGGATACTGTATAAAATGGGCATGTCCATTACAGACAGAAATGTAGGGATACTGTATAAAATGGGCATGTCAATTACAGACAGAAATGTAGGGATACTGTATAAAATGGGCATGTCCATTACAGACAGAAATGTAGGGATACTGTATAAAATGGGCATGTCCATTCAGACAGAAATGTAGGGATACTGTATAAAATGGGCATGTCCATTACAAACAGAAATGTAGGGATACTGTATAAAATGGGCATGTCCATTACAGACAGAAATGTAGGGATACTGTATAAAATGGGCATGTCCATTACAGACAGAAATGTAGGGATACTGTATAAAATGGGCATGTCCATTACAGACAGAAATGTAGGGATACTGTATAAAATGGGCATGTCCATTCAGACAGAAAGATGGGGATACTGTATAAAATGGGCATGTCCATTACAAACAGAAATGTAGGGATACTGTATAAAATGGGCATGTCCATTACAGACAGAAATGTAGGGATACTGTATAAAATGGGCATTCCATTACAGACAAAAAATATTAGGGATTTACTGTATATAAAATGGGCATATCCATTACAGACAGAAATGTAGGGATACTGTATAAAATGGGCATGTCCATTACAGACAGAAATGTAGGGATACTGTATAAAATGGGCATGTCCATTACAGACAAAAATATAGGGATACTGTATAAAATGGGCATGTCCATTACAGACAGAAAGATGGGGATACTGTACAAAATGGGCATGTCCATTACAGACAGAAAGATGGGGATACTGTATAAAATGGGCATGTCCATTACAGACAGAAAGATGGGGATACTGTATAAAATGGGCATGTCCATTACAGACAGAAATGTAGGGATACTGTATAAAATGGGCATGTCCATTACAGACAGAAATGTAGGGATACTGTATAAAATGGGCATGTTCATTACAAACAGAAATATAGGGATACTGTATAAAATGGGCATGTCCATTACAGACAGAAATGTAGGGATACTGTATAAAATGGGCATATCCATTACAGACAGAAATGTAGGGATACTGTATAAAATGGGCATATCCATTACAGACAGAAATGTAGGGATACTGTATAAAATGGGCATATCCATTACAGACAGAAAGATGGGGATACTGTATAAAATGGGCATGTCCATTACAGACAGAAATATAGGGATACTGTATAAAATGGGCATGTCCATTACAGACAGAAAGATGGGGATACTGTATAAAATGGGCATGTCCATTACAGACAGAAAGATGGGGATACTGTATAAAACGGGCATATCCATTACAGACAGAAATGTAGGGATACTGTATAAAATGGGCATGTCCATTACAGACAGAAAGATGGGGATACTGTATAAAATGGGCATGTCCATTACAGACAGAAATGTAGGGATACTGTATAAAATGGGCATGTCCATTACAGACAGAAATGTAGGGATACTGTATAAAATGGGCATGTCCATTACAGACAGAAATGTAGGGATACTGTATAAAATGGGCATGTCCATTACAGACAGAAATGTAGGGATACTGTATAAAATGGGCATGTCCATTACAGACAGAAATGTATGGATACTGTATAAAATGGGCATGTCCATTACAGACAGAAAGATGGGGATACTGTATAAAATGGGCATGTCCATTACAGACAGAAATGTAGGGATACTGTATAAAATGGGCATGTCCATTACAGACTGAAATGTAGGGATACTGTATAAAACGGGCAGTTGCAGTTGATAAACAATACAACAAAGGGTATTTGTGATATAGTCTAAATCCAACACATAGGTCGCCAGTGAAATTGTTGTTATTGTTATTGTTGTTTAAAGCCCAGCCGACTGCGCAGAGCCATATCAGGTCTATAACCGCTTCAAAACATACAAAATTTCAAAGGGGAAAAAAGAAAAGAAAATTATATACACATATCAATGCATTCACGCACATAATCTAAGGACATGCCCTCGGCGTTGACCACTCCGTCCAATTTATCCTACAGGGGAGATTTAAAAAACACACTTGAATACAAATATAAGTATACATAAGGACACCAAAACATGTATAAAAACAAGCATAAATTAGCTAAAATTGCTTCCGCATATCTCACCTCCCTGAAGCCAAAAATGCACTTAATACATGTACCCAATTATCAATCCTAAGAAAATGTACATAAGACTTTATCGAACACATACAGGTGAATGGACCATTAAGGCAGAAAATGATAGGTAGAAATGACAGAAAGCAAAGCAACAAGGCAGAAACAAAGAGAGTCACCGAAAAGAGGAAATTCATACTGAAAGGGACGCCAGTGAAATGGCGATGTTCATCAAGAGACTGGAATGTGAAGATGTGTGAAATGCGCAAAAAGTAAACATACATACAGACGAGACTGCACAAGTTAAAGATGCATGTATGAAAACGGGGAAGAGTTTCTGAATGAAATGGGCACGTCTGAGGAAGACGTGTACACAGGGGAGGTAACCTGCGTGATGAGACATGTCACACAAAAGCAAAGACAAAGCCAGTCCCAGCTTTTCAGTCCAGTTACATGGTTACGTCTTTGGCCCTAGAAAACCTTGTACATGCAGCCACTTGTTAAGGATAGCTTACCCTGTTTAGCGATGGGGTAGGTTACGCAGTGAGGAAGGAGAGTGGGACATATCCTTATATCATTAATAAGCTGGTGTTTCTACCGACCTGCATTCCTAAAACCTTAGGATATAGGTTTTCTTTTCTACCGTAGTGGAAAAAAAAACAGTGGAAGACTTCCCTGACATTGTGTCGAGCAAAAGAAAATGGCAGGTTTTTTTGTTTGTTTGTTTTTCCCGCTAGGTTTTGTGTATCTATTCATTCTTGTCTTTTGCATACGCTTGACGAAGGCCAGTTGGCCAAATTTTTGAATCTGTCTTGTTGTGTTGATGAAACACATTTTGTCGTCTTATTTTTGTTTTTCTGGTTCCTGTTTATTTAAAAGCTGGCAGTCTGTTTGATTAACTTTTCTACCTTAGTGAAATCTGCGTATTGTGTGTATGGTCGTGTATACAAGATATCTGAATGAATGTGAAGAAAGTTTACCTGTCGGAAATGGGCATGTCTTATGGCTAGGATCCAATCCCTGTAGTCGACATCCAGTTTCATCTTGGCCTTGGCCCTATCTTCCACATCCCCATGGGCTTCCTTTAAGATGTTTCCAACTGAAAAACAAGTTCTGTGATCTCTTTCTCGGGTATAAGACTGTCTGTCCAAAGGATGTCGTCTGCATGCCGAAACTTCAGCTTGGTGACTGCTACAATGAGGCGCAGATGTTCCAGACGATCTGACATCAGCAGTCTTTCCAGTTCTAAGGAGCACGAACTGAACAGGCGATGGAACCAGCTGGCATACTTTCGAAGTTGATGTACTTCGTCTACTTGCACTTCATAACATTCCATGATCAAAGTGTCAATTTCTGTCACACTTTGTGTCACAAAATTTCTCACTGTGTCAGTGTCAGTGTCAGACACGCTGTGTTGTCCAGGTTTGGCTAAGAAAGCCTTTATTCCTCCTGAAAAGTAGCGTTGTACAAAGTCACAGACGCTCAGTCTGACATGGATCTCGTTGGTGTAGATGAAGCTTTCCTCGTGCCCAGGGAGCGTAGCGTTTCTGCTGTTCTCAAAATTCTCACAGGCACGGTCAGCATTCTGAACGATCACTTCCAGCATTTCCCCCACCCTGCTTGTGTCCTTCCGGATATCTGGGCAAGACTTGAAAAGACTGTCATTACGAACCTGGAAGAACATGCCATACATATGATAGACATGCATCAAGGTGAGTTTACATCTGTCGTCTATTTCATGCGTGCCTTTGGTTCGACTCTGTTCTTTACACAACTTCAGTGCTTCCTGGAAATGCTTTTCAGCCTCTTTCTCTGCTTCTGGACGGCAGCATGTATAGAAACGTCCCAAATGAGCTCTGAAATTTGGATCGTTAGGAAACGTATCACACAGTTTCTTGAGGACTTCCAAGCGACCATGGTAGGGCGGTTCAGAGTCCAGATCACACATCAGTTGGGAAAACTGCAGTTTTTTCTTTTGCTGGCCTTGTAGACCGTGTTCATTCATGTCCCTCATTTCCTCGTTGTCTCTGAAAATGAATGTCCTGGCCAGGATGTGAGAAATAGTTAATGAGGTCAGTGAACTTTTGATTTTCCTTTTTGTAGCTTGAGAGATGAACTCAATTGCAAAATCCTTCAAATTTCTTCTGGCCTCTGGACTCAGTCGATCCCTTGCACAGCCATCTTTTCTTAAAGGGTTTCGAACACCTCTGCTAAGAAGCTGTTCCAGAATCTCCTTTGCAATAATGTAGTGTCCGATGCGGATGCACTGGTTCTTGCCTTCGTTGTTGTCTTGGACGACAAAAACCTTCAAACGGTGCGGAAAATCCTCAAGACCCATTTTGTAGTTGGACATATGACCAAAAAGGCTGACAAAAAACTGACAAGGAAGAGAGGAGTGTCCATAGTAGTAAACAAGCGCCAGAAACCCCAGGCATTTCTGCCACTGTTGCAACTCCTCCTTGTCCTGTTCTTCCAGTTTAAGGTGGCCTTCGACGAAAGCTGTCACGCCCCGGAATTCGTCAAGGTACACAGTCATGCCATATTCATACATCTGGATGACCTTGTCTGCCTGAACATTTCTGTGCAATTTCCACAGACCTTCAATTTTTGTTTGGTCATCGTTGCACTGATCCATGTAACGCACAACAAGTTTCTGTGACTCTTTGTCTTGGACATCCCCTGACAAATAGAACTCGCCTTTGGGTTTTCGAGTACTGGAATATTTGTATGGGTACCTTTTGACATACAAAATAATCACGTTGTGACGTTGCAGTTGCCTAGAAAGTTGTTTAATTCTGCTCTCATCTTCGCCATCCATCAAAGCGATGATTGGTACTCTGCATTTCTTGTACAAAAAGGTCAACTTCTCTGCAATCTCTTTCAATGATGACCCAGATCTCAGCTTTATGTGGACACATGGAGCCTTCTCGTGCATATCCCAGAGCACGCGCCTAACCATTGTAGATCCTCCTGCACCTGGAGCATGGTAGACTGTCACCATTCCATTCCTGCCATCCTTGATGAGCTCCTCGATGTAGATCATTATGTCTTCAGCAACAGCACGCTTGACGTCAAAACTGTTGTAGTGGGGATCGTACAGTGTCGACCACTGTATTGTGCCTCCTCTGAAAAATGTATCTGCTTCATCTTTCAGTTGTTCATCGGTCAACATCACTGAACTGGGATTTTCATGATAAAGAACTTCTAAGTCCTCAACGAGCCAAGCGTTATCTTTTTCATTCAAAAGAACAAAACGGGATTCGTCAGCAGACGGCAGATGATAGAGAAACGTTTCTGAGGGATGGAAGCTGTTTGTCAAAAGCTCAACTTCTGCACAAATGGCTTCCATGCTGACATGGAATTCCTCAATGCTCTCATGAAATTCCAGACGAAGAAGTTGTGCAGCCGTTGATGTTGAATAGTCTTTTGTAGAATCAGGATAACAAATGATCATTTTACATGGTACGTTTTCTTGTAGCTTACTCAGAAACTTGTGCATGCATCTTGCTTCTAGTTCACTGTCTGGCCACAAAATCAGCACTTTCAAAACTGTGTAGACTTCGGCAAACTGGGCAAGTTCCTGGCAGAGCTTTTCCAGTTTGTCTTTGACGATGCGGAACCAACCCTGGGCTGTATCTTCTGTTTGACTTTCTGAGATGTCGCGCCGACCTCTCAGACTCCACCACTGAGTTCCCTTTTCTGTGATTCCCTTGCAGTTATCACGCCATGTGAAGATACTAAAGCTTCTCCACTTTGTGATACCTTCTTCCAGCATGCTCAGTAGTCCATTGTCTCGACCAAGGAAGTTGAAATCGTAGACAGCAATCCAGGGTGCTGAAGCCAGAGCATCTATGTTATGATTGGTTATGTCCATAGTTCCACTCAGGAGCACGAAATGAAACTTTTGAAAATGATTCAGAGTCGACATCAGCTGCTTTGCCTTGCTTGGAACACCAGGAGAAGTTTTGCTTTGCTCACTGCAAACAGCTGCTGGGGGCTGTTTCTGATAATGTGTCACTACTGACTGTGCATATGATTGAGTTGGCTCAATTCTAGAACTCGCATGAACTGGAGTTTGTTGCAGTTGTTTACTTTGCCCAGCTGTCCCTTTGGACTTTCTAGAAGACAAATCAGCATTGCCATGTTGAAGATTCGTAGAATCTACATGAATATTTCTGCCCTTTTTTCTGGCTAGAAGCTGGTCTTTTTTCAGACCACATGCGGCCATATCATCACTGGCTATGATACTTGGGGGAGAGCGTGAGCGACTGCTATCAATCTGAACAATTCCAATAAGTTTGTCTTCGCAAAGTATCTCCCAGTATCTGAACTGTGGACGGCAGCTGAACATGTTCTTTGGGAACATCGACTGATAAATAGATTCGTCAGTCGAAGCCTGAAGACCCAGTAATCTATGAGGTGGGCTGGAGCACGTCTGGACCCCCAGGACAATATGTGCTGGACCTTTAGTATCTGGGGAGTTCCATAAGCTGGTTACGTCCTGGACAAACTGCGCCGCATTACGTTTGTACACTTCATCGCTCTCTCTCAAAATGAGCGTGTCTGATACGGGCTGTGTGATCAGATTGCGAACCACAATTTCTTGAGTGGTCGGAGCAGACGGAGGAACGTTTCTTTGAAGGGCTGGAGTGCCTGCTGCAGACGCTGATCTTCCTTTCACCTTGTTGGTGTTTCTATTGGTTCGTTTCCTTGTGACAGTTGTCCATTCAGATCCACTGGAGTCATCAGTCAAGTTTTTCTCATCTTTAGAAAAATCTGAACATTGCTCTTCAGTCGAAATTTTTGAACTGATGGGTGGTTCTGAAAGAGGTGGCCATGGCCGGTGAGGTGATTCATGAACACCTTTTTGTTTCCCTTTCTTCTTTTTCTTCTTTTTCTTCTTTGTCTCCTTTAATGAAACCATATAGTCTTTGCCATCAGATTCCAGTGCGAAATGATCAGCATTCTTTTCGATGAAATTTTTGAATGATATTCCAGACAGATTTTTGAAGGAGGAAAACTGCGATTTTTTCACTGTTCTGATCTTGTCGCATATTTTTTGTTCTAATGTACACAGAGTCTCTTTCTTGTCCTTGCATTGTCCCAAGTCCTCCTTGATTAAAATGACCAGGTAGTCATTTTCGCACACTTTGCTTTCTGGCCCAGGCGCTTCTGTAACACAATTACAATTTCTTGAATCACCAAAATGAAAAAGAAAGGAAGAAAGAAAAAAGATTATTTATTTCTGTAAACTTGTAACATAAGAATTCGTAACCTGGTAATATTGCCGATATTTCTGTTATGAGAAAAAACATGCAATCTTTATAAATAGAAATACTAACAAATGCAGTTTAAGCAAACAAACATGCTAATAGACCACCTTCCAATGGACATTACATTAATACAAATTATGGCAACAGAGATGATGTCGTCAGATGTTACGCCATTTATTAATGTAAGACACTAACAAATAAAATCTTATCTCGAACCAGCAAATGTTGCAACGTTGTACCAATGAACATACCAATAAACAGAACGCCCGCAAACTTTATGCCAACAGACATTATCACAAAAAACATGCAAATAATTCTACCAGCTAATGGTGAGCCAATGAACATTTAGGCCATCCAATGTTACGCAAAAGAAAAATTAACACTTCTGAAATCAGTATACCAACAAACAGTTTTCCAACAAATATTATGCCAACAGATATGCTGATCTGATGTTTTGCGAGATTGATATCTAATAAAAAGTTGACGTACCCTACAGACTTCACTACTCTTACTGTTACGTTATTGTTGTTGAAAGCCCAGCCGACAGGAAAAAGAAGAAAAGAAAATTAAGTACACATCTCAATGCATTCGTGCACATAACCTAAGGACATGCTTCTGGCATTGACCACTCCGTCCAATTTATCGCACAGGGGATTTAAAAAACACATCTAAATACAAATTTAAGCATACCGAAGGACACCAAAACATATAAAAACGGGCATAAATTCCCAAAAATTGCTTCCGCATATCTTACCTCCTTAGAGCCAAAAATGCACTCAACTCATGTACCCAATTATCAATCCTAAGAAAATTTACGTAAGACTTTACCGAACACATACAGGTGAATGGACCAGCAAGGCAGATAACGATAGGAAGAAATGACAGAAAGCAAAGGATCAAGGCAGAAACAAAGAGAGTGACAGAAAAGAGGAAATTTCTAGCACAGAATTTCCAGAAGGTGGAGATACTGTATATACTGAAAGAGCCCTCGGCATCCCCACGGGGGCCTCACTTTTCCTGATTTTCCACAGAAAAGATTTAGGTTTTTATAGTTCAAGTTTTATCACACTTAGAGGTTAATTGATTCAGACAAGAAAACGAGGAGAATGGGGTTCAGGTTCAAGTTCATACTGCTTATAGCTCAGCCGACTACTAAGGCCATATCAGGGTTAACACCACGTCAGAAACGACAACCAGGTTAAGATAAAAGACAACAGTTAAAAATCATGCTCACCGTTAACCTTGCAAGTCTAAAATGCAATTAAAGAAAACCATACTCAGACGTAAAATCACATCAGGTGAAATGTATTGATCTCTTGTAAAAACTAGAAAATTGCATCAGGAGGGACGTCTCGGAAGAGGTTCTTTAAGGAGTCCACTGTGTGGTGCTTATGTCCCACATCGTACAAGTCCCAGCCTTCAAGGTGTTTGATGCTAGGACAATAAGGGTTCTACCAGAATGTAAAACTGTCATCTATGGTAAAACCAGGGCTTACAGTGGCCTAACGTTTCAGTTTTGTTGGGTGGCAACATGAAGATGCTTAAATAATCAGGTTTATTTTCTGTTTCACACATCCCCTCCCCCCCTCCAAACAAAAAAGTTACAAAAACATAGGCCTATAAACAGCACGAAATATACCAGCATCATTTTATCGTAATGCTATCACTGCTGTATTTCTTTTTTAAATACATAATCTATCCAGTCATAAAACATGCCAAAAAACTGTCTCTCACAGCAGTGAAAATGTGTCCAGGAAAGAACCATGACTTTGAATAGAAAGAAATAGGATAGTCAAGCCATAAACTGAACAACACAATCAAGCCATTCTCTTCACCTCAACACATTGGCACACAAGATCTCTCTCTCTCTCTCTCTCTCTCTCAAACACACACGTGAGTGCGCGCACACACGCACACACACACACACACACACACGCACACAGAGAGCACACACACACACCACAGATTCTCTCTCTCTCTCTCTCTCTCACACACACACACACACACACACACACCACACACATCACACACACAAACACACACACACGTGTGCACGCAGACACGTACACACGCCACAGATTCACACACTTAATCTCTGCCCCCCCCCCCCTCTCTCTCTCTCTCTCTCTCTCTCTCTTGTACTTGTTTTGAAACAACACTGAAAAAGAAGCATAAACATGACAATACCTGCTGAATGTGATGCAGTACCGACGAAAACGGCTTCATGAGTCACGTACAGATGATCCACTTTGTTGACGTTAACGTTGACAGGGCCGTCTCCTGTTGGCGGCACACACACACACACACACACACACACACACACACACACCACACACACACACACACACACACACACACACACACACACACACACACACATCATGCTGCATTCCAACTTATCTGTCGATGAAAATGGGACACACTTAATTCGAAAAATGACGCGATCAAGACATAGGATTTCTGAGATAGTTGTATTCCTTATTACCACTATAGACAGCATGAGACAGCATGGTCTCATTTACCCATTTGTGTAAAGGGGCACGAGAAAGAGGAACTGGTTTGGTGTTTTGTTGTCCGCTGATTACAAACGATCTCGTTTGTTCACATATTTTGCTGATGCTATTCAATAAAGATAATGAACAACATTCGTTACACAGATGACACCGTGCTAATTGCAGAAAATGAAAAAGACCTACAAAACGTTGTGAATATAATACAAATAGTAATAGCAAAAATAAAGGATTGGAGCTAAATAGCAAGACTGAAGTCATGGTAATCAGTAAAAAGACAGCAACATGAAATCCCCTCACGCAAAATAACAGCAAATGGCACAACTCTGAGACTGGTTGATAAGTTTAAATATCTGGGAACGGTCATCTCACCAGACGGCAGACGCACACCAGAAATAGCCAGCAGAATCGGCCAGGCCAAAACAGCATTCAAGAAGATGAAAAGCATTCTTACCAACAAATGCCTATCAATTCACATCAGGAAGAGAGTTCTTGAATGTTATGTAGAACCGATATTGTTACACAGTTGTGAGTAGTGGAAAGTCAATACACAAAGCCTGAACAAAATTGAGGCAGCCGAAATGTCGTTTCTAAGAAAATTGTTGAGAGTTCCATGGACAGCAAAGAAAACAAACGAGACAGTCTTGATGGAGGCAGACACAAGAAGATCATTGATAAAGAAGATTTGGAGAAGACAAGCAACATTTATAGGGCATTTTATGAGGAAAGGGGAATTAGAGCACCTGGTCACAACAGGAAAACTGGAGGGAAAGAGAGCACCAGGTAGACCCAGGGAGAAAATATCGAACGGAGTTGCAGGGTGGCTGAGGACAGAGAGGGTGGAAGATGTACTTGCAGCGAGAAGGGATAGGTTCATATGGAGGGCCATGATCGCCAACACCATGCGGCAGTGCACATGATGATGATGATGATTTAATAAAGAAGAAACACGTCAAATGTCTTGCCATTTATTCGTACCCAAGCCTTTGAACTCAGTAACACGTGTTATATCTGTAAGTATATCGCTTCTTAAAGTTTTCAGTGTGTTGTGAACATTTGATACATTTGCAGTGTCTGTATATTCCACTCCTGCAAGAGATACCAAGGCTTACACTTCATAAACGGTTCAATTTCTTATCTGTATCTCTCCCGAACACAACACACACACACACACACACACACACACACACACACACACACACACACACACACACACACACAGTGAAAAGACGTTAAATCAAAGGACGAACGAACGAACACACACACCCCAATCAGTCACATAGACAGACAGAGAGACAGAAAAAGGGAGAGGGCAGGGAGAGAGAGAGGGGGGGGGACAGAAAGAGAGAAAGAGAGACACAGACAGACAGACAAACAGACAGAGGGAGAGAGATAGACACACACACACACACAGAGACAGAGACAGAGAGATAGAAAGAGAGACACACAGAGAGACAGAGAGAGAGAGAGAGAAAGAGAAAAAAAGAGAGAGAGGTAGAGAGAGATCCTTCGAATTAATCCTTCTTTCAATGAATATCAAAACCGAAAGTAGAATCATGTGTGAACACTGGTGGACAACATATTGCCATGTTACTTTACCAACATAATACAGCCACTATCTATTGTCTATAATTAGTGATGTTGTGTGGCGAAGCATGTAGCATACAGTGTGCTATGCAATATATATACATACATATATATATATATATATATATATATATATATATATATATATATATATATATATATATACTGCCTATACAGCCCACTCAAAGAGACAGACAGACAGACAGACAGACAGAGAGAGCACAAGTCCTTGTTTCTCTTTTAATTTGTTTCAAGACGAGAAGAGACTGAATTACTCACCACCCTTCAAAGCATGACTCATGTTTGTGGAGGTGAAGCGGGCCAGCTAACCTGGTCTTCCTCGATTTAGGACGTCGTTGACATTCCTGCAGCTCTAAGAACCTGGTTCAAATAAAATGTTTATTACACACACTCCTATCTGTTGTCAAATACAGCAATAATCGATATCAAGAACACTGAGCACCGACAGGACTGAAAGCCATGGCAAAAGTTCCCGAGCACAAAGAAAGCTAATAATTTAGCTTGCATAAACAAAATGTGTTCGCCAATCTTCTATTTTCTAAATAAACTTTTTAATCACTGTTTTGCTCCACGACATAACCCTGATATGGCTGTAGTAGTCGGCTGGATGAATCGAACAGCTTCACAACAAACGGAAATCAAATATGCAATATGGCAACGAAAGATAAAAAAAAGTGTATACATATGAAAAGATATCGCCGGCATATGAACTCCATATAGCATACACAATACACGTAATAATATTCTATACATTGGAGGTTTAAAAATGAACATCAAGATCCAAGCATATGTCAACGTTTTATTATGATTTGTCTTTTCAAATTATGCCTTTTTGCTGTACCATAATCAAACATCAACGATCAATGTAGTACATGTACCAGAAATGATATCAATTCATACATATAAAAGACGTACTGTTCACATACACACAACCTATGAAATACCAAATATATATGACAATATTATTCTAAACAATGAAGACTTTAGGAAATAAGAGGGAAGCAGGGAGAATTTTAAATATCAACTAAGTAACATTACTCTTGAGAGTCACGGAGTTATCTCCCATGTAGAATTTCTCAAACCCAACACAGTTTGCGCTACCCACTCAGCTAGCATAAACGCAGCCACAAAGCATAAAGTGGTAAGCTCAGAACATTCTTGAAATGTTCTGAGCTTACCACTTTATGCTTTGTGGCTGTCTCGTTTGTTTTCTTTGCTGTCCATGGAACTCTCAACATTTTTCTTAGAAACCACATTTCGGCTGCCTCAATCTTGCTCTGGCTTTGCGTGTTGATTGTCCATGCCTCACAACCATATAACATTTTCGGTTTTACACAGCATTCAAGAACTCTCTTCCTGATGTTTATTGATAGGCATTTGTTGGTAAGAATGCTTTTCGTCTTCTTGGATGCTGTTTTGGCTTGGCCGATTCTGTCGCCTATTTTCGAATCTACGACCTCCAAATCAGTAGTCAATTGCTTAACCATATCGCCTTGGTCACTGGTTCTCTAAAAAGAACATTATTATATATCTCGTGAAAGGAAACCACAGAAAAAAAAAAAGAAATAAAATCTAGCTATGCCACCATGTCCTTTCTTTCAACTCACTTTGAAACGCATGCCTTTATCCACTGAAGTTTCATTAACGTCACAAAAATTGATAATACATATTTTTTGCAAAAATCCGGTGCTACTGGTAAAATGAAACAATCTAGGTGTACATACACGTTGTAATCGTTGGTCCGATGGTGTCCGTATAGGAGACATTTCCCCCACTTACTTGGACGGTTATCCTCGGAGCCGTATGACCTCGTAGGTCCTGACAGAAATCAAAATCAAATCAATCGTTATTATTGTTATTGTTGCTTAAAGCCCAGCCGACTGCGTAGAGCCATATCAGGGCTATAACCGTTTTAAAACATACACAATACCTCGACAGGCAAAAAAACAAAAACAAAAACAAAAAACAAAAAACAAAATGCAGAAGAAAATTAAGTACACATATCAATGCATTGGCCCACATAATCTAAGGAGATGTCCCTGGCGTCGACTACCCCAGCCAATTTATCGCACAGGGAATTTAAAAAACACACCTGATTACAAATTCAAACATAACTAAGGACACTAAAAATAGTTATAAAAACGGGCCTAAACTACCAAAAATTGCTTCTGTCCGTCACATTTCCTTAGAGCCAAAACTGCACTTAATACATGTACCCAGTCATCAATCCTAGGAGAAAGTACGTAACACTTTATCGAACACATACAGGTGAATGGACCAGCAAGGCAGAAAATGATAGGAAGAAAACGACATAAAGCATACAAGGAAGAAAGAAACAAAGAGAGTGACAGAAAGGAAGAAATTTTTAGCACATAATTTCCAGAAGGTGGGGATACTACTTATACTGAAAGAGTCCCCGGCATCCTCACGGGGGTGATCAAATCAATCAATCAGTCTTTCAAAAAAATAGAGTTTGCACTGCTTGCATTCGTGTCTCAGTGCTGACTTCGTAATGTAAGCGTACAAAGGGCCTTTTATATCAGTTGTGCTGTGCTTATGTAGCTGACACGTCATAATGGTGTGTGTGTGGTGTGTGTGTGTGTGTGTGTGTATGTGTGTGTGTGTGTGTGTGGTGTGTGTGTGTGGTGTGTGTGTGTGTGTGTGTGTGTGTGTGTGGTGTGGGTGTGTGTGTGTGTGTGTGTGTGTTGTGTGGGTGTGTTTGTGTGGTGTGTGTATTTGTGTGGTGTGTGTGGATGTGTGTGTTTTGTGTGTGTTGTGTGGTGTGTGTGTGGATGTGTGTGTGTGTGTGTTGTGTGTGTGTGTGTGTGTGTGTGTGCGTGCGTGGTGGATGTGTGTGTGTGTGTGTGTGTGTGTGTGTGTGTGTGTGTGTGTGTGTGTGTGTGTGTTTGTATGTGTTGTGTGGTGTGTGTGTGTGTGTGTGTGTTTGTGTGTGTGTTTGTGTGAGTGTGTGTGTGTTTGTGTGAGTGTGTGTGTTTGTGTGTGTGTGTGTGTGTGGATATGTGTTTGTATGGATGTGTGTGATGTGTGTGTGTGTGTGTGTGTTTGTATGTTGTGTGTGTGTGTGTGTTTGTTGTGTGTGTGTTGTGTGAGTGTGTGTGTTTGTGTGTGTGTGTGTGTTTGTGTGTGTGTGTGTGTGATGTGTGTTGTATGGATGTGTGTGTGTGTGTGGTGTGTGGTGTGTGTGTGTGTGTGTGTGTGTGTGTGGTGTGTGTGTGCTTGTGTGTTTCGTGTTAGTGTGTGTGTGTGTATGTGTGTGTGCGCGCGCGCGGTGTGTGTGCATGATACCTGTCATGACTAGAAACAGTAATAACTACACGATTTCTAATAATAAAAATGTAATACTATAGTCGCCGTCTCTCTCTCTCTCTCTCTCTCTCTTTTCTCCCTCTCTCTTCTCTGTGCGCGCGTGCATGCGTGCGTGCGTGCGTGCGTGTGTGTGTGCGTGTGTGTGTTTCATCTCTGTCATGAGTAGAAAGTGATCACTACACGATGTTTTAATAATAAAACACCATAGTCGGCCTCTCTCCCTCTCTCTCTCTCTCTGTAAGTGTGTATGTGTGTGTGTGTGTGTGTGTGTGTGTGTGTGTGTGTGTGTGTGTGTGTGTGTGCGTGCGTGTGTGTACGTGTGCGTGAGAGAGAGAGAGAAAGAGTGCGCGTGCGCGCGCGTGTGTGTGTGTGTACATGTATGTGTGTGAGAAAGAGAGAGAGTGTATGTGTGTCAGAGAGAGACAGAGAGAGAGAGAAAGTATGTGTGTGTGTGTGTGTGTGTGTGTGTGTGTGTGTGTGTGTGTGTGGGTGTGAGTGTGTGTGTGTGTGTGTGTGTGTGTGTGTGTGTGTGGGTGTGAGTGTGTGTGTGTGTGTGTGTGTTCTGTTTGCAGATGATAAAACAATCCATATGAATAACCCTGACGTAATACAAATTTCTAATTATAACAGTGTTAATGATCTGACTGAATGGACAGAGATAATCTATGTCACTTCACTCTCAAAGACGAAAATGTGTGTAACAAAAAGACAGAAAAGACAAAACTCATCATTCAAAATACTACCAATTTACTTAAAAAGACAGGTTTTTGAAGATGTATATTTCCGACAAAATCTGAAGCAAAACATTAGATAATAATCGTTCCTGGTCAAATCAGACAGAAAAAGATATGCAGAACTATTTTAACAAAAAGTGTTTTAATTATCTAAAAGTAAAACATTTCCTGAACCTAGCATCAATAAAATTTGGATTCTTTTTCCACACATATACCGATTCCTTAAGAAACTCTGCACTTATCCTTCGGGATTCAGCCGGTATTAATCTTCTCTATCATCTCATCAGTCTGCATAAATGAGCTTAAGATTCATTCTCTTCCAAACTGCGAGTATAATGGACTCAAACTATAAGGAATTAAACGCATGCTAAGCAGGGCCTCAGATCCCCATCGGACATCGGACATTTGACCGACGTTTTTCCCAAATGTCTGGTAGATTTTTCCAAACAGCGGACAAATGTCCTTATGTTTTTTTAGAAAAACAGACATTGTGCGATTAAAATATTGTAGGCCAGGACATCGTATCATGCGTTTTTCTCCCCGGGTTGATTCGCGTCACACCCCCTTCCCACTATGAGCGAAATGACGGAGTGATCGTGTTTTTGGGCCTAAAAATTCAAAGTTCTCGATGAATCCTGTAGCATTCCCACTACCAGACCCTTTCACTCCTAGCCAGCTTTGAGTGATTGTGCACGGTCAGATCACTCCGTGGTCGAGATTTGTGTTCAAACATGTTTAAACACAAGTGGCACCTACTGCATCCATCGTGTCCAATTTGCATACCGCGGGAAAATTTTCGTTGCGTGCGAGCCTTGCCAGCCACAGTCTGAGGCGAGGCGAGGCGAGCGTGGCCCACAGGAAATGCTTGGGTCAGCTCCCCAAATAGATCACTCACACCGATCACCCAAATGCATTCCCACTATTTTGGAGTGAAAGGGCCCTTTGTCGCTTCACTCCTGAGTGCTCCACGATCACTCAGAACTTTCACGCACAACTTTCACTCCGACAGTGGGAACGCGGTTTCAAGCAATTGTTACGTCTGCACTCTGCACCGCTGAGTCGGCCTTCACGCCTTGAGGCGTCAATCTCTCACTCAGATCTGCGCGCCGCGTGAAATCAATCTCCGTCGCATTGACTTAGTAGTACTGTCAACTACATTCGCTCGTATTCTCTTGCGGCGGAGTGTCTACACTGAGCTCCATACCGCGTTGTGAGATCTACACGTTGTCAAGTCAGCGAATCTATCCAACATGCCGCCGCCACCGGAAAAAAAGTCAAAAGTTGACAAAGATCAGCAGCCGCTCCATTTTTTTCTTTGGAACCGGCAACCGAACACCCGCGGAAGAGACTGATTTGACAGGTAGGCCTAACAGTTCAGCACAGGCTGAAGAGTCAGAAACTGCACCGCCGGCGGCAGCCGAGGAGAAGACATGTGCAGCCAGAAAGTTTGTACCGGGCTGGAGCCAGACTTTCAAATGGGTACGATGGGATGCAGAAGCTTGCAAAATGTTTTGCACTACTTGTGAAGCTGCCAAAAAGCGCAATAGTTTCACTGATGGCAACACAAACTTCCGTAAGACATCTCTCACAGAACACGAAGAAACAAAAGATCATCGAGACAGTCTAAGAGTGCCAAGCCTTCAAAGAAACAACGAAAAGTTGGCTGCTCGCCTTCTTACGGCCCAAGAGAAAGGAGTTGCTGTAGCAGTTAGAGCAGGCTACTGGCTGATGTCGAGCGCAGCTTCAGTACTCAAAATCTCATATGCACTCCTCTGAGAAACGCCCTAACACCAGAGCACCAAGACATGCTGATGAGGGTTCTGCTTGAAGGCCCTAAGACCACAGGCACAGTAGGCGAGAGTAAACTGGTCATGGACAACTGGGTGGTGGATGTGATAGATAGATGGTCTGCTTCAAAGAACAGGTTGCTCTTTCACAGAGGCCCTTCTAGTTCAAAGCCTTCCACTTCTGCCCTGTGAAAGAGCAACCTGTTCTTGGAAGCAGACCATCTGAAGGAGTTACCGATTTTGAGTACTGAAGCTGCGCTCGACATCTGCAGGCTGTTTCTTCTTTCAGCCTTCTTAGTTCTAGTCATGTGAATGTTGACAGCAGTGACATACAATAAAATCTGTTCTTTAGAAAGTTGACTTTTCTGTTTATCTTTTAACTTCATACATTGTTCATCCGTTGCAAGAGTTAGAAATTGTCATAATTTTTACTAAATGTCCGATTTTTTTTTATCAGTCAGGACAAATGTCTGATTGACTTTCTTGAGGCCAGGACATTTGTCCTATTGAAGTCTTGAAGGATCTGAGGCCCTGATGCTACGCAACAAAGGAATATTTATGCACAAAATAATAAATGGACATGCTAACCAATAAGCTCCTCTATAAATTTCGCACGGAACGGGAGAAAAATAAATGTTCGTTCCTGATTTAACGTCTTTTCACTATTAGCATGAATGTCCCCATCCCAAGAATTGATGTTTTTAACTCTTTGACTCCGTAACCCTGTCCACAGCATCCTGCATTGTCAACCATGTTAGCAAAGCAAAAAAATTAACCCTCAGACTCCAGGGAGTCAAAGGGTTAAGTTTTGTAGTTGGTGAATAGGGTGAGGTAGTCAAAGGGTTAAATCCAATCTCATGTGAGTAGCTAGCTACCAGAAAACACGAGAGAATGTCTCAGTTTCAGATAATAAAGAAGATGTATCTGATACATCTTGTGATTTAATTACTTCTTCTGCTACTACAAATCAAACCAGCCACTATCAAAGTTTCACAGTGGGTTAAACTAGTGAGCATAATATCTAAAATCCAATTCTTCGAAGTGCTTTTCAATGTTTGCATTGCCGAAGCATTTATTCTGACTTACGCATAAATTATGTGTAGTGTAAGCCTTCTTTGGGCAAGGTCTGAAAGTAAAAAGAAACGTGTAGGCCTACATTGTTTACTTCACTCCGATGACTGCAAAATTGTTCTCTCTCTCTCTCTCTCTCTCTCTCTCTCTCTCTCTCTCTCTCCCTCCCTGTGTGTGTGTGTGTGTGTGTGTGTGTTGTGTGTGTGTTGTGGTGTGGTATTAAGATTAAAACCAGCAATTGTTTTTGCAGCAGATTCAACACGATAGAGAAGAGAGAGAGAGAAGAGAGAGAAAGAGAGAGGGATACAAATAGAGAGAGAGAAGAAAGAGAGAAAGAGAGAGAGAGACGAGGGGGAGAGAGAGCAGCAGCAGATCAACGAGAGACAGAAAGAGAGACAGACAGACAGAAGAGAGACAGACACACACATACACACACACACACAACACACACACACACACTACACACACACACACACACACATCACACACGCGCGCGCGCAGCAGCAGATTCAACGAGAGAGAGACAGACAGACAGAGACAGACAGACAGACAGACTGAGAGAAATTCTTCGAATTAATCCTTATTTCAATGAATATCAAAACCGAAAGTAGAATCATGTGTGAACATTTGCGGAAACATATCGCCATGTTACTTTGCCAGATTACGAGACGAGCCATACAGCCCAACAACAGTAGTCAATGACAGAGATGGAAACCCTATCAGTGATGAAGACGGCATCAAGAAGAGATGGCAAGAATATTTTAAGGAACTCCTCAACCCAAACAGACAGGGATACACACAGAGCCAGTTTCACCCTAGCTATCCAGAACACGAAGAGCCAAACATCCTGAGATCAGAGGTACAACAGGCGTTGAAGACCAGCCCAAAGAACAAAGCAGCAGGAATTGATGGCATTACAACCGAAGCTATCCTGGCATGTGGAGAAACAGGAACCACTTGGCTGACCACAATATTCCAGAAAGCATGGACAGAGAGGAAAGTCCCAGAAGACTGGCAGCGTGCAGTCGTGGTACCAATCTGGAAAAAGAAAGGCAGCAAGAAAGACTGCAGCACGTATCGAGGTATATCCCTTCTGAGCCACACGGGAAAGATGTATACAAAGATCCTTGAACAGCGCACAAGGTACAAGGTGGAACCTCTACTGAGTGAGGCGCAGATGGGTTTCAGAAAAGGAAGAGGATGCACTGACGCTATCTTCGCTCTCAGACAACTGAGCGAAAAGACTATCGAACACAATAAAGAACTGAACTTCGTGTTCGTGGATCAAGAAAAGGCCTTCGACAGAGTAAATAGAAACAAGTTGTGGAAAACATTAGAAGAATATGACGTTAGGGGGCAACTTCTAGACAATATAAGAGCCATCTATACCAACAGCATGAGTGCAGTACGCACCCAAGATGGACTCACGGAATGGTTTGGGGTGACGTCGGGAGTGAGGCAGGGGTGTGTTCTATCACCACTGCTGTTCATTGTATATATGGACAAAATCACGAAGGAGGCAAATCCCAACCCTGAAGATCTGAACGAGATGCTGTTTGCAGATGATCAAAGCCTTGCACATGAAAAAGAAGGGGAACTCCAGGAGCACACGAACAACCTGAACACACAATGTGAGAACTTCGGCATGAAAATCAGTATCAGCAAAACCGAGACACTGAAAGTCAGTAGAACACCTGGCCGCCTCAACATCAACATCGAGGGGACAGCACTGAGACAAGTCAGCGAGTTCAAGTATCTTGGAAGTATCTTCACAGAAGATGGACGTCTCAACAGAGAGATCGAGACAAGAGTTCAAAAGGCCAACAGCATCAGCTACCAGCTTGCCCCACTCCTAAGACACCCCAACATCCCCATCGAGACCAAAGCCAAACTCATCGAGTCCATATTTAGACCAACCTTGACCTACCAGTGTCAGACATGGACCCTTACCAAAAGTCTTGAAAGAAAGATCACCACCTGCGAGATGAGATGTCTAAGGAGAGCAGTCAACAAAACCAGACATGATAAGATCAAGAACATCAAGATCAGAGAAATGATTGGAACAACACCAATTCTCCACTACATCCAACAGCAGAGAACCAGGTGGTTCGGGCACCTGACACGCATGGCACCTCACCAGCTTGCCAGTAAAGCTTACAACACAAAGGTGTCAGGGTACAAGGCAAGGGGTAGACCGAGGAAGACCTGGATCGAGGGTGTGAAAGAAACACTGAAGACCCACAACATCCCACTCAACCAGGCCTTCAAACTTGCCGCAGACAGAAAGCTCTTTCTCCCCTCGACGCCCAAGATGGTATAAGAGGACGGATAAAGTAAAGTAAAGTAAAGTACTTTGCCAACACAATACAGCCACTATCTACTGTCTATAATTAGTGATGTGTGGCGAAGCGTGTAGCATACAGGGTGCTACGTGATATATATCCCACTGAAAAAAAGTAATATGGGTGAAAGCCAAACAATAAAACACTAACGAAGCCCTTGAAGAAAATGAAGCAGATAATGGTTAGGTTAACGTAAACTTTTTCGCCCCATTTTCACCTCACGTATCTTTTCCACGGTATAGCTGCTCCATACAACTCCTATCTTAAGCTTTCATGGGATAAATTTGGTACACAAAGCCCTTAAAAATGAAGCAGGTTAAAGGTAGGACTAATGCTGTGACCAATCACTGTAATTACTATTGAGGGAATAGTCGGATGAGCTTAATTTTCGACACACAGAAAATTCTGGTGGTCAAGTTTACATCTCATCTGATGTGGCGCCTACAGTTTACAGATTCTGCTTCCCGGCCAACCTATTGCGGAGAAAACGGTGTAGTATGCATGCCTTTTTCTTTCAGCAAACACGTTACTTAACAAAACTGATAACATCATATTTATTCTACATATAATACGTACCTGGACCTGCCTTGTCGAAAATGTTTTCTTCGCAGGTCTGACCGTGTTTCCGCCTTTCTGCTTCTAGGCAAAATATTTCAGTCACATGACTTCCTGTTTCGGTTGGTCGTAAAATTAGAAGAATGACGGAAGTTTTCATTGATATGTCACACGATAAGCGTCGAGAATCGCTCAAATTATCGATTGACGGTTGTTCTTGTCAGGTGTTATTTATACTTCTGCATTTGAAAGGTAACATCTCGATACGTCCCAGGTTCAACGCGTTCCAGGTTGGATACGTCCCAGGTTCGACGCGTCCCAGGTTCAATACGTCCCAGGTTCGATACGACCCAGGTTGGACGCGTCCCAGGTTCGATACGTCCAAGGTTGATGCGCACGCCGGCGCGCGCGCATGTGTGTGTGTGGTTATGCGCGAGCGTGTGTATGCATGTGTGTATGTGTTGTGCAGTTGTGTGTATGTGTGCGCGCGTGTGTGTGTGTATGTGTTGCGTGCGTGCGCCTGTGTGTATGTTTGTGTGTGTGTGTATGTGCTCGGGCGCGCGTGTGTAAGTGTGTGTGTGTGTGTGTAATGTGCGCTCGCACACACACGCGCGCGCGCGCGCGCACACACAAAAACATGCGCACGTGCGCAACACATACACACGCGCACAATCACACGCGTGCGCGTTCACACACATACACACGCGCACGCGCGCAACACACGCGCACGCGCGCAACACACGCGCGCGCGCGCGCACACACATAGACACAGCTGCACAACACATACACACATGCACACACGCGCACAATCACACACACGCGCGCGCGCGCGCATCAACCTGGGACGTATCGAACCTGGGACGCGTCGAACCTGGGACGTATCGAGATGTACTCCGTTTGAATTTGACATCGCAGAGACATGGGCCTGTTTCTATCTGTGGTTACACCAGAGACGCGGACAGAGCCCTGAAATTTTGCTGATTAGTACATATACATTTCCGACTATTAAATTTTGAGGTTTCTGTAACCAAAGTTTCAGTTTCAATTTCAGTTTCAATTTGTCAAGATGACGTCTTCGCGTTCGGAATGAATTCCATATCCACTAATGTCACAGGTGCCAAGTGATGGACAAAATCCAGAATGATCACAGCACAAGCCTTAAGCCTGCACATAAACCCATGAGCTGGCCAGGTCCTGAGGTCCTACCTAGATAGTTCCATAACCCTGGGGTCGTATGGGAGTGAGGTGGCAGAAACCTCAACTTTTCCCGGCGCCAGCACCACGAGGGCGGCGCACATCCCGTATCCCTCGCTTCAAATTTTTTTTTTTTTTTTTTTTACCAAGACTTCAGAAAGGCAAGAAGGCTAATTGGTATTCAAGGGGTGGGAACTGGGAAATCAACCTATCTCTCCAATGCTTTTTTTTTCACAAATTTCAAATGCTGCGGGATCTTTAGCGTGCACAGCCCGAAGACAAACGGGTCCGACTCGTTTTTCTTCCCATTCCAAAGGACTAGACGTTCAGTTCGATTTTCCAGTCAAACTGAGCAGAAAAGTTGAGGCCTGTACGGGGAGCGAACCCTGGAACCTCGAGTTTAGTTCTTGTCCGGCGAACGTCAGAACCATTCTGCTTTTTGCTTGGAATCTGCAAAAGGGTGGAATCTGATTTTGCTTGGAATCTGCAAAAGGGTGATTCCACCCAAGCTATATTGCATCTTTTGCATCTTTTTTCGGAATCTTCATGATAATACCATTGTCCAGAGAATTTACACTTTTATTCCTTCCCACATACAACTTTGTAGAGAGTGGCTGAAGTATTTTGGCTGCTAAGAGCATTTCTGGGTCTGTCCTGAATAATTCGGATTTTGTTTCCTTTCTGGGGGCTTTTCTGTTTTTGAGCGATCTGATGGTTGAGATTATTTCTTCTTTTTGTGGTGGTGTAATATCAATGTCAAGGTCAGTCTCTGCTTCATGTATGTTAGCTTCTCCGTTGATGGTGGCCTGTTTAAAAGGCTGGTGAAGTGCTCGGCCCTTCTAGCTTCTGCGTCTGATGTAAGGAGTCTTCCTTGCTTGTCCGTGATCGCTGTGTTGGTCGTTCAGTGATACTTCTATAGACCATCCTGGTAATCTTGCCCCGAACGGGATCCCAAGTTTGCCGTCTTTCCGAGCAGCCAGTAGGCCTTACCCTGCGGTCATCAGGCCTGATTCCCTGCAGTCAGTGGCCAAGCCACAAGCCCAAGTTAACAAGAAACACCACGAGGGTGCGGACTGGATCTGGAGCACTAATGCCTTGCCACTCTCGGGACACCCACCTCCCAAGCTCCCGACGCGGGCCCCGGTAGCTCAGTTGGTTTGAGCGTCGGATTCACATGCTAATGGTTGTGGGTTCAAATCCTGGGGTGTGCTACATTAAAACTGGTCTTCTCACTGTCCTATCTTAACATCATTGTTGTTCTGGTGGCGTCAGTATAGGATTAGATAACCCCCTCTTCCCCCACTTCCCTGGGATGGTTATCCCCGTCGGCCATATCACCTAAGGTGGGTGTCGAGGTAAAAAAATTAACCAAATCAATAAAAAAAAATCTGGGCATGTCAGACCTTGCTGAACAGCAAAATGGGCTGTGTCTGGAGCATCATGCCTGGCCACTGTCGCGGCCGTTCAAACAACCCCTGTGGTTGAAGTAAGACAACATTGGGAGCTTCCGATTGCTAAGTGTCGAGACTACAATAAGGGGAAAGATGCTGACGGCTATGCGATCTGGTGGTAGGGCAGGCTGCCGAAAGAGAGATGAAGACCAGAGTGGGACGAGAGAGAGCTCTTCCATTCTCTCTTGGTCCAGAGGGTGAGCTGGACCTGCTTGGTGTTCTAGAAGGGCGTGTGTTTGATCTTCTGGCTAAAGAAGACAAAAAGGACACTGAAATATCCTCAGTGCAAACAACAACAACAACAATAAGCACGACAAACTGATGAATATCATAAGGAGAGAGGACATTAACCCTTTGACTCCCGCATCTTGTCCACAGCTGCAAAAAAAAATTTAACCCTCTGATTCCCTCAGCCTATCCACTACTTCCTGCAGGAAGCTGGTGGATAGGGTGAGGAAGCCATATGGCTCAGTTTTTGCTTCGTTAGCATGGTTGACAATGCAGGATGCTGGTGAACAGGGCGCGGGAGTCAAAGGGTTAACAAAACGAAAGAGACTTAATGAGTTACACCTGTATTCTGTGGAAGGTGGAATGTAAGATTTGACGGGATACCAAAGGCAGAGGGGGAGGAGATGGACGACTGTGTTTTAAAAAAAGTACATCGTGTTTCAGCCAGGTATAGGTGTCGCTACCTCCTCTGCTGGTATCGAGGTGCCCACAGAACAGGCCAACGAAATGGCCAGAAGGCCAGATTGATCCTGGCATGACTTTTTTTTACAGAAAACTTAGAGACAAAAAAATAATAGCAAAATGAACATATGAATGAATGAATGAATGAATGAATGAAGAAAGGAATGAAGGAATGAAGGAATAGATGGATGAATAAATAAACAAGCAGATAGACAGATAGATAGACAGACAGACAGATAGATAGATAGATAGATAGATAAATGAATAAATAGATAAATTAGATTAATGCATAATTTTTGTTTTAAAAAAGGTACTGTCATTTGCGAAGATCTGACTGTAGTAAATTATAAACTGTCCACCGAAGCATACAAACATTCTGCAACTATCTCGTCATGGAATGTGAATGAGAAAGTCTGCAAAACTCAAAAATGTAAATACGATGAAATTAAACGTTCACATAAACCTTGACGAGGCTTTCTGTAGAGCCATGAACTCAGAAACAACGAGTGGTGTAAAATAAGATGGAAAATATAAGTAGATGTGTGTGTGTGTGTGTGTGTGTGTGTGTGTGTGTGTGTGTGTGTGTGTGTGTGTGTGTGTGTGTGTGTGTGTGTGTGTGTGTGTGTGTGTTTGTGTGTGTGTTCGCATATTAACAAAAATATTTTACAAGTATGTACACATGTGCGCAAACGTTTGAATGAGCGGGTGTAAGTGTGACCGTGCTTGAACATTTTATTCAATTTCTTTATATTTTTATTTATTTGTTTATTTTCCGGTGAAGAGCGAGGGATGTGTTAGTCATTTCGAACACCTCTTCTGAAGTGGATAAGGAATCCAGATGTTGATGGATCTTCTCTAGGGCTTCTTGAAAATTTTCAATGATAGAAGTGTCTTCAGTAGTCGTATTTAAACGTTTTCAGCCTGTTTATCACAGTCATACATCAGAGCAGTCCCCGTAGCGCAATGGATAGCGCGCTGGACTTCTAATCCAGAGGTCGCGGGTTCGAAACCCGCCTGATATGCATTTACTTTTAGGGAGAAGAGTGGCAGAATGGTTCAGACGTTTGCCTGCCAGCAACTAAACTCGAGGTTCCAGGGTTCGCTCCCCGAAGAGGCCTCGACTTTTCTCCTCAGTTTGACAAGAAAATCGAACTGAACGTTTAGTCCTTCAAAGGGGACGAAAAACGAGTCAGACCCGTGTGCCTTTTGGCTGCGCACGCTAAAGATCTCACGGCAATTGAAAATCGTGAAGAGCAGGGCATTGCCAGGCTGCCTTGGTATAAATCATTGAAGAGGTAGGTTGATGTCCCAGGTCCCACCCCTTGAAGACCAATTAGCCTTCTTGCCTTTCTGAAGTTTTGGTGAAAAAAACTGAATATGGATATGAATTTAAAGCGAGGGAGAGGGGATGGGCGCCGCCCTAGTGGTGCTGGCCCCGGGAAAAGTTGAGGTCTCTGTCACCTCGCTCCCCTACGACCTCAGGGTTATGGAATTATCTAGGTAGAATCTCAGGACCTGGCCAGCTATTGGGTTAATATGCAGGCTTAAGGCTTGTTCCGTGATCACTCTGGATTTTCTCCATCACACAGCACCTGTGACGTAAGTGCATATGGAATTCATTCCGAGCGCGAGACGTCATCATGAGAAATTGAAACTGAAAAAATTCTACATACAATAACACACTGGTGTCGCTGTCTGAGGTAGAAGACAAGTTCCGTTTTCTGAAATTTGTAATCAGTCCAGCATCACTCATTCCTTAACATCACCATAGACGAACACATACAATCACAGTTGATACACACATAACCCGAATCACTCACAGAAACACGTTGTATTACTGTGCGGATCGTTGACACACACTGAACTGACTGGCCATCACCTTTGACTAAACACCGGCTGTTTTATGTCTGAGCTACATTTTTGATAGCGTAATTTTTCTATGCTTTTATCTCTACGATCGTAATGTTAAAACATGATGAAAAGTTTATACCATTAACTCTTTGACTTCTGCACCCTATCCACCAACTGCAACAGTTTAACTCTTTGACTCCCTTCCTCTATCCACCAACTTTCTGAAGAAAGCCGATGGATAGGGTAAGGGAATCAAAGGGTTAAGTTTTAGCTTTGCTAGCATGGTTGATAATGCAGGATGCTGGTGGATAGGGTACGGGAGTCAAAGGGTTAAATTCGCTGAGCTGTCACGAAGTCAGACGACTAATATTACAGTTGATGGAGTTAATTCACTTGAGAAAAAACGTAATTAAATACCTTCATTATCATCATCATCATCATCAGGTGCCCTGCCGCATGGCGTTGGCGATCATGAACTTCCATCTGTCTCTATCTCTCGTTGCCCCTAGCATCTCTCCCACCCCCCTCGTCCCCAGCCACCCTGCAAGTCCGTCCAGCATTTTCTCCCTGGGTCTACCCGGTGCTCTCTTTCCTTCCAGCTTTCCCGTTGTGACCAGGTGCTCCAAATCCCCCTTCCTCATAAAATGGCCTATAAATGTTGCCTGTCTTTTCCTAATCTTCCTTATGAGTGATCTACTTGTGTCTGCCTCCATCAAGACTGTCTCGTTTGTTTTCTTTGCCGTCCATGGAACTCTCAACATTCTTCTTAGAAACCTTAATTATAGACCGCTGAAAAAACATCTTCATCTCTGTGAGCACCACCAATTTTAAAGTTTTGTGTGTGTGCGCGCGCGCGCGTGCACGTGTTTGTGTTTGTGTGTGTGTGTTTGTGTGTGTGTGTATGTGTTTGTATGTGTGTGTATGTGTGTGTGTATATGTGTTTGTATGTGTGTGTGTGTATGTGTTTGTATGTGTGTGTATGTGTGTGTGTATATGTGTTTGTATGTGTGTGTGTGTGTGTATGTGTGTGTGTGTGAGTGTGTTTATGTATGTGTGTTTGTGTGTGTATGTGTTTGTGTATATGTGTTCGTGTGTGTACGTGTGTTTATGTGTGTGTGTGCGCGCGCGCACGTGCGTGCGTGCGCGCGTGCGTGTGTGTGTGTGCGTACGTGCGTGCGTGTGTGTGTGTGTGTATGTGTGAGCGCACACGTACATGTCGTTAACTTTTCATTTTCTTACTCTATCCACCTGCATTCTGTATGAAGGAAGTGGGCAGAATGAAGGGGTGAAATGGTTCGGTTAACCCTTTGACTCCTGCACCCTATCCACTAACTGCAAAAACTTAACCCTCTGACTCCCTCACTCTCATCCACCGGGGTTAGGGAATCAAAGGGTTAAGTCTTTGCTTTGCTAGCATGACTGATAATGCAGGATACTGGTGGATAGGGTGCGGATGTCAAAGGGCTTAGAAAAGGGAAAATATTCAGTATGGCTTGATCATTTTTGTTTATATTCACATTCATTTCTTTTTGCCACAGTGGATTTACCATGTGAAACTTGAACTGCTCTCCCCTCTGAGAGTGCATCGCCACAGTATAGCGCCACTCATTTTTTTAAAATCAAGAATACAAAAACGCAAGAAGGCTAACAAGCCTTCAAGGGGAGGGACCTGGGAATTGAACCTACGAGATCTCTCCAACGTTTTCTACCAGGGCAGCCCGGCGAATGCCCTGCTCTTCACGATTTTCAACTGCCACAAGATCTGAAGCGTGCGCAGGCCAGAAGACACATGGATCCAACTCGTGTTTTGTCTCCTTCGGAAGGACTAGATATTGAGTTGGATTTGCTGATCAAACTGAGGAGAACAGTCAAGGCCTCAACAGGAAACTAACCATGGAACCTCTCAAGTTTAGTTACTGGCAGGCGAACGGCTTAACCCTTTGAATCCGTCACCCTCTCTGCCAGCATCCTGCATTGTCAACTATGAAAGCAAAGCCAAAATTTAACTTTTTCACTCCCTCACCCTATCGGGTAAAGGAGTGAAAGGATTACGTTTTTGAAGCTTATAGACAGGCCACGGTAGTGAAAGGGTTAAACATTCTGCCACTCTTCTCCAATGAGACATATTTCAGCGGTCTTTTGTTTTATTTTGTTTTGTTTTGTTTTGTTTTGCTTTAATTTAGTTTACCCTTGTTGCATGCTTAGTGTTATCGTTAGATGCAGTTCTGGTCTGTTTTAATTTTTTTACGTCAATACACCCATATAATGAGCTATTCTTGTATCATCATCATCATCATCATCATCATCATCATCATCATCATCAGGTGCCTTGCCGCATGGCGTTGGTGATCATGGACTTCCATCTGTCCCTATCTCTTGTTGCCTCAAGCATCTCTTCCACCCTCTTTGTCTTCAGCCACTCTGCAAGTCCATCTAGTATCTTCTAGTATATTCTTGTATGGAGCTGTTTTATGTTGCCGCTATTGTTAAGGTGTGCTATTGGTCTGTATATTTATATTATTCCATACGTATTGCATCCTTACTTGCCACGGCTTACCTCGCTTATGAATTGATCTTTATAATAATGGACCTTCAGATGTCTTATGCCTTATATAGAGAGATAGGTTTATTTCCCTTGAAAATCATTGATATAGAGATAGGTTTATTTCCCTTGAATAAGACCTATTTGCCTTTTTGCCTTTCTGAAGTCTTTGGAAAAAACAGTGGAACATTGTGTGTGTGTGTGTGTGTGTGTGTGTGTGTGTGTGTGTGTGTGTGTGTGTGTGTGTGTGTGTGTGTGTGTGTGTGCATGTGTGTATGTGTGTGTATTTGTATGTGTGTGTATGTGTGTGTGTGCGTGCGTGCGTGTGTGTGTGTGTGTGTGTGTGTGTGTGTGTGTGTGTGTGTGTGTGTGTGTGTGTGTGAGAGAGAGAGAGAGAGAAATACAACTTGGGTCGTTGAACAGGTTTGAGTGTACCTTAGCTCAGCATATCGTGTGTGTGTGTGTGTGTGTGTGTGTGTGTGTGTGTGTGTGTGTGAGTGAGAGACAGAGAGACAGAGACAGAGACAGAGGGAGGATGATGGCTTGGGTCACGGGTCACACACCGTATTCCTTTCCTGTCTTGCCCCTCCCAGTTTGCGTGTGCTTTGTGCCCTGAAGACTTGGTCGTTGTTGGTGATTGCTTCGGTAAATGATGAGAGTGCGTGCTTTGATTAGATTCTTGAATCAAGACTTGGCGCCTTCTAAATGTTAATAATAATAATAATAATTGATAATGATGATGATGATAGTATCATTTGTATGATTTATTATCATTTGTTCTGTGTAAGTATCACCGTGTAACAGTGTACGCATATATGTGTGTGCATGCTAACACGATTAATCCTTTTCCGACGTTTCCAAATACTCGTCAGTTTGTTAACAAACCACACTCTTCTCGAGAAAGTTCCCCCCCCCCCTCCCCCCTTCAGTTAAGAATGTTTCAAGCTTAGAACGTGCCTGTACCCAGTCTATCCTTGTGCACATCCACAAAGACGCACAGATGCAACCATGAACCAACACAATAAGAACACAAACGAACCAGTCGCCGTGGTGTAGTGGTTAACGCAACGGACTACCGACTGGAAGGTTGTGGGTTCGAATCCCCATCAGTACCTTCACAAATCATTGTGGGATTTTTCGGCTCTAACCGGCTCCTACCCCAGAGTTGGGCGTGCTATGGGCTCATTGGGAAGACTGGGACCACACAGTCGAGTTTCATCCACTTCACAGATGCGTCATTGAGGGTGTTGCTCAAATCTTCTGATAAACACCGCAGGTGTCTGTATCTCTCTGGCCCGGTTGACGCCAGGATATATTATGATAGTAAGCGTAGAGTACAGCCCTGTCACGCAGGCTCAATCCCAGACGAACTCCATAGCGTCATGATTTTCATCCTCATCAACATCATCACCATCGCATTGTAAAACTGTTCCAGCTTCTGTGGCCATTGAAGTTGCGTAGAAATTGGAATGCAAAAAACAACAACAACAACAACAACAAAGTGATGATCCTAGGAAAACACACACACACACACACACACACACACACACACACACACACACCGAGGCAATAAACAGACGACTCAAACAGCATATTACAAGAATATGGTTTTATTATAGAATACTGTTGTCGTCAGCACGTACATGCATAGTAAGTCTCATCAAACATGCTCTTTTTTTTTTACAAAAAAAAATCAAGTGATAAACAACAATAATAAAATACATTTTTCTTTGTGTCTGCAGCCTGATGTTGGCGTAAGGACTATTGAACAGTTTGTATTTCTAATGGTGGTGACAGGGAACATTTCATTGACCCTGTCATGGCTGCTTCTTTGGCCTGACTACAACATACATTAGCATGAAACAGCTAATGCACCGCTGTATGTGTAAGCTGAGCACTGGATGACTTTTGGCTTACGGGTTTACTGTTATATTTTGTTTAAAGCCCAGCCCAACGTGCAGAGCCATATCAGGGCTATAACCATTTCAAAAGTGTACACAATACCTCAATGGGAAAAAATGGAAAAGAAAATTAAGTACATGTCAATGCATTCCCACCCACAATCTAAGGATATGCCCCTGGTGTTGACCATTCCAAACAATTTTTCACCGGGCAGTAAAAAACCAAACCCTGAATACAAGTTCGTACATGATGAAGACCCTGAAACATATATGAAAATGGGCCTACTTTACCTAAAATCGCTTCTTCACATCACATTTTCGTAGAGCCAAAAATACATATATTACATGTACCCAACCATCAACCCTAAGAGAAAGTATGTAGGTCTTTATAGAACACATACATGTGAATGGACCAGCAAGGCAGAAAATGATAGGAATAAATGACAGAAAACAAAGGAGCAAGGCAGAAACAAAGAGAGTGACAGAAAAGAGGAAATTTGTAGCAAAGAATTTCCAGAAGGTGGGGATACTACTTATACTGAAAGAGCCCCTGGCATCCCTCCCCATAGGGGAGGGGGGGGGACCCTAGGTAGTTACAATTAAAGCTGACATAATCGTAAAAATTGACTAAGTTTTGCTCTGACATACTTGTAAAACGTGTTCCAACATAACTGTAAAACTTGACCGTCGATTTTATTCTGCCTTATCTGTAAAATTTGATCATCAGCTTTGTTCTGATATAACTGTAAAACTTGACCATCAGTTTTGTTCTGACATAACTGTAAAACGTGACCATCAGTTTTGTTCTGACATAACTGTAAAACGTGACTTCAGTTTTGTTCTGACATAACTGTAAAACGTGACCATCAGTTTTGTTCTGACATAACGTGTAAAACTTGACCATCAGTTTTGTTCTGATATAACTGTAAAACTTGACCATCAGTTTTGTTCTAACATAACTGTAAAACTTGACCATCAGTTTTGTTCTAACATAACTGTAAAACTTGACCATCAGTTTTGTTCTAACATAACTGTAAAACTTGACCATCAGTTTTGTTCTAATAACTGTAAAACTTGACCATCAGTTTTGTTCTAACATAACTGTAAAACTTGACCATCAGTTTTGTTCTGATATAACTGTAAAACGTGACCATCAGTTTTGTTCTGATATAACTGTAAAACTTGACCATCAGTTTTGTTCTGATATAACTGTAAAACTTGACCATCAGTTTTGTTCTGATATAACTGTAAAACTGACCATCAGTTTTGTTCTGATATAACTGTAAAACTGACCATCAGTTTTGTTCTGATATAACTGTAAAACTTGACCATCAGTTTTGTTCTGATATAAACTGTAAAACTTGACCATCAGTTTTGTTCTGACATAACTGTAAAACTTGACCATCAGTTTTGTTCTGACATAACTGTAAAACGTGACTGTCAGTTTTGTTCTGACATTACTGTAAAACTTGACCATCAGTTTTGTTCTAACATAACTGTAAAACTTGACCATCAGTTTTGTTCTAACAAAACTGTAAAACTTGACCATCAGTTTTGTTCTAACAAAACTGTAAAACTTGACCATCAGTTTTGTTCTAACATAACTGTAAAACTTGACCATCAGTTTTGTTCTGATATAACTGTAAAACTTGACCATCAGTTTTGTTCTGACATAACTGTAAAACGTGACTGTCAGTTTTGTTCTGACATAACTGTAAAACTTGACCATCAGTTTTGTTCTGACATAACTGTAAAACTTGACCATCAGTTTTGTTCTGACATAACTGTAAAACGTGACTGTCAGTTTTGTTCTGACATAACTGTAAAACTTGACTGTCAGTTTTGTTCTGACATAACTGTAAAACTTGACCGTCAGTTTTGCTCATACCTTAACCTTTTGACTCCCACACCCTATCCACTGACTGCAAAAACTTAACCCTTTGACTCCCTCATCCTATCCACCAGCTTCCTGCTGGAAACTGATGGGTAGAGTGAGGGAGTCAAAGGGTGAAGTTTTCGTTGTGCTAGCATGGTTGACAATGCAGAATGCTGGTGGACAGGGTGCGGGAGTCAAAGAGCTAAACAGAAAAGAGCAACATGCAAAACTGCCAAAGTTGTCCAACAGCACGTGCTGTCGACTATGGATGTTAACTACTGTCATCAATTTGCATTGCTGAAAACAGAGACAATTCACAACTTGAAGTATGGTTAGATAGTAAGATTAAATAATTAACGTCCACCTGGCTTATAACTAGACCAACAAACGAACAAGATATTATGCACTTAAAATATTTGAGTCACCTTCTTACCGGATTAGACAATACATTGTAAGCTGAAAAAAAATTTTATCAAGCAAATTACAAGCTGGTAAACATAGAAATAAAATGAACCGTGCAACAAACTTTGTTTTAAAAACCAACAAAACAAAAGGAAATTATGTATTAAACAAGTTTGAAGTTAAACCAATCAACAGACTAGAAAGAAATACTTTATGAAATCAATCTGAAACAGCGAAAGTGGACAGACAACTGTTAACCTATACACTGAATCAAAATCTACATTTAATGATTTTGAACATTTATACCATGTGACTATCCAGAAATGTTATACTTTGCAGTTTATTCCTTTAGTGAGAGAGAGAGAGAGAGAGAGAGAGAGAGAGAGAGAGAGAGAGGATAGAAGGGGAGAAAGAGAGAGAGAAAGAGATAGTGTGTGTGTGTGTGTGTGTATGTGCGTGCTTGTGGTGTGTGTGTATGTACGTGCTTGAGTGTGTGTGTGTGTGTGTGTGTGTGTGAGACAGCGAGAGGGAATGTGTGTGTGTGTGTGTAGGCATGCTATCACTTGCAGATATGTGTGTGTATGTGCACACACACACGCACACTCACACACTCACACACACACACACACACACACACACACACACACACACACACACACACACACTATCAAATTCTTTCAAATGTTCCATTTTGCTCACACAACAACCTACATAACACAATCTACTGAACAATGACAGTGTATCCATACAGCCATTGCAAAGATTTATACATAATGCACTTGGAACAGAACAATATTTCGTAAGTTCACAGTACAGGTCATGTTGTTCAGGGCCCAGTCGACCATGAAGGCCATATCAGGGCTATGTTGGTCATTGTAATATAGACAATGATCAAAATGAAGATGATGTATGCAGCGCAGACTATATTCCTCTCTGAAGAAATAAAATGAGAGTAAAATGGGATGGTAGCATCTGACTTATAAAAAAATTCCATTCTGATCATAACAGATCTTGTTCTTTGGAAACAGAAGCAAAGCACCACATACAATTATGCTTAAATATCATCAAACGAAAAAAAAATATACCTGGTAACATCAAGTACCATCAACACATGTAACTTTACAACAATCACTATACATAAAAAGCATGTATGTTGCCAAAAAGTCCACATCAAAACATAACCATGCTTTGCAGCAACAAGCACCACCAAAATATGATCACCATGATTTTCAGATTACATGATATTCTGTGTTTTGGATGTTAGGTGTTCTGAAACTTGTAATGAGTCTGTAATGTCATGATCAGTGAATTAGGCCTACTTTACTTTGAATATAGCAAAGCTGAGAAACGGGCATTTCAGAGCAGCAAAAATATACAAAATAATCACAAAAATAGTAATAAAATAAAGACATGGAATTTAAAAACTATTCTTCATTGATCAAAACCAAATTATGACTTTTCTTCCAGTAGTTAAAAAAAGTGAAGTAGTGGGAAGAAACCAATATATTACATACAGGGACCAGCAAGGCAGAAAATGATAGAAAGAAATGACAGAAAACAAAGGAATAAGGCAGAAACAAAGAGAGTGGCAGAAAAGAGGACATTTCTAGCACAGAATTTCCAGAAGGTGGGGACACTATTTATATTGAAAGAGCCTTGGCATCTCCATGGGGGAGAGAGACTGCTGAAAGAAAATTATCACAAACAATATTATGGTGAAGTTATGTTTGCTTTTAGGTGCCTCTTTCTGTTCAATGACCATTTGTTGTTTTCATAAGTTTTCAAAATATTATGGCTCATTAAAATTGGGGATGCATCTTGTAATCTGAAAATCACAGTAAACTTTCAGTAACAAGTGCCACCAAAAAAGTCATACATTAAACTGCAAGTGCACATAAAAAATACTTCTATGCAAGTAGCACCACATGAAAACACACAAGCTTCACTTGCATAGTAAAAAACTTATGCAAGAAAACCAATGTACCAATGACAACAACAACAAAGCTTTACAGACAAAAAAAATCTAATACTTTGTATTTCTAATAAATTTCACTCTACAAAAATTATGCAAGACATTAAACAAAACATGCTTCATTTGCATAGTCAAAAAGTACACAACATAAAAAATAAATCTCAGAAGGTATTATCAACTTCAAAGTAACAATATAAAAACCACGTCAACTCTCCATGCAAGAAAAAGACAACTAATTGTGACATAATCACTGGGACTAGTTTACAAAAAATACTACAAGCAACACTCTGACAATTTCATCACTCTTTAACCCTTTGTCTCCCTAACCCTATCCACGGGCATCCTGCATTGTTAACCATGCTAGCAAAACAAAAACATAACCCTTTGACTCCCTTACCCTATCCATCAGCTTCCTGCAGGAAGCTGGTGAATAGGGTGAGGGAGTCAAAGGTTAAGTTTTTGCAGTTGGTGGATAGGGTGCGGGAGTCAAAGGGTTAAAAGAATCAAAAACACAAACTACTTTCTGTACATGCGCCTTTCTCACCAAACTGGTCTGCCAGTCATTCGAACTAGCTGATCTGGATTCGAATCTGCTTGGATACCCCCCTGTTCGATAAAGGCTGCAGATTTTCCAATTTCCAAGGTCAGCATGACATGTGAAGACCTGCCAGTGCTTTAATCGCTTTTGTCTGAATAAGCACACAGAACATTGACCATGCACTTTTAGGATCCTGTAAGTCATGCCAGCACGCACACTCCTAAAAACAAGAGTATGACTGCTTAACCCTATGACCCCCACACCCTATCCAGCTTCAATCATGGGGGAAGGTACCCCTGCTTGTTGATTCTTAGCTAGGAATTTTGGTAGGAAACAGAGGAAGAAGGAGCAGTCACGTTCTTTGGAACTGTCCTTAAGGAGTCCACTAATGTTGTGTACTGCACTGCAGTGCCTACTATGAGCAAATGTGTTAAAGATGATGTTTTCCTGAAAATGTTTTTGATAGATATGTCTTGTGGTGGGTGAAAAGGAGGGCCTCTGAGAAATTCTATGATGTGGAAGAGGTCCAAGGTGGGTGTTCCCCGTACAGGGTAGAGGCTTCCTGTGCAGAGATGCCTCTGGAATGATATATCACAAAAGGGAGCATCCTCAAGGGAGGAGCCAATGAGCTCATATGGAGTGGTGGATGCAGAGAATCAATGAGGTTTGATCCTTTGACTCCCGATCCTTTGACTCCCACATCCTGTCCACCAGTATCCTGCACTGTCACCCATGGTAGCAAAAAAAACACACTTGGATACAGTGTGGGATAACACAGACCGCCAACAGGTGCAGAGTGGAAGAGAGACAGGGCACAAAGTCAGCAACACTGGTGAAAGAGGGGCTAGTAGGAATTATACCCTTCCTTGAGCATCAATCAGTCCATTTTTTTCCTATGGGAAGAGAAAAAGTGTTGCGTACCAGACTTACACCAAAGACGAATGAGGCTGATGCTGTCTTGGGTGATATACCCGGTGGTTGAGATGTCTTGGTAATCCCTAAAATTGACAGCGAGTGTCGTACAACATCCATGCGTGAAGATTGAGTAGCTGTGGGTTGGGGTAAGGAATGCCTGACCAGGGTTGAAGGAGAACTCGAGGCCCTAGTTTTTGTGTTTAATCCAGTTGAGGTGTGTCAGACTGCATAAATCTGGATTCCATGGTTGGATGGGCCGAAATAGTGCAATGACAATGATGGTTGCGCAGTCTGAGCTTGCTTTTTGCACACCTTTTCCAAGAAAAGGAAGAGGAGGAAATGCATAAGCCAGCAGAGTCCCCCCAATTGATCCGTTTGCTAAAAACAGAGGAAGAGCTCAGTGAAAGACTTTATACTGAGAGATAAAATTTTGTTGACAATCAGACAACACTGAAAATGAGCAGTGAAGTGAAAACTCGGGATAAGACCAGGCACACAAAGAAAGGCTGTGCAGGAGCACAGAGACTTCGGTCTTGATGTTTCAAAGTACCGATTCAAAGAAGAAGACAACCACCCAGACTGGAACCGGGTAGCAGGATAGGAGTGGGCTCAGCAGCGGCACCTGATGGTGGACATCTCTTCACCGATTTCTCGGCCACCTGGTCAAGTATTTTGCAGTTGGCATGATCTCGAGCAATCGCTGACTTTATGCACTTGTAAGATATGGCTTAAGTTATGTGCTATTAAAATGCACTCAAATGCAGCTCAGTGATACAGCCCCAAATTGTGAAAACTTAAGAAAACACTGGCCATTCTAAACCACCCACAGTTCCTCTATGTGCATATAGCACAGTGAATTAACAAGCAAATCAGACCCATGCACATTCACATATTTCATGAAAAATGATTGTCAGGCAAGATTTTTCTCATCACAAAGTTCATACACTGTTTATCAAAACAAATTTTTTTCTGTACAAATACTGTACTGGTTATCAAAACAAATTTTTTTCTGTACAAATACTGTACTCTTTTATTATTTGCATTAGGCATATCAGTAAAAACATGTTCCTTTCATAACATGACAAAAAGGACAATAAACTCCCCCCCCCCAAAAAAAACAACCATGACAACAAAATTGATATATTTGAAATACAAAAAATAAATCTTTATCGGAAAACTAATAAACAAAAAGAAACAACACACACTCACACAAATGCTGTTATCTCATTCCTCCCAAATGTCAGGATTTATTAACCCTTTGATTCCCGCACCCTATCCACCAACTGCAAAAACTGAACCCTTTGACTCCCTCACCCTATCCACCAGCTTCCTGCAGGAAGCTGGTGGATAGGATGAGAGAATTAAAGGGTTAAGTTTTTGCTTTGCTATTGTGGTTGTAATGCAGGATGCTGGTGGACAGTGTGTGGGAGTCAAAGGGTTAATATTTTTCTATTTCTTGTAATGTAACACTTTTTCTTCACTTTAACCCTTTCCCTCCTGCACCCTATCCACAAACTGCAAAAACTTACTTTCATTTCCTCCTTATCCACCCGCCACCTGAAGGGTTTGGGTTAGCTGGAAGCTGGTGGATAGGGTAAGGGTCTAAAAGGGTTAAGTTTTTGCCTTGCTGTCATGCTGACAATACAGGACGCTGGCAGATATGGTGAGAGTCAAAGGGTTAACCCTGTCATTGCTAAAGCTTTTGTCTACAGTATATGCACAGAAAATTTCCACACAAAAACCTGGAAAATCACACCTATGATTTTTGTTCATTTATAACTCCACAAGAAAATATACATAAAATGAATCAGACATGAACAAAGATCCTTTCCAAGACTACATAATTTGCAAATCTCAGTTCATGATCTCACAATGAAAGATGTGCATAGTGACGTGAGCGAAAGGGCCCTACCTCTGGCCATGTTTGAAGAAAATTACCCCCACGCAGGCAAGAATATGGACTTACACAGATAGCTCTGTAAACAGATGCGGTCAGAAAAAGGTGCTGGGTATAAGACCTACGTCCACTTCCCAAATGGACAATAGCAGGCTGAGGCAGTACCAACTGGTCTTCACTGCACAAATTACAGGGCCGAAGTTGAGGCCCTGGTCCTTGTTGCAAGCTTCGTTAACCTTTTGATTCCTGCACCTTGTCCACAAGCATCCTGCATTGTCAACCATGCTAGCAAAGCAAAAACTTAACCCTTTGACTCCCTCATCCTATCCACCAGCTTCCTGCAGGCAGAGTGTGGATAAGGTGAGGGAGTCCAAGGGTTGAGTTTTTGCAGCTGGTGGATAGGGTGTGGTAGTCACAAGGGTTAATAACTTTGTAGATCATGACAGCAAAATAAGTCATCCCTATAGATGCCATGTCAATTCCGGCAGCAACTGCAGCAAGCAAACTGCCACATCTGCAAGAAGCACTGCAAAACATCTTGCAAAAACATTAGGTGTACCAGACAGGTGTTGCAGTGGATCCCCTCACCCCAGGAAATGAAGAGGCAGACAAAAGCAAGAAGATGGGAGTAGAACATGAACAGAAAGACAACAACATCAGCCTCACAGAGATGAAAACCATCATCAAGTCTGTGTTCAGAGCAACCCAACAACATGACAGTTACCACCAGCTGTCCTGGCAGGAGTACATCATTATTCTCTGCCTGCGGACAGGGTACAACAGACTGAACCACTACATGAACAAAAGCTTCCAAATTGTACCATCCCCCCAGCGCCCCTGTGGGGAAGAAGACCAGACAGAAGAACACATCTTCCAGGACTGTGAGAGCTTCCTGTCACTGAGGGAGGACATCTGGCTGACACCTGAGCCTGCAGGAGAAGCTGTACAGGTCTGTGGATGTGCTACACAAGCTGTACAGATCTGTGGATGTGCTACACAAGCTGTACAGACCTGTGGATGTGCTACACAAGCTGTACAGACCTGTGGATGAGCTACACAAGTTGTACAGACCTGTGGATGAGCTACACAAGCTGTACAGACCTGTGGATGAGCTACACAAGCTGTACAGACCTGTGGATGTGCTACACAAGCTGTACAGACCTGTGGATGTGCTACACAAGCTGTACAGACCTGTGGATGTGCTACACAAGCTGTACAGACCTGTGGATGTGCTACACAAGCTGTACAGACCTGTGGATGTGCTGCACAAGCTGTACAGACCTGTGGATGTGCTACACAAGCTGTACAGACCTGTGGATGTGCTACACAAGCTGTACAGACCTGTGGATGAGCTACACAAGCTGTACAGACCTGTGGATGTGCTACACAAGCTGTACAGGGCTGTGGATATGCTACACAAGTTGTACAGACCTGTGGATGTGCTACACAAGCTGTATAGACCTGTGGATGTGCTACACAAGCTGTACAGACCTGTGGATGAGCTACACAAGCTGTACAGGTCTGTGGATATGCTACAGAAGCTGTACAGGTCTGTGGATGTGCTACAGAAGCTGTAGAGACCTGTGGATGAGCTACACAAGCTGTACAGGTCTGTGGATGTGCTACAGAAGCTGTAGAGACCTGTGGATGAGCTACACAAGCTGTACAGGTCTGTGTATGTGCTACAGAAGCTGTAGAGACCTGTGGATGAACTACAGAAGCTGTACAGGGCTGTGGATATGCTACAAAAGCTGTACAGGTCTGTGGATGTGCTACAGAAGCTGTACAGGTCTGTGTATGTGCTACAGAAGCTGTAGAGACCTGTGGATGAGCTACAGAAGCTGTACAGGGCTGTGGATATGCTACAAAAGCTGTACAGGTCTGTGGATGTGCTACAGAAGCTGTACAGGTCTGTGGATGTGCTACAGAAGCTGTACAGGGCTGTGGATGTGCTACAGAAGCTGTACAGGGCTGTGGATGTGCTACAGAAGCTGTAGAGACCTGTGGATGAGCTACAGAAGCTGTACAGGCTGTGGATGTGCTACAGAAGCTGTACAGATCAGTGTAAGTGCTACAGAAGACAACCTGTTTCATCCTCCAGACTAAACTGCAAGTGTGACATTCAACAAGGAGTCTGAAAGCTGTAGAAGGAAAAAAATTTGACTTGGATGGTTGTCGTAATTTGAAAGCATTGTCACTGACAACTGGCCAGCCAGTTTGTTCTAAAACAATCAATCTGCATTTATTTTCTCAAAACTGAATGTAAAGAATACTCTGAATATCTCAGAGGAGATCAAAAGTTTCTGAGTGATCCTCCACTTCTGAATGTATCAGTTTATTTGCAAAGCAATTTGAACCTGGGTATCAGATCACTTTGAGTGACGGCTTACTGCAATGTCTCTGAACAGAGCTAACCATGTTGCCCGCAATTGTTCTGCCAGGGAAACAGACACTGACATGAGGAAGGGGCAAATAAGTTGACAGATTCAGGATCGTGCTGTACATCCAAAAATGATCATGAAGTAAGACTGGGGATTGTGTTCAGAATGTTATCATTCTTTGTAAAGAAATCCTTGTGATTGCTGTTCGAATTGCTCATGATTGGCGGAGGATAAAAGCTAGTAAATGAAACTTTAGAGTTTAAGCAAAAACCATGAATGTATGACCAACTGTGATAGCTGAGACAGTGAAAACCTGAGATGTCTGCACAAGAGAAAAACATGGTCAGAGAACGAAACAAAGGAACCAGACTAGAGGTTTGTTAAGCAGGAAAGGCATTGATTGGCTGTACCAGAACGAGGCCCAGGGACGTCACTCTGATTGAGATTCTGAAAATTGACTTAGCTAGGGTAGCACATGTTGGAAATGGTAATTGTGCGTGAAGGTAAAAATCTATATCAATTATAAGGGCTTAAAAAGCAACTTTCAATACCCTGTGAAGACTTTAAGGACTAGCAGCACATCTCTCCAAAACAACAGGCACCAGATGGATCCAGTTCTCTAGTGGCTTTTCTTGCCTTTGACACGAACACGAAGGCTGCCGTTATCCGTGGCGAGTTTTGATCCACTTCTGGCAAGGAGTCATAATCTTCATCCAGCATTGTGCCTATAACATTAAAAAGTTGAAAATATATTAAAGTGACATATAATTCATGCTTGTGACTGTGCGTCATGCGCACATTACACAATGACAAATCATAAAATGAAAAAAAAAAAGTTTCACAAGAGTTTATGTCCAAATTTATATTCCAACATTCTGTCACTTGTAACCCCATTCTACTCCAACCCCACTCAACAACCCAACATTCCTCTTCTACGATTTCTGTTAATGCATCTCTAGAGGCAACTCTGAATACACATTAAGCTGAACTGAAAAAAATAAAGAAAAGAAAATAAGAATATGCTCAATCAAATTCTCATATTTCCAGCTGAGGCATTTCTTTGGCTGAAGATTTCTGGGATGCCAGTGGAAAGTCATCTGGCGTACAATTTTAATAGTTTTGAGAGATATATAATACTGTCAGATGAACAATGCCATCAAATTACAAAATGAATAAGTCAATGTCCTCTTTACCTAGCTAACCCGGCCCCCATATCCACAAGTCACCATGATGCAACAAAAAAACATGGCAAATACAGTTCTTGAGATGTAGTCCTGGAATCACCAGTAGCGGGGGAAGCTAGTGGATAGAGTGAGGGAGTCAAAGGGTTAAGTTTTCGCAGTTGGTGGATAGGGTTTTGGAGTCAAAAGGTTAAGTTTTTGCAGTTGGTGGATAGGGTTTGGGAGTCAAAGGGTTAAGTTTTTGCAGTTGGTGGATAGGGTTTGGGAGTCAAAGGGTTAAGTTTTTGCAGTTGGTGGATAGGGTTTGGGAGTCAAAGGGTTAACAAGGGCAACAAACAGGTCAGCTTTTTAATGTCGCATGCTGGGATTGAACTCAGGGCATGAAATCTTGACTTCACAGCTCTATCAACAGACAGGTAGCCCACAAAACATGAAGCATTTAAAAATTATCAAAAACTGATTATTTGTTATTGTCACTTAAATCATCAAAATCTGATTCTTTGCTATTTTCAGACTGCACTTTACCTGCCGTCTACTTGTCGATTATATTCATTAGCATTAAACACTGTAGCAGTGTCAGTCAGTACATGCATATTGACTTTGCTGTTGTTTCAAGAATGATACATGTATGTTTAATAATAATAATAATAATAATAATAATAATATATTTTATTTATATAGCGCAAAATCTTGATAAAATCAAATCTAAGCGCTGAGGTATACATGCATACATACCTACATACATATGAGCGTATACATGCATACATACATGCATACATACTTACATACATAAATCTAAGCTGAGCGTATACATGCATACATACATACATACATAAATCTAAGCGTATACATACATACATACATACATACATACGTACGCACATGCATACATAATAATTACAATATTTATATAGCGCAAAATCTCGACAAAATCAAATCCAAGCGCCGAAAAGACACACACTGCACACACCAGCACGCGCACGCACGCACGCACAACACACACCACCACACACACACACAACCACACACACACACACACACACACACACACACACACACCAGCGCATGGCCACAAATGGGGAGAAAGAATAAAAGCAATAAAAGCAAGAATAAAACCAATGGAAAACCACAGAGAGCACATCATATACAATTATATATTAAAACAAAGTGATTCCCCTCCGAGCGGAGACAGGCTGCAGAGGGGGTTGAGTGAGGTTAGGATTTTATGCAGAGGAAAAAAGGTGAGTTTTGAGAGCGGACTTGAAGGAGGCAAAAGTAGGTTGCTGATGGACTGAGAGAGGAAGTTTGTTCCAGGAGAGTGGACCAGAAACAGAGAAGGCTCGTGGACCATAGGTATTGAGCTTAGTGCGTGGAAAGCGAAAAGTCAGAGGATCGGAAGCAGAGCGGAGGGTACGTGAGGGAACATAGATCTCAAGTAGGCTTGACAGGTAATCGGGGGCTGCGTTATTGAGGCTTTTGTAGCACATGGTGTCTAGTTTGTACTGTATGCGCTTTGATACAGGAGCCAGTGAAGTTGTGCCAGGAGAGGAGATATGTGGTCAGCTTTTTTCTTTTTGAGTACAAGGCGTACAGCATTGTTTTGAATGCGCTGTAGGATGTGAATGGTGGAGGCAGGAAGACCAGACAGGAGTGAATTGCAATAGTCAATGCGAGACATTATGAAGGAGAGAACGAGTTTTGCAGTTGTTTCGACAGAGAGATACTTCCTGATCAGGCTTATACGATGGAGATGATAGTAGCAAGATCTGGCAGTTTGAGAAACAAAGTTTCTCAGCAGTGTTTGTTTACAAAATGTTTACTTTGCTTTGTTTACAAAATGTTTACTTTGCTATTGTTATAAGAATCATTTTCATATCTTTCAGCTGAAACACAAACTAGAATAACATTAACTACAATAACATTAGTCTTTTTATTACCTCACAGCAGACGAAATCTGAGATAATTCAAAAGAGCAAAGTGTTTCTCACTGATAATACATTATTAATAACAAAATCTGAGTCCAAAACATGTCTGCATCCAGTATTTCTCAATCCAAACCATGTTTATTGAGTTATTTCCCTTTACCCATTTTCCAGTCCACTTGTGAACAGTGTCTGGCACTCTATGTTTAAAATTTTACATTAAAATTGTTGAAACATAAGAGATATACGCAAAAAAGTTTGTTAAGAACTTTTCAAGGACAATGACTCAGACAAGGTAGAAAACAGGTCATATTTTAGCCTCAGTGATAATGATTTTGAGAAGGAAACTGACTATGAATCGACCAGCAGTAAAGTGTGCGAGTGTTTGTTTACAAAATCACATTATTTTCCAACATGGCTGTAACTCTGTTGCTGCGGCAAAGCAATTCTGACTTCACTAAATTGTTTACAAAATCAAGACCTTTTCCTACACAGCCATCACTTTGTTGCTATGACAACAGGCATTCTGATTACACTAAGTTAAAAACTGAAGCTATCCCCTTTCAATGCCAAATTTCGGGCAAATCTATCCTCAAATAAGACCACAGTTATGTTTTTTGTGCCACTTCCTATTGTCTCACTACTTTTTCTAGGCAGCCTCATGCAGTAGAGCTGTTGACCTCAAAAACAGAAGTGTCCTGCTTCGGTTATGTGTTTTCATTTCAATATAACAAAAGGGAACCAATTTTCTCAGAATCTCACTTCACCTCACCTGTCAGCGTCACTAGGTTCAGTGTTGACCGCTGCACTCTTTGACACCACCACTCCCCTCCAAACGGCTCTGTCTTGACTTTAGTGGACAATTTCTTGAATACTTAGGCCACTGATGTTGGTTATGTTCTTGATGTATGAGATTAGAAGTCTGCCTTTCTTCCTTTTCGCTTCCGTTCCATGAGGTCTGTGTTCTTGCTATGTGACACATGGCCAATGTATTTTAGTCTTCTCTTGTTGATGGTTTGCTAGTACTTTTCTGATGGTATCAAGTTCTTCCGACACTTTTATTTAGTTCTTCTATCTGTCTATCTGTCCATTTGATACGTAGCAGTCTCCTCAATTCTTTTGCAATCAGCTTTTCGTAGAGTCCAGGCTTCGCAGCCATAATCACGACTGGCGAGATCAAACATTTTAAAAGTTTAATTTTGAGACCATTTGGTATGCCTCTGTCTTTCCAAGTATTGTTGAGTCAGACCATATTTTGCTTTGCTATTCCAATTCTTCTTTTGATGTCTTTGGAGCAGGTTCCATCATAAGTTTTTACAGAACCAAGATATTTAAAATCTTTCAACATTTTCTAAAGAATAACTGATCAAACTACATATCAAAAGTATTTCAAATAAGTCAATGGCCAGGGTGGAGGGGCTCTCAGGAATTCAACAGTCTTATATTCAAGACCAGAGCGAAGAGGACTTTGAGTGTGGTTGAGCTTGGAAAGGGAAGGGGTCCACCAAAGAATTTGGGTCAAGTCACATGTCTAACAGGATGAGTAGATTTTAGCTCACTATCCTGTTTGCTTGTGTGTGTGTGTGTGGGGTGTGTGTGTGTGTGTGTGTGTGTGTGTGTGTGTTGTGTTGTGTGTGTGTGTGTGTTTGGGGTGTGGTGTGTGTGCGAGTGTTGTGTGTGTGTCGTCTTGTGTGGGTGTGTGTGTGTGTGTGTATGGGCCGAAAAGCACTCTAGCTTTGTATCCTATATGTGTAGTGTGTGCATGCGTGTGTGTGTGTGCTTGTGTGTGTGTGTGTGTATATGAGACCCAAAGAGGATGACAACTTTGGTCACATGTCAAACATATTTCACTTTTTTAGTTCAGCATCCTCTGTGTGTGTGTGGTGTGTGTGTGTGTGTGTGTGTGTGTGTAATGTGTGTGTGTGCGTGTGTGTGGTGCGTGTGCGTGGTGCGTGGGGTGCATGTGTGGTGTGTGTGTACGCATACATTGCTTGTGCGTTTAAGAATACTTAAATTCATTTATCTTCTTTTGCTCTTTTTTATACGTTTGCTACAGTTCCTGATACTTACATTACTATGATTCCTAATATTTATTTTCATTTCATGTTTTGTCAAGGTCTTTTGCTATTTGACTGAAGTTTAATATGTTCTATTCCTGTAAAGTACAATGAGCATGCTTTTGACATGGACTGTCTGCGCTATACACATGAAATTATTACTACGTAAAATTTCCATAAATAAAAACCATTTCCATAAGTAAAAAAACATGCAAAACATAACAACATACCAATTTTCTTTCATTCAAAACCACACCCTGTTAAAATCCGGCAAGTAGGTCTAGTATGCGGAATAAACATATTTCACTTTTTTAACTTCTGCCATAACTTTTAGAGGGTTGAAACAAGAAAAAACTTCTGTGATAAGAATTAAATAAATACATCAGCTACCTTTTGCATGCTTCTTTTTGTTGGGGAGCGCATCTTCCTGCTAGCAAGGCTGCGTTCACGCAGTTTGCGCAAATGAAAAGTGATGAAGTTCCACATCAACCAGGCCTGCATCACGCATATGGCTGCCAAACAAGGGATTCTGTCACAAACAGAAAAAAAAAACTATTCAAAAAGCTGTAACGCATACATTGTTTGAATATGAAATAAAAGAGTTAGCAATTCAGCATACCAAGATTTTATATCCTTGATTGTTGTAGTGAAAAATTAGTACTTCTGTGTATATCTAATGACTGACTGACTGATTAAAATATGTTTTCATCACAATTTATATGTATATTTAATAACTGATTGACTGACTGGTTAAAGTATGTTTTCATCACAACTGATCTGTTTCCCTTAATTCTATTTCTGTGTTTCAAAACCTTGCCAGCATATATGGCTTTTGGCTTTTGCCATGATCATTCTGCATCTTCTCCATCCCAAGGAAACGGCGGTGTCAGTGCATATGGAATATATTTCGAGCACAGAGATGCTGTCTTAAAAAACTGAAACAGAGTCTAAATTCCGCTATATTCCCATTACTATTCTTTATCCCATTTCTATTTGTTTTATTTCATTTTGTTCTCCCTTCCCCCTTCACAATCTGGACAATGTACTTCTGGACAGTTTTTTTATTAACATTTTTAAAATTCATTTTATACATATGTATATAAACAAACACATTGACAAACAAATGTAAACTCCATTATTTCAATCCATAAAGACAAGCATAACAATCATATCACATACATTAGAGACAATGTTCCACAGAATTTTTCGTGATCACCCCCAGCATTATCAAACTGGACAATGACCAATACATATCAACAACTTACATTACAAAAATATGAAACCCACCCTATTTTCCAATCAGAGTACATCTTGATCCCCATCTGATCTCACACCAAGAACCACGGCTGTCTTAGAGTTATCTCATCCTCGCATATTCTGACACTAACAGTAACACGGTGAAGAACTGTCATTTATTTCTTGTCATTCTTTGCATCTTCAATTTGACAGTCTTGTTTATCAGGTGTTAATATATAATATAAACTTTTCAAAATCCACCACATGAAAAATTCATACCCATCTTATTTCTTGACTAGTTAGACAGGGGTTTACATTCTAAGATTATTTCTTTGTTTTTTGAAATTATTCTACTTGTCTAAAAATCTTATCTTAACATCTTATCTGCACTGTCTTGTTTCATAAATTCAATAAGCGTTCTCATTTCATTTTTGTGTTTTTAACTGCTTGAACATTAACAGTCTCTTGATACAAATCTTTCTGCAACAAGGAACTGGAGTAGAAACAAAGATATGAAAGAAAGAAAGAGAAGACAGAAAAACACAAAATAGCATAAAGACAGGGTGTGAGGGTTTTTTTTTTTTGCAATTTACATTGTCACAGACAAACACATTAACTCATTCAGTCCTGTGCTCTCCTCTCAGACTGGCAGAAAGTTTCTGTTGCCAGCTCAAACTGTGTCCCTGATGGACAGGTACATGTGGTTCTGATCATATCTGTATTGATAGGGTCACAACCTGGGAAACTACATACATAGAAAATAACGATAACTTGGGTACACATCTTTTCTGCTCCTTTTCTCACAGTAGAGCTTCATTCTGACACACTCTGGGTGAACTGTCGGTACAAGCAGGACTGAAAGAGTTAAAATCGAAATTGCACAAAACAATTGTATTTCTTAACCTGACAATTGGAATATTAAAGTTCCCGGTGGTTAGGTCAATGCTAGGTTGACTGGTCTGCTCAAGGCCATACCTGCAACAGATGATGTTCAAAAATGAACACAAGTAACAGACCAAAGTATGCTGCAGGTAACAACTGACAAATGCCTACTGATGACATAAGAGTGCATGGTCAGCCAAGAATCATTTTGTTCACAGTTCAATAAGCTTTCCTAATCTCGCCCATGTGGTGGAGACATCTCCCCACCTTACCATGAAGTAACACAAAAGAGGAAATTTCTAGCACAGAATTTCCAGAAGGTGGGGGATACTTTTTGTAGTTATTTTTTCGTAGATTACTTGTAAGACAGGCAGAGGGTACAGGTATCTGGCATGTCACTGACTTTGCCCAGTTACTGGCGTCTGACTCCTAAGACAGTTACATAGGAATCCTTTCTAACTGGTATTCACATTTGTTAAACATACAAGACACAACTTTCCTAAAGAATTTCTGATTAAATAGCCGCGTTGGCTAAACTGGTAAAATGAAGGAGTAGTAGCAGAAGATAAGAAGTGCATAAATACAGTAACAAACAAACAAAAACAAACCGGAAAAACACAAAAACAGAATATGTATTTAATAAAAGAGGCACAAATTTTCAGATACCTGGCCTTTGTCAAATGTATACAAAAGACAAAAAAAAAAGAAAAAATGCACAATACCTAGCACAAAAACAGAAGACAACATCCCAACAGCAGCGTACTGGCAGGAGAGTACAATTGGGAAGTTGTCTACCGTTTTTTGTGGTCAGTGTTGTGCATTTGTTCTTTTTTGTCTTTTGTATACACCTGACAAAGGCAGTTGGCGGAAAATTGGCGCCCGTCTTGAGTTCTATTAAGTACGCATTCTGATTCTATTTTTGTATTTTTCTGGTTCATATTTGCTTGAACACTGGTAGTCACTTTGATTCAAACAAGCGAAAGGAATGTTCTCAGACTATATGTCACACTGTGACACAGGACAGACAACCCTCCAAACTTGTTCTTTTACATTATACACACAAATGCCCTCTTGTACTCACCAGAATGTCAGAACAGCAAGTGTGATGGTGCCTAGTCGCACCAACACAAACAGCACATTGAAAACCCTAAACCTGCAAAGATAACAGAAACAATACAGCATATCTCATGCAGTTTCCTTAGAGACAACCAATAAATTCTTTGTATGTTTCTCCCCGCCTTGGTCCATAATACCAAACCAATCTATCTTCATAGGAAAATCGTGAAACACATGTTTCAATAAAATGTTACAGATTTACTTACAATGAACTGATCCACAAATTTACCAGAACTGACTGATTTTACAACGAACTTTTCCACAAATTTACCAGAACTGACCGACTTTACAATGAACTGTTCCACAAATTTACTAGAACTGACTGACTCTTCAATGAATTGTTCCTGTTCCACAAATTTACCAGAACTGACTGACTCTTCAATGAATTGTTCCACAAATTTACCAGAACTGACTTTACAAAGCTACAAATTTAACAGAACTGACTGACTTTACACGAACTGTTCCACAAATTTACCAGAACTGACTTTATAATGAACTGTTCCACAAATTTACTAGAACTGACTTTACAATGAACTATTTCACAAATTTACCAGAACTAACTGACTTTACAATGAACTGTACAATTTCACCAGAACTGACTTTACAATCAAGTGTTCCGCAAATTTACCCAGAACTCACTCTACAATGAACTGTTCCACAAATTCACCAGAATGAACTGTTCCACAAATTCACCAGAATTGACTTTACACTGAACTGTTCCACAAATTTACCAGAACTGACTGACTTTATAATGAACTTTCCACAAATTTACCAGAACTTACTTTACAATGAACTGTTCCACAAAGTTACCAGAACACTGACTGACTTTACAATGAACTGTTCCACAAATTTACCAGAACTGACTTTACAATGAGTGTTCCACAAATCTATCAGAACTGACTTTACACTTAACTGTTCCACAAAATTACCAGAACTGACTTTACAATGAACTGTTCCACAAATCTATCAGAACTGACTTTACACTGAACTGTTCCACAAAATAACCAGAACTCACTTTACAATGAACTGTTCCACAAAATTACCAGAACTCACTTTACACTGAACTGTTCAAAACAAAATTACCAGAACTAACTTTTACACTTTTAACTGTCCACAAAATTACCAGAACTGACTTTACAATGAACTGTTCCACAAATCTATCAGAACTGACTTTACACTGAACTGTTCCACAAATACCAAACACTTTACAATGAACTGTTCCACAAAATTACCAGAACTCACTTTACAATGAACTGTTCCACAAAATTACCAGAACTGACTTTACAATGAACTGTTCCATAAATTTACCAGAACTGAGTTTACAATGAACTGTTCCACAAAGTTACCAGAACTGATTTACAGTGAATTGTTCCACAATTTACCAGAACTGACTTTACAATGAACTGTTCCACAAAGTTACCGAACTGATTTTACAATGAATTGTTCCACAAATTTACCAAACTGTCTTTACAATGAACTGTTCCACAAAGTTACCAGAACAGACTTTACAAGGAACCATTCCACAAATTTACCAGAACTGACTGACTTTACAATGAACTTTCCACAAATTTACCATAACTGACTTTTTACAATGAACTGTTCCATAAATTTACCAGAATTGAGTGACTTTACAATGAACTGTTCCACAAATTTACAAGAACTGACTTTACAATGAACTATTCCACGAATTTACCAGAAATAACTGACTTAAAAATGAACACAAAATTTACTAGGACTAACTGAACAACATGAAAGATGCGACAGGAAAAAAACTAAACAAAATTAGTGTGGACTACACTGAATGCACAGGCTGACATATTTGGCAAAAGCATACCATTTTCAATCATTCTCCTCTAAAGATGGAACACTGTTTTCTAAATGACAAGAACTCTCAAACAATCATGCATGCATTCACCTCAAACTACAGAATGCAGCATCATATCAGTTGTGCAGTGCTTAAGTTAGTGATATTCTTCAAATGATTCAACACATAGTAATTCCTTAATGTAATGGAGTGACTTAATACAGCACATAGTAATTCCTTAATGTAATGAGTGACTTAATACAGCACATAGTAATTCCTTAATGTAACAGAGTGACTTAATACAACACAAAGTAATTCCTTAATGTAACAGAGTGACATAATACAGCACATAGTAATTCCTTAATGTAACAGAGTGACATAATACAACACAAAGTAATTCCTTAATGTAACAGAGTGACTTAATACAGCACATAGTAATTCCTTAATGTAACAGAGTGACATAATACAACACAAAGTAATTCCTTAATGTAACAGAGTGACTTAATACAGCACATAGTAATTCCTTAATGTAACAGAGTGACATAATACAGCACATAGTAATTCCTTAATGTAACAGAGTGACATAATACAGCACATAGTAATTCCTTAATGTAATGGAATGACATAATACAGCACATAGTAATTCCTTAATGTAACAGAGTGACATAATACAGCACATAGTAATTCCTTAATGTAACAGAGTGACTTAATACAACACATAGTAATTCCTTAATGTAACAGAGTGACATAATACAGCACATAGTAATTCCTTAATGTAACAGAGTGACTTAATACAGCACATAGTAATTCCTTAATGTAACAGAGTGACATAATACAGCACATAGTAATTCCTTAATGTAACAGAGTGACATAATACAGCACATAGTAATTCCTTAATGTAACAGAGTGACATAATACAGCACATAGTAATTCCTTAATGTAACAGAGTGACTTAATACAGCACATAGTAATTCCTTAATGTAACAGAGTGACATAATACAGCACATAGTAATTCCTTAATGTAACAGAGTGACATAATACAGCACATAGTAATTCCTTAATGTAATGGAGTGACTTAATACAGCACATAGTAATTCCTTAATGTAATGGAGTGATTTAATACAGCACATAGTAATTCCTTAATGTAACAGAGTGACATAATACAGCACATAGTAATTCTTTAATGTAACAGAGTGACATAATACAGCACATTGTAATTCTTTAATGTAACAGAGTGACATAATACAGCACATAGTAATTCCTTAATGTAACAGAGTGACATAATACAGCACATAGTAATTCCTTAATGTAACAGAGTGACTTAATACAGCACATAGTAATTCTTTAATGTAACAGAGTGACATAATACAGCACATAGTAATTCCTTAATGTAACAGAGTGACATAATACAGCACATAGTAATTCCTTAATGTAACAGAGTGACTTAATACAGCACATAGTAACTCCTTAATGTAACAGAGTGACTTAATACAGCACATAGTAACTCCTTAATGTAACAGAGTGACATAATACAGCACATAGTAATTCCTTAATGTAACAGAGTGACATAATACAGCACATAGTAATTCCTTAATGTAATGGAGTGACTTAATACAGCACATAGTAATTCCTTAATGTAATGGAGTAATTTAATACAGCACATAGTAATTCCTTAATGTAACAGAGAGACATAATACAGCACATAGTAATTCCTTAATGTAACAGAGTGACATAATACAGCACATAGTAATTCCTTAATGTAACAGAGTGACATAATACAGCACATTGTAATTCCTTAATGTAACAGAGTGACTTAATACAGCACATAGTAATACAGCACATAGTAACTCCTTAATGTAACAGAGTGACATAATACAGCACATAGTAATTCCTTAATGTAACAGAGTGACTTAATACAGCACATAGCAATTCCCTAATGCAATGGAGTGACTTACGCATTTGCTGCCAGGTCAGACCTATCAGAGAAGTAGGACAGCCTGGCCAAGTGAAAAACGAACTCCACCAGGTAATGTAACACAAGCATACACAGTGCCACACGTGTAAAGCTGAAACACAACAGAAAATACAAACACTGCCCCAATAATGCTGAAACTGTTTATTCACGAGGCAAATACATCAGCTCAATGTTATTAAGTGCAACTGACTGGCAGCTAGCAGTATCCAAACTGTAAATCACGCACCAGAATGTAAATGAGAATCTTAAATATATCACACTATCAATGGTATGCCTTTTCATAACACAAGTGACACCCAAGAATATGTGAAATCAGAAGGCTGGGTATCCAAGGAGACCTGGCCGGTCATGGGGCAGCAGCTCTGTATCACTGTATGACTCAAGGGATGAATCCTTTTAACCCTTTCCCATTTGCACATTCTGCTCAGAAACTCTTCCTAGTATTCGGAGATTTCCGAAAGCGTGTGAATGAAAAGGTCAGACGCTGAGCGATATCTTGTAAATGAGGCGATGTGTGGTACCAAACTCAGCATTATTCTTTCATTGGTTTATCCTGACTTTCACGGGAAACTTCATTCATGAGGTGTGTGTAACCCCTAGTGCTTAGAGCGTGATGGAAATTCCCCACCAGGCCTAAGTGACAGGCGGCGGGCTGCGGCGGTGTAAATAAAAAGCGGGGTTTCCCGGTCGGCGGACTGCGGCGGGATAAAATGGGAAAAGGTTAAAGCTGAACACATTCTGGCGTGCAAATAGCCATGTGAGTTGAGTTTGGTGCATGTCGTTCTTAAGCTTATATTAACTTAAACAGACTTCAGTGATATTCAGAGCTTGTTTCACCTTGTGAAATGATTTTGATCCTTACCATTCAATTTTTCACTGAGTTGTCACCTCTATTTTGATTTCAATGAGGCTTTTATCAGGATGAGTGTTGGCTGTGTTTGGTTTTGTCTCTTGCATGGGTAGCAGCAAGTAATGTGAGAACTTGTCCTTAGATCATAGGGAGATCAAATCCAGCATCTCTGATGGTGGTCATGATATCTGATGCTTCTCTAACTTTTCTCCTTGAATTATGATTTACAGACAGGCCAAAATGTGTGTGTCCTTCAATGAAAATTTATGTCCCGTTTCTTCAGCATTTTCTCACTGCTGTTAACCTTTTGACTCCTGCACCCTATCAACCAACTGCAAAAACGTAACCCTTTGAAGCGTAAGATTGCAAACAAAGAAACACCAGATACAAAAAATCAGGAGAAAAAGACTGAAACTTCCATGCTGCTGGGTCCAGTGTGAGAAAAGAGAAAAAGACTGAAACTTCCATGCTGCTGGGTCCAGTGTGAGAAAAGATCAACCTTTTCTCACACTGGACCCAGCAGCATGGAAGTTTCAGTCTTTTTCTCCTGATTTTTGTATCTGGTGTTTGTTTGTTTGTAATCTTACCCTTGACAAAGGCCAGTTGGCTGAAAATTTGCGGCTGTGTTGTCTTGTTGTATTAAATACGCGTTCTTATTCTTCTTTCATGTTTTTTCTTGTTCCATAAATATGGTTATTTACGTACATATATACATACATACATGCACGCACACACATACACGAACACACACACAAACACACACACATACATATGTACATATAAATGTACATATATACAAACACACACACACACACATACATACAATATATATATATATATATATATATATATATATATATATATATATATATATATATATATATGTGTGTGTGTGTGTGTGTGTGTGTCTATCTATATATCTCTCTCTATGTATATATATTTATATATACATATATATATTTATATATCTGTATCTCTCTCTCTCTCTACATATATATATATATATATATATATATATATATATATATATATATATATATATATATATATATATATATACACATACACACATATATACACATATATACAAACATATACATACATACATATACATACATATGTATGGGTCCTTCTGCAGAAAGGGGGTCAACAAGTGTGACAGAGGAGGAAAAAGACTATATCTGCCTTTTTGAAGCAATAATTTGCCCACCACCCAGAAACAACACCTTAACAGATGACAATGATGATCTCACAACACAACAAGAGTTGTATGTGGCTGGATGTGGCTGATGACTGAATGCGACAAATGGCCGACTCCCTGATTGAAACATAGACTCCACTGAACAGCTCGAAAATGTTTTCATGGCCATTCATCTTTTTGAGAGCAAAGTAATGTAACATAACTTAAAAGCACTAGCTACATGTCCCAGGAGGAAACAAAACAATAAAATACAGGATAGTTTAAATAAAAGTGATTTTAAATGAGTTGGTGTTTTCACCAGTCATCAGTGCGTACACCTGTGCGAGTGTGTGTGTGTGTGTGTGTGTGTGTGTGTGTGTGTGTGTGTGTGTGTGTGTGTGTGTGTGTGTGTGTGTGTGTGTGTGTGTGTGTGTGTGTGTGTGTGTGTGTGTGTGTCCTCACCCTTGGGATCAGTTTTCTCTTTGAACAGAATACAGATCACATGGGTAATGGTTATATCGATAGGGCTAAAGTCATAGTCAAATCTAAAATGAATCCCACCCCCCACCCCCCCAAAAAATCAATCAAACAAGCAAAAACAAATAAATAAAACAATCTGAGACCTTTCACCCATGCTTAGGACTTAACTGGGTAACAGATCTAGGTAGATCTAATTCAAAAGCATAGATAATTCCTGAGTAAACCCAACCCTGTAAACAGATCTAAACAGCAGCGGTGTCCACTTAGATCTAAATTGTCTTCTACAGCAGATGTAAGTGCTTTCTGTCCTTATTTGATCAAAAGAACAGTTGCAGGGGAATAACTGAATATTCCCATTAAAATCTATTAAAGTCATAAAAGAGTACCATTAATTTATTTATCAATTTTTGCAGAAAAGTAACACTATATCAAGTATATCAAGTAGTGGCAGGAAAAAGTAAAGCAAACTTCATTTTCCTCTCTCTGCTAACACAGATTCTAAACAAGTGGCCTCTTTGCTATGATCTGAGGGATTATCAACTTCCGTTTCGTGAAAGAAAAATCAAACACACAGTATGCCTTGAACATGATATAACATCAACTTAACACCAATTTATGATTTTATTAAAACATTTTAAAATCATAGGGTCATGCTGGATCAAAACTTGGATATTTTTCTCTCACTTTAAACAATGTCCTTTGGGTCTCTCGTGTGTCTGTTATTACCCATATGCCATTGCCACTGTTCAAAATATTTTTCATCAAATGTCTGAGAAGAGCAAGGTAACTCATCATAACGATAAGCAATTACTTTCCCTTCGATGCACAGTTTTCTCACCCAAACATGCATTGGAAATCATATCTAAGAAGTTGTATAGTTGCAAAAATTACACGCACACAACTCTAAAGAAAGACACAGACTGAAGCGCAGCACCTGAGATTTCAACAATTTCTGCCACGATCTTCACAAATGCAACAGTGACCAAAACTAACAGAAGGGAAACAACTCTCAGATCACAGGAAGTTGCTACAAAGTAAACAACCATACAAACTTTTCCTTGTGATTATAAGGACGACACTTCACTTCTGGTGAACTTAATTACAGTAGTACAACTAAAAGTACAGTAGTACAGGTCTACATTTACACTGTTTAAGATTTTCAGGACAAATAGTGGAATCGATAGCACATCTACTGTTTTCTACACAATTGTATCAACCCCTTAAGTGCCGAAGTGTAAATAAAGAGATAAATCGTCATATGTGTGGGAGAATAGCGCTATATAAATGCGATTTATTATTATTATTATTTTCTTTTTCAATATACTTCATAATACACCAAGAGCAGCAGCACTTTCAGTTTGAGGATTGCCAATGCTACTAATGTCACTCTGACTCTTATCTGGGTCAAGTCCGACTTGGGACATCAACATTGAAATATTGCCTGCATGCACCATATTTTTATCATTTTCACTCTCATCAATTGAATCAACAGACTCCAAATCAGAATCACCTCCTCAAGTAATGGTTTCTGCAACTTTTTCTGCTGTATAATTTGTTCTTCGTGCCTGGGTGCCGCTCAGTGTTGAAACTGGTTCATCTGCCATTGTTTACAGTCGCTGAATAGTAATCAGCTATAGAGGTCACCTTTTCAATCACACAGGCGGAAAAGACCATAAAACATCACACATACGTAATTAGCATCTATTTATAGAGGGAATCCTGAAATTTCCATAGATACCTCACACGTCACTGAAAGTGTTGGGGTTTTCTGGCTAAAAATAGGAAAAGGTTGCCGACCGAATGCTCAGTCGGCGGCACAGGAGGTTTATGTTTCTTCCGACTGAATATTCAGTCTGAAGCAGTTAGCAGGTTAAACAAAATATAATTAGCACAATTACAGAAATTGGCAAAATCTTTCACAACTATTCCAAACCTGTTTGCGACTATTGCTATACTGACTTGACTTTGGAATTGATCAAACACTGGCTTCCGTTCCTGAACTTGATATCGAACAATATATAAGTAGTTATTCAATAAACAGATCATTTCAGAATTTAATTCAATAACATGACTTATACAGTAATACTTAAGACATTAGAACTTACTGTCAAAGATGGCCGACCAATTGCCAAGACGGCAATATCCCTACTTTTAACACAACTTGTAAACATCAATCCCAAGGGTGAAAATCACACTTCTCATCCTGGCACACAGTGACACCACTACACCACGTAATATAAAGCACCTAGGTTAACAGACGTCTTTTCTGATAGACTGAACAGGAATTCAATCTGGTTCAACCATCCTATTATGCACAAAAAAATACTGCCAAATTTATTGCAATGGTAACGCGATTTGTGGTACCCCTGGGATGTTGGAGATAGCTACAGCCCTCTATAAACATCTTGCAAACATTTTCCATTAAAACAAACAACTATAGTTTCTTTAGTGAATGTGTTTTAGAAAAGAACATCAAAACGAGGTCACTTCATTTGCATAGTCATATGCTACTGTCAATGTCATCATTTTAAACGTGAACCCCGCAAGTTACAAGCAGTAACTGTCCAAAAATATTTCAAAACAAAGATTGCAATTTTAATAGAAGCAAAGCAGTACAAGTACAGATCTATACACAATGTTTTCTTTTTCATTCGTTTCTTTCAGTTTTACAAAGGTTTACTGAAGTATTCAACACACTGAACTATGTCAAATGGACTGATAGTAATGGTCCCCCGCACTCACATATTTTATTTTTCCATGTGTTTATCAAACAAACAGAACAGAAACTGTATGGCGTTTTGGTCAGGAATGTCTGAGTTACTGTGAGAGAAACTGAACATTTTCTATCTAAATTGTGCTACTGATAACTGGGAAAAAAATACCACCCCCATCTTGACCGCCCTTCTGGCGCATACATACATACATAAATGCTTTTATAACATTTGTAAGTCCTTGCAAACATACAAACACACTTACATATGCACATACATACATACATACACAAACACATACATACATAATTACATGTATACAAACATATTTATATGTACAAATACACAATGAACATATGATGAAAATCATGAGCATAATACATTTTATGAAGTATGTTACATGGAAAAATCAATAATAATAAAATTCTCACTTCAGAATGAAGGCAGCCACAATGTAGAATAAATAAAATGTGATGTACTGAATTCTTGCTGATAGTTCTTCCTGAAAACAGAAACAATTTTATCATGTTTATAGATATATATTTTTGGTAAACCTTAAACATTTGCATGGTAATGTTTTGATGATATTTGGGCATTTATGTTTATATAATAAGTATTTATACGTGTGTGCAAATTCTTTCTTGCAAAAAGTCAAAATTCACCAATGTTTCCATAGGCTCCTATCTATCCATCAATCAGTCAAAACATATGCATGCAGGGAGAAAACACTGGACGGACTTGTGCAGAGGATGAAAATAGGGTGGGAGAAGTACTTGCATCAACAAAGGATAGGTTCATATGGAGGGCCATGATCGCCAATGCCACATGGCAGCGCACATGATGATGATGATGATATGCATGTATGAATGTGTATCCAAAGCTAAATCTGCCCAAATGCATCACAGGCATGGACAGGGATACAGGCAATCAGCCCTGTCCCATTCTGTGATGTGATCATCTCACTACACCTCTGCTGCTGATTCTATTGCTGTCTCATTCAACTAGCTTCAATTTAACACTGTGGCAAATTTCTGTTATTACAAAAACAGAAGATAATACATAAAAGCAATCAACTTACAAATATTTTGGAGTGAAACACAAAATTTTATAATTGCTGAAGATGGAAACAGAAAGAGATCTGTGGAAAAACTCCCAGATTCATCAATAATAGTTAATACACAAATGGGAGCAAATTACTGCCACGTAAGTACAACATTACTTACCAAGTAACAACTTTTAACTTGTTTTAGTGTTATGAGGTCTCACTTATCTCACCTGGTAGCATCACCAGGTTCAGTGTCAGCCACAGCTTTCTTCGACACCATCACTTCCCTCCAAACGACTCTGTCTTGACTTTTGTGGATAACTTCTTGTATACTTATATATTTATGCTTTGTTGACTACACCAAGGCTTTCGATCGGGTACGACATGATGAATTGATCACCCAACTGGAGAGACTCAATGTTGATGGAAAAGACCAACGAATAATCAGAAATATGTACTGGGAACAAACAGTGCAATGAGAATAGAAAACAATGCAAGCTCTTTCCAAAATATCAAAAGAGGAGTCAGACAGGTTGTGTTTGTCACCAGATCTATAATAATAATAATAATTAATAATAATTACAAATTTATATAGCACAAAATCTTGATAAAATCAAATCTAAGCTGAAACAACACACAACAGCACGCACACGCGCACACACACGCATAAATGGAAAAATAAAAGCAATGGAAAATTATAGGAGCTATTATATACAATATTTATTGCAATGTGATTCCCCCGAGTGGAGACAGGCTGCAGAGGGATGAGTGAGATCAGATTTTATGCAGAGGAAAGGTTTTTGAGAGCGGACTTAAGGAGACAAAGTAGTTGTGAGGACTGAAGAGGAAGTTTGTTCCAGGAAGCGACCAGAAACAGAGAAGGCTCGTGGACCATAGATTGAGCTTAGTGCGTGGAAACGAAATCAGAGTATCGAGCAAGCAGAGGGTACGTGAGGAAGATGATCTCAAGTAGGTTGACAGGTAATCGGCTGCGTTATTGAGGTTTTGTGCACATGGTTCTAGTTTGTACTGTATGCGCTTGATACAGGAGCCAGTAAGTGTCCAGGAGGAGATATGTGTCAGCTTTTTCTTTTTGAGTACAAGGCTGCGCATTACTTACAGTAACAACTTTAACTTGTTTAGTGTTTTATGAGTCTCACGGAAGACGACAGGAGTTGATTGCAAAGTCAATGCGAGACATTATGAAGGAGAGAACAGTTTGCAGTTGTTTCCACAGAGAGTATTTCTGATCAGCTTACGACGGAGGTGATAGTGCAAATCTGGCAGTTGAGAAACAAAGTTGTTCATGGAGAGGGTAGAGTCAATGCAGACACCAAGGTTTTTAGCTGAATCAGAAATTGGGACTGATGTGTTACATAATGGGAGAGAAAGAGGAGGCAGCTGAGAAAGTTTCTGACGGATGCATGAGGATAGCTTCTGTCTTGTCATCATTTAGCTGAAGTTTGTTGTATGTCATCCAATTTTTAATGTCCGAGTAACACTCAGTGGTGCGAGTCAGGAGGCGCTGTATATTGTCAGGTGAGTCACTGTCTTGAAGTTGGGTGTCATCAGCATAGAAGTGGTGTTTCATAGAGTGGGAGTTGATGATGGTGGACAGGGGGAGGTGTAAAGAGTGAAAAGAACAGGGCCAAGGACAGATCCTTGTGGAACACCACAGGTCAGGTATGCAGGTTGAGAGTAAGTGCCATTAATGAGATCTGTTTTCACTTACAGCGAAAACATCATGAGAAACCTAGAAGAAGACCCTGGATTAAAGGTTGGAGGGAAAATGATAAACAACATTCGATACGCAGATGACACCGTCCTAATTGCAAAAGTGAAAGAGACCTACAAACCTTGTGAATATACTAGAAATAGAAAGCAAAGGTAAGGGCCTGGAACTAAACAGCAGGAAGACTGAAGTCATGGTGATCAGTAAAAAACATGAAATCCCCTCATGCAAAATAACAGCAAATGGCACAACCTTGACACAGGTTGAAAATTCAAATACCTGGGAACGATCATTTCATCAGACGGCAGATGCACATCAGAAATAGCCGGCAGAATCGGCCAAGCCAAAACAGCATTCAAGAAGATGACAAGCATTCTTACCAACAAATGCCTGTCAATTAATATCAGGAAGAGAGTTCTTGAATGTTATATAGAACCAATACTGTTGTACGGATGCGAGTAGTGGGCAGTCAACAAACAAAGCCAGAACAAGATTGAGGCAGCCGAGATGTGGTTTCTAAGAAGAATGTTGAGAGTTCCATGGACAGCAAAGAAAACAAACGAGACAGTCTTGATGGAGGCAAAACACAAGTAGATCACTCATAAGGAAGATTAGGAAAAGACAGGCAACATTTATAGGCCATTTTATGAGGAAGGGAGGGTTGGAGCACCTGGTCACAATGGGAAAGCTGGAGGGAAAGAGAGCACCGGGTAGACCCAGGGAGAAGATGCTGGACGGACTTGTAGAGTGGCAGGGGACGAGGAGGGTGGGGGGATGCTAGGGGCAAAGAGAGATAGAGACAGATGGAAGACCATGATCGCTAACTTCATGCGGCAGGGCACCTCATGATGATGATGATGATACTTAGGCCACTGATGTTAGTTATGTTCTTGATGTATGAGATAGGTCGGATTTTCTTCCTTTTTGTCTCCGTTTTTCCTTGAAAAATGGTTACCATGAGGTCTCTGTTCTTGCTATGTGATACACGGCCAATGTATTTTGATCTTCTCTTGTTGATGTCAGCAAGTATTTTTCTAGTGGTATCAAGGTCTTTCAGGACACTTTCATTAGTTCTTCTATCTGTCCATTTGACACGTAGTAGTCTCTGACTCTCTCCGACTCCCATCTGACACGTAGTGTTCTGAGGTATAAACGTGTTAATCCAACAAAACAAGTAGAAATCACTGCTGAGGCTGACATACACATGAGTCTATGTTACTATTTATATCTATGGATGGATTGGGCATTAAACTCAACTGTTTCATGAAATGTGCTATCACCACAGCCATAAAATATTTCATCAAAACAAACATACCAAGAAACACACAAACAACCTGCCCCCCCCCCCCCCCCCCCCCCCCCCCCAACAAGAACAAACAATAAACATAAACTGAAACCTAAGAACAAAAACAACTAACAAGGAAATAAAGAAACCATCACTAAGCAAAAATGAATGGATAAGTGGATAATCTCATATCTGACCAGGTAAACTAGACCATAACCCTTTAATTCCCGCACCCTGTCCACCAGCATACAGCATTATCACCCATGCTAGCAAAGCAAAAAGTTAACCCTCTGATTCCCTCACCCTGTCCACCAGCTTCCTGCAGGTGAAGGAGTCACTCAAAGGATTAAGGTTTTGCAGTTGGTGGAGAGGGTGCGGGAGTCAAAAGGTTAAGCTACAAATACAACCCCATTGGCAAACAATATCAACACACAAGCCAAATATGACAGCTACAAAGTCCGCATCAAATGAAATCAGGAAGCTGGTAAATAGGGTGAAGGATCAAAAGGGCTATCTGCACACAACAGTCACCAAGTCTCCAGTTTTCAGAAAGCTGCCCAAATCTGGCAGAAAGAGAAAACGAAAGGGCATAACTCACTTTTTTGACTTTCTGGAAATACAGCTCTGGCAGGCAATGCAACCAATAGGCAATCTGAAACAACCAACAAGAATTTTTTGTTTCCAACATCATTAAGTTTTTGATTATCTCTCTCTGTCTGTCCGTCTGTCTCTGTCTGTCTGTCTCTATCTGTCTCTCCATTTTATAAACAGCAAACAAAAAGTCAAATCAATCAGAAATGAGATGTGTGCATCCATGTGCACATGTGTGAGTCTGCATTGGCGTGGTGTGTGTGTGTGTGTGTGTGTGTGTGTGTGTGTGTGTGTGTGTGTGTGTGTGTGGTGGTGGTGTGGTGTGTGCGTGCGTGCGTGTGTGTGTGTGCGTGCGTGTGTGTGTGCATGTGTGTGTGGTGCATGTGTGTGCGTGTGTGTGTGTGTGTGTGTGCATGTGTGTGTGTGTGTGGCGTGTGTGCGTATGTGCGCGCGTGTGTGTGTGCGCGTGTGCGTGTGTGTGGTAGTGTGTGTGTGTGCGTGTGTGCATGCAATTCTCTACAAAAACACAAAACAAGTCTGAAAGATTCTCTTGGCTGTTTATAAATAGAACTTTACCAAATCTGAGGTCAAAATTTATGAAAAATGAGACGTCTTAAATTCATTAATGCAAGTCAAATGAGCAACCAGTATACAAACGCTCAGTGTTAAAACCATTTCTCAGAGATATGCCATCAACACAAGAGCAAGAAAAGCAAGAAAGATCAAGAAAAAAGAAAACATCAAAAAGGTCTTGCATGTTATTGCTTTCAACAGCAACGACAACAGGGTTTGTATTCAACCCTGGAATCCAAGGAAGAAGAAAAGGAGATTATGCCACACACTGCATATTGTTGTTTAACCTTTGACTCCTGCACCCTATCCAATTGCAAAAACTTGACCTTTGACACTTTCACCCTATCCACCAACTTCCTGCAGGATGCTGGTGGATAGGAAGTCGACAGGTTATAGGGAGTCAACAGGTTAAGTTTTTGCTTTGCTAGTATGGTTGACAATGCAGGATGCTGGTGGACAGGGTGCAGGAGGAGTCAAAGGGTTATCCTAATCAACTGTTGATGCTATGTGTTTTGCTCTCATGCATTACTTTTTCACTACATTAAGTTTCCTTTTCAAATTACAAACATTTTGCTTTTGGACAAAAAACCAAAAACAAAAGCAAACAAACAAAAAGAATAAAACCAATAAAAAATGAATAATGTTATCTACCTGTATAATGAAGAAAAACTTGACAATGAACCTGAAAAAAATACACATAATTTTGCAGTGTTGAAAAGACGTGACCTCATGGTTTAACATGTTTCAAACAGCAAAATCATCCTATCATCCATGTAACCTCATAGTTTTAGTTTGTTTAAAACAACAAGAAAATAATCTTTTACCAATTAACTATCTCCATCACTTTTTAGCATCTGTTTGAAATAACAAGAAAATAATCTTTTACCCATTAACTATCCCTCTCACCATTTCCCCTCCTTCTATTTCACCACTACAGACAATGTTGCAAAAAGAAGAATCTGGACCTTGGATTTTTCTCAGAAAAACATTTATATACTTTTTCAGGGCTACTCCCATACCAAATCATACAGATAAACAAGCCTTATGAAATTCTGTTTTCTGTCCGAACTTCTGCACCTTCCCACTGGCCTTGATCCTATGACACTAATCCAGCTCCTTAACACACCACCAATCCTACGTTCATTCATTCAAAGTCCCAGTGCCAGTAAGTCCATGGGAACCAACATTGTCAAACCACCGGGGGACCACCCACCAGAGGAGACAAGGCACTACTGTTGGGTCACTTCAGTGGACTTCAACACTGCCTGTTCTGAACCATTTCACTTAGGACACTGCCAATGACACCTCTACATATAACAATAAAAACATCAACAACAACAACAACAATAATAATAATAATAACAATACTAATCATCATTATCATCATAATCATAATAATATTTATAAGGCATCACCATGATCATAATAATATTTATAAGGTGACAAATTTTGATTCAAGAATCAAAACAAAGCACATACTCCCATCATTCACCAAAGCCATTTCCCAACAACGACCAAATCTCAAGGGCACAAAGCACACGCAAACTGGGAGGGGGAAGGCAGAAGGGGAGTAGGGCATGTGACCCATGACTCAAGCCGTCATCCTCCTTCTGTCTGTCTCTCTCTCTCTCTCTCTCTCTCTCACACACACACACACACACACACACACACACACACACAAGCTGTCATCTTACCTCTCTCTCTCTCTCTCACACACACACACAGGATGCTGAGCTAGGGTACACACAAGCCTGTTGGACAAACGACCCTTGACCAAACTTGTCATATCCTCAGTCACACACACATACTCTCTCTTTCTTGTTTTTTTGTTTGTTTGTTTCATTTTGTTTTTGTTTTGTTTTTTGGACCAAGACTTCAGAAAGGCAGAGAGCTAACTGGACCTCAAAGATAGGGACCTGGGAAATGAACCTATTTTTTTCTCCTTTTTTGCCAGGGCAGCCGGGTGAATGCTCTGCTATTCACAATGTTCAACTGCCGTGAGATCTTTAGCATGCACAGGCCAGAGGAGGACACATGGATCTGACTCGTTTTTCATCCCCTTCTAAAGTAATTGCTCAGTCACTAAGCCAGGCCAAGTGAAAGACCCCCTGTATGAAGACTGCCACCATGATCCTCCAACAACAGCCCCCATGGACACCCAAGACACTGACCTGAATTTATCTCAAGCATGGAAGTGACAGAAGAAACCTAAACCTAAGGTCACCATGAGATCAGGGCATGAAGAGACGCATGGGACAATTTGTGACCCGTTCTCACAAAAAAACCCGCAAGTCGCACACGCCGATCTGCACTACAGGCTTGGAGAGGTGATCAGGGGTAACATATTGAAAACTGGTACTTCTGAGGTGCACAGATGTCAATTCTGTCATTTTCCATTCACATATTTCAAAAAGAGCAAAATTTAAATTGCAAAAGAATATTTCAGCACTGACTTTGCCGTTTCTGATGTCTGCCAATATGTTATCTTAAAGGCAAAAAAGTTGCATGAATGCATGAACATTGCAAATTGTATTTTATCCAATTAACAAGTTTTAATAAATTCGCAGATTTAGACCTGTAGCTATGGACTTGAATGAGACGTGTGATCAAAATCTTTGAAGCTTATTTTCTCAAAATGGGTGATCCTGCATTTACAGGCTTAAAAACATTACATCTCTCAATTTTCACAGTAGAAAAAATAAAACTGGTATCACTGTATACTAGTATGCAAAACTGAAATGTGCAAAATGCAACTTTTGGACTCATGACTTTGTGAGAACGGGTTATATTTTCACCATCCTATGGTGATTGCTGATTTCGGGATAACAGAACATAATGATCATGATGCTATGGAACTCCATCTGGGACTCAAGACTGCTGGACAGGGCCATAGTCAGCGTTTATTATCATAATATCTCCTGGCATTAATCAGGCCTGAGAGATACAGATGCTTGCAGTGCTGGTCAGGAAATTTGAGAAACTCTCAATGGCGCATCTATGAAAGGAATGAATGATCCCAATTTTCCCAACGAGCCCATTGCATACTTGATTTTGGGAAGAAACCAGGCAGGGCTGAAAATCAAAAACAAAAATCATCAACTGCATTTCAAGCAAATAAGAGCCATAAAACACAACACAGAATCAGAAAGCATATTTAAAATAACAAATCAAGACAAGCTCAAATTTTGGGCCTAGAAGCGTACATGAAAGATGACAAAGAAGAAATATACAAAGGTCAGGAGAAAAACAGCAACACTTCTCTGGTGTTTTAACGAGCACCACGAAAGTCTTGATGTTTTCCTCCTGAAGTTTGTACATTTGTTTTTTGTTGTTGTCTTTTCTATACGCTTGACTAGGGTCAGCTGGCTGAACATTTGCACCCGTCTTGATTTGTTATATTATAATGAATACCCGTTCTAATTCTATTTGTGTCTTTCTGGTTCCACAGCTGAAAAATCATACAACAACTGTGTTTTGACTGATGTGGTGTGACACCACAACCTCCCAGTTGAAGTCAGTAGGGCACTGCGTAAACCACTTTGCCACCTTTCACCATCATCATCATCATATGCCCTGCCACATGGCGTTGGTGATCATGGCCATCCACACGAATCTATCCCCTGTCACTGCAAGTACGTCTCCCACCCTCTCTGTCTTCAGCCAGCCTGCAAGTCCGTCCAATATTTTCTCCCTGGGTCTACCTGGTGTTCTCTTTCCCTCCAGCTTTCCTGTTGTGACCAGATGTTCTAATTGCCATTTTTACTATGATGGCAATCATATATTACAAAGTAAGACAGAAAGCAACAAGTGATACTCACGGTAAAAGAGCATGATCCTCTGGATATCCCTCCCAAAACTGGGTAAGGCCGGTCACATAACCTCCCTGCAATCAGATTAACATTCAGATAGAACAACAGATCCACACACTATATCCACATAAGGTTTCTACCAAGATCATGATTTAAAACAAATAAATAAATAAATTAAACATATAAAATCTGAAAGGTGATCATATATCTCTGATATAACAGTGTAATTTTATGGTGTTTCTGTATGTCTGTTTTAGTGTGCAATAAACTGAAAGATTTCATCATATGCTGTTGCAGCAGCACATAAACACTAGTTTTTCAAGCTTCTTATTCCATTCCAAATTAATTCCTCCAGGCCAAAAAAATGCTTGTCATTACCAACATTAAATGAGTCACATCCACGCATATACTCACTTAAAACAATAAGAATGACATTACATAACTAAGCAGTATTCTGTAAGATTGAAAAAGACATATTTTTTGACTAAAACTGTATTTAATAACATACATACTGGGTCTCACTAAAGCTGATTGACAATGGTTAACTCACTCGCTATGTACGATTATACTCCTTGCCGTTCCCCTGATACGCACCATTTGTATAGGTCATGAGAAAAATTCTCATACAAACAAATGAAAACAGAGAGTTTTGAAATTTGGCAGGTCATATATTAAAAGATTGGTGTACAAAATGCTGAACTTTCAACTGTCTAACCCTCATGGCTGCTGAGTAATGGTTCAAGTCAAATTAGAGAATTTTTCATGTGAAAAATGTCTTACAAAATACTCAGTCAGGTCAATACATCAGTTCCTACCGTCACATTTTGAATGAAATTTAATAAAATCCAACGTGCACACACTCCATCTGCACTGAAGGAAGAGATCGTCTTGAAGAGCACTGTGAATGTGAGCAATGTTCAGCCATTTGCTTTTCCGTTGTCTGCTTCGTCGCAGAGATAGTGGGTCGTGAACTTTGCACTGTCTATACACCAACTGCAGAGTACGTGACCTCATGGCCTGAAATGAGGCTAAAAATGACCAAAGAATCTATTTCTGGCTATTTGTTTCGGTTAATGGAAATACTGAAAGCGACGCGAATTTTCAAAACTCAAGTCGGATTTCTCCTATGCTCGTAGATAAGCATTGTTGAGACATGATCGAGAAATCCCAACGCTCGTAGTGAGAGAGTTAATCCAGAATCCTGACAGAATTCTGGGAGGCAAAACATCACGTTTTTTTTCTTTTAACCTCTTCCTGTCCACAACTCACACTCACACCTTTGATACAGACAATGAATATAAAGAGACTCACCCTCAACATGATGTCAGCACCCCACACCACTGATGCCATGTAATAAAACAACAGCTGGCCAGACTCATTAAACTTGCTGTGCTTTACTTTGGACAGGTGCATTTTGCGATTCATTTTCTGCAATACAGCATATTTTTCATGTTTAATAGTGATTGATGAGCCAAGGATTATGATACATTGTTTATGACTTGATCACAAAAATCATGATTCATTATTATTCAATTAAATAAAAATTATGATTTGTCATTATGGTTTGATTAAATCAGTGACTTCTGAGACTGTATTTGTATCATCTACTACATGCTTTACAGAATCAGAACACAGAAATAACTCACGAATGTGGCATGCATTCCAGGATTTCAGAAAAGGACTCATCTCACTCAAACACAAACACACACACACACACACACACATACACACACACACACACACACACACACACACACACACACACACACACACACACACACACACACACACACACACACACACACACAGTTTTACACACACACACACACACACACACACAGGTTTTATCAATCTTCAAAGACATGAACACACTTACGTCCAGAATGTATTCCTGAATGACACCATGGACAAAGATACAGATGAGGAAGTAGAAGAATATACAGCACACATCCTTCTTGCCCCATGTGTACAGAGTCAGCTCCTCTCCTGCTGAATCTGAGTAAGCAAGTTAACAAAGCAATTAATATCACTGTATTAAAAGCTGACTCAGTATGCCACGTTGGCTTATTCTAAATGTTAAGCTTCATGAAAATGTATAAATATATCAAAAGGTTACGCTTCACGAAAATGAATAAATATATCAAAATGTGATTCACAAAAATGAATAAATACATCAAAATGTTTTGCTAAAATTTTCTGCACTTATCTCAAAACTCTTCTGCTAATTCTGTGACACACCTCGGCTCTAACTTTTGTCAACCTGTGTGGTGGTTATTTCTCGTTCCACAGTAAAATCTCAACACTATCACTATATCAGCACTGCAAAACTTAGAGCCTGGTCAGCCTTCCCAAGCTAGCATGTTTTTCCTGCTTTTGTTCATGCCATTTATATAATTTTCCATTTCATCACTTCAAACTATCAGGCTCATTTTCTTTGATAATTGCACAAATCCAATCCTGTTCTATTTAACTATTTTTTATTTTACATTCTACAACTATTTCTGTATCAAAATCACTGTCAGAGCAATCAGATCTTTCTTTGAATACTTACTTGACAATAAAACATCATCTCTTGGCCATAGCTGGGGAGCATAAAAATTGCCACATTTGCTAAAATGAGGCATCGCATTTGCTTGATAAAAAAAAAAAGAATTCAACAAGAGTTATCTCCCAAATTCTCTAATTCTTATGCTTACTTTAACCCTTTGACTCTGCACCCTATCCACCAACTGCAAAAATTTAACCCTTTGATTTCCTTACCCTATCCACCAGGTGAGGGAATCAAACGGTTAAGTTTTTGTTTTGCCAGCATGAATGACAATGCAGGATGCTGGTGGACAGGGTGTGGGAGTCAAAAGGTTAATGACTGAGAATAAAATGGTTTATGCTGAACAAGACTTGATGCAGGACAATGCTTTAAGGTATTAATGCGATCTGTTCTGTGTCCCTAACCTAGGACTGATGTAGTGCTAAATGATGAGTATCATATTTGATTTCAATCATATCATAATATCATATACAACTCTCGTCAAGCAGAAAAATGGACAGCATCAGATTTTTTGAGAGTTCAGTCATTTTCCATGAGACTCAATCCATATAATTCTACACCAGCAATTACGGCACCATCAAAAAACCATCATGAAAGAGGAATTAGTCATTCACCCGATATGTCTAAACCCTACTGGAGTAAGACAACAGACCAGAATGACATACAGCCTTGACTGCCAAGATACCGGATCGCTGCAAAGCAAAGACGAAAGATGTGCCTCTAGGACTGGACTTTTATCACACGGGAAGATCCATACCAAATGATAAAGGACCAGTGCGCCTACTCATCTATCAGATTAATGGAACAATCCATTATCATCAATACCATTAATTAAAGGTGACAAAAGTGTTGCTTTTGGTGGCACACTAAACCAGCAACATAATGCATCTCCTTATCATAACCAACAATCAAGAGTTATTTTCAACTGATTTTTAGATGGCTACAATGTAATCATCTTAACATATCATACGTACATACCGTTCATAGATACATTGTGCTGCAAAACTATAAAGAGGGAGGCCACTGGCTTTGTTGCCTGAAAAGACAGAATGCAGTAAGTTATACAACTGTATAAAACCAAGCACAATACATGTATATATGTAATCCAAAACAAGTGTGGCTGCTCACATTCACACAAACAGGAACCAGAAAAACATTAAAATAGAATCACAACGCATATCTAATAGAACAAGACAAGAGTGGCACAAATTTTCAGGGAACTGGCTTTGTCAAGCGTAAATGAAAGACAGCAAATAACATAACAAACAACAAACACAAACACAAAAACCAAATTCCCTGTTACCTCTTTGAGCAGGAGAAAATGACTGATCTCAAATCATAAAGTATTAGTGAGTAGAGGTAACTCTGAAGAGGGAAGGCAAATCAATATCTCGAAGGAAGTGAGATGAATTCTAGAATGTAAAAGTGGTCACACCATGTTATTGTTTTATCTTGAATAGAGTACACAGCCAAAACACAGGAAATCAACTGACTATGACGTTTTTGCTGAGCATAGTTTCTTGAGTGTAAGATACATCAATGAAAATATACATGTATGTATGTATACGTATACATACATCATTAAAAACATACATATGTGTATATGAAAATATATATGCACATACATCCCTACATACATACACAAAAGAAAATATAAGTGTACAATTGAGTGAATGGGAAAAAATGTAATTGTGAAGTAAAGCTGATGTAAATGGATCGCACCTAGTGCAATGAATCCAGTCTGACCTTGGAAAGGAAGGAAAAATGTCCTAATCCTGCACAACCAAGAGGCTGGAGGGAAAATCAGAATACCCAGACAAAAAAACCCCCAAAAACCTGTACTCAGATGCTGCTGAGTCTGTTATGTACAGGGCAATTCAACACAAAGAAAGATATCAAGATATACATGCAGTCGCAAAAACAAGTGGGGTTAAAAAAAAAAATTTTTTTTAATTTAAAAAAAGAGGAGGAAAGAAAAAGGGAAATGGTCAATTTCAGTAGATAGGACACTGGGTGTTTGAATGAAAGTAGCCTGCTGCTTACCAACACTAATGTGAAGCATGAATGAACACATATGCATACGAGCACACAATACAAGACTGTATGTATATATTTCATATAAGCAACAAAAACATGACTATGCATGGACAAAGGTACACTCAAACAACAAACACCCACACACACACATACACCCACAAGTAAAACACACTGCACATGAAAGAATCATATGCATATGAAGAATTGCAGACAGACAAAAACAGGGCATTAACATCATTGTACCATGTTGCTTGCATGTTCCAAGTTTATCTATGAGATGGGATGACCTGTCTTTTCTGTCTATGATGCTGTTACTGTAGTGTAGAGGAACCACATACACGCAAGTTCTTCAAAAATCACAAAATATGTCAAATGCAAAGCAAACTGATGATTAGAAGGTACCTTCAGCATCCACTTTAATAACCCCCTAATACAAGTTTTCATTGGGATCTTTGTCAGAACAAATGATCTGCTTTGAAGTGAGATTGCTGAAATATTCTGTATCTGATCTCCTATTTATTGATTATGGCAGAATAGACACCAGAATAATCTCTTAAAAAATATATTAAGATGACATGGACGGACTTCACCACTTTAAGAGTATCTAATCATAACACTAACCATAGCCTTACCTCTTACCTTCTGGGTTGACAATCTATTCAAAGTGAAAAATGATCCACACGATGAAGGCTTGAGGATTGGCTATTAGTATTACATACATGTTCTGAAACCAGGTCCCATAAAATCCAAGAAAGTACTAAACTGCACTGTAATCAATCATAACCCTAAACTGCACATTTGCACAAAGCTAGAATGATTTTCATGGCATGATACAGACTTCGGTTGGGTTAAACTTTCTTTATCCTAACTTTTCAGTCATTTTGTTCCTTGTTGTTTTGAAAAACTACCAAAATCTATCCTATCCAAAAATCTAGAGAGATACTCATACTGTCACGAATGGCCAGAAGGGAAAAAACTATCCTACCCAAAAATCTAGGGAGACACTCCAAAATAAGTGCGACTGCCCGCGTGCAAGCAAACAGGAACCAGAAAAAACACAAAAATAGAGTCAGAATGCGTATTTAATACAAGACAAGACAGGCACAAATTTTCGGCCAACTGGCCTTTGTCAAGCGTAAGATTACAAACAAACAAACACCAGATACAAAAATTATGTGAAAAAGACTGAAACTTCCCTGTTGCTTCGTTCAGTTGGAGAAAGGCACTAAATGAAATTGCAATATGTTCGTGAGTAATGTGCTATAGGGAGACACTGTCGCCCATGGGCAGAAGGGAAAAATTATCCTACCCAAAAATCTAGGTAGACACTGTTGTGAATGGCCAGAAGAGAAAACGATGCTGAAACTCAGCTACTCATGGAGCAACTAAGTTGCAACCCCAAAGATGTAATCAAGTACATGGATGGCTCAGTCACCAATAACAAATCTGGATGGGGGTTCGATGTCAAACAGAATGGAAACATCATACATGAAGAAAATGCTACATATCATATCACAACCTCTTGTCTAACAATGGAAACTGAGGCAGTCATACACTCACTAGAATGATTAATCTCACTGGATGATGAAATGAAAGAAAGCCAAGCCTTCATCCTGACTGACTCGATGAACCTACTTCAAAAAGTGCAAAACTAAATATGGACCCCAGAATGGCACAAAGCAATGAACAGTATCAACCTACAAAACTCTCATGTGGATCTACTGCCCTGAATATGCTGGTGTTAAGGGAAATGAAAGGGCCGATAAACTTGCAGGCAATGCCACTTCAACAAAAATTCTGCACCTGGGAAAGTCTGAGGTCCTTAGGTGATTTAAATCATGCCTTTGCAAACAAAATACGAGTCATCACACCATTGGACACCTTACCCCAAAATGAATAGATACAGGAAGTGGCCAGAAGTCTACTAAGAAAGGAAAAACAAGAGGTACCATTAATCCGAACATTGGTACCATCTCAAAAGTAACATTGCAGACTCTTACAGCATGGAATGGAAAATGTTTGGGCTTTTCTTGAAACAGATAGAGGAAAAGTGAAGAAAAGGAAAAGACACCTGGAGAGCAAATAAGTTTGCCAAACGTCTGTGTATGTATATGTGGTCTGCTTGTTAATTGTTGTCCAGATATGCCTGTAAGTTTGTCATGATATGTATGTGTGTTTCCTCTTTGCTGTTGTTGTCGTTGTTGCTGTTTGCCATCATGCTGTGTGGATATGTATGAATACTATATGCAAGTCTGTGTGCCAGCATGTGGGTATATCACTATATGCATGTATTTACTGTTATTTTCATTTCTTACCTGTTTATTTATCTACATACTCTTTTATTTTGTATACTTCCTTACTCACTCTTACATGTATACCAATCTATTTCCTCTTTCCATTCCTCGGAAGTGAATGACACACTAGCAGAGTTATGATTAAGAAAATATTGTCTTCATCTAGTTGATAGACAGCTGAGGCCTTGGGGGGGGGGGGGGGGGGGTTTCTATCATGTGAGATGAGTTTATACAGAATAGCTGGTTGTGTTGTGATTCAGACCTTTAATAATTTATCTATTTACTTTATATTTATATACATGTTGTTGTTGTTGTTTGATATGATACACGGATACACGTAACCATGATCATTCCAAAGATAGGCTGATACAATACCAGTATATAACACTGACGAGGTAAAACATAGCTACGGAAGGCTTGTGCCATGATCTGACATATGATACACATGGCACATGTAACGTTACTGCATATGGAATTCATTCCGAGCGCTAAGAAGTCGTCTTCAGAAACTGAGACTGAAACTGAAAAACTTGTTTTGAGACCAGCCCCTAACTGGCCTATCTTAGTTTTCGCATTTCGAAACAACAAAGCAAATTCAAAAATCCTGCAAAATACATACACTTTTGATGAGCTCGATGCTGGTTTTCCAGGTTTTCTTAAAAGTGTGAACGTCATCACTGTCACCGTCAGTCCGTGGTGGTAGTGTCTAGATCTAGTCGACTAGTTGAGAATCAGTGTTAAATGCAAAGCGAAAACAAGCGATACTTTCTCAACTAGGCCTAGAAATACCTGAAACACGAGGCCGATCACAAACATCAGCGCTACACCTGTCACGATGTCAGCGTGGTTTTGAATCAAAAACTCCTGACTGAAAACTGGAAACATTTTTGTTGCTCTTTCCTCGTCGTGGTGCCATCGCTCCTTTCCTGTGGTGATGTGGACGCTGCAGACACCTACTTAGAACTCAGTACAGCAGGAAGTTGTTTTCTCCTTAACCGAGACCAAAATTGTGGATCTGTCATGAAATTTCCGGAAATAAGCTATCTGCCGCGCTTGACATGAGATCAGTTTTGATATTTCTTGCTCCGTTTCTCAGTTACTAGAACTGCTGATAAAATCAAACACATGCTTTGTCGTGCTGGAGGCCTATACAATCTTGAAGTCTAGTTTATTTTCATTACTGTAATGGTGGTAGTCGCCTAGTGGCACTGAGGTTGGTGTATGTGTAAATACTGTAGGCCCCTATGGCCTATCATCCCCTATGGGCCTATTTTTAGTGTAAAGCACTGTATTTTACATTTATGCAAAAGAAATGGAAATGGATGAAAACAGGAGGAAAAAACAGCATTTAACCAATTGATAAGCGAAAATTCTTTATTCATGTTGCATGCACATATATATGCTTTTCACTATGGTTGTGGCAGTAATTGAGTGAATAATACTAATAGTAATACTAGTAATACATGTAGTTGTGTGGCTGATGGTACATCGCTATTTTTCATTGCTCTTCATTCCCAGAAACGATCATGGTGAAACATTGGTGGCATGTAAAATGTTTTAAAGAAGCTGGAGACAGAACAGAGTAGCACTTCAGTCCAAAGGAAGTCTGTACAACTGTTCCTACGCAGACCAGTTTTGTTTAGTTTAGACTCCTCAGAGATAGATTGTTAAAACTTACAGATGAAATGTCTTTGTGTGCTATACTGTATACACTACAAGTGTTACAAGCTATATTGTATACACTATAAATGTTACACAATAATTATGTTCATGTTTTGTGCATGTTTGCAGCTATGCTCCCTGAAGAGTCTGTAGTGTCAAAATAAAGCATACATTCCCTCCCTCATCTTCCATCTTTTTTCGCCTTCATTTTTTAATTATGTCAAACGTCACAATCTTGCATTTAAAAGTTACATGTTGACAAGTTTTGAAGTTTCACTAACAAATATTGTGTATCATCACTTTCACCTGTCATTGAAATGATCTTATGCATTAGAATGCACCTCCCTCCCAGCACAAGCTGCCTCACTGTAGCTATCACTGATATGCAACCTAGCTACTATTGCAATAATCATAGTATGCTGGAATGGATTTTCCGTAACCTAGCCAGTAGAGCAACCATCATAATCTGCTCAAATGTATTTCCCATGCCCAATCAAAGCTTTAGGATTATTATTATAGACACTCTGTTACTCAGTTTCTTTAACTGCTTATGTTAACAAAAGTTAAATCAAAACTATGATGTCAGATGAATAAGTGTATATACCAGAATTTTGATTCATCTGCCTAGTGTACAGTTTCTAGAATCAAAGTTAGTCATACCAACAAAACGTTGATTATGTCAAGACAGATCTTGAGTCTACAGCTTTTTGAAATGAGCCACAAATATTCAGTATCTCACAAATGCCACACATGCACAAAGCATGACCAGAACCATCAGCATCACCAGGCATTCACTAAACCGACAGTTCCATAATTGCTCTGCCATAAAGTTAAGGTCATGTCTATATGAGAGATAGTAAAGGGAACATTAATACTGGAAATATCATGTGCATATCATTATACACATGAACATGGCAGTGTGTGTGTGTGTGTGTGCATTGTATATATATACATATATATATATATATATATATATATATATGTGTGTGTGTGTGTGTGTGTGTACACAACACACACTCACCGCCTGTTCAAGTTACCCTGAAAACAAACAAATGAACATAAGAAATTAAAACAATTTCATAGACATACAATTTACAACACACACTCACACACACATACACGTGCACACACACACACACACACACACACACACACACACACACACAACGCACGCACGCACACACACACACACACACACACACACAAACACAAACGAACACACACACACACACACACACACACGCAAACAAACACAAATGAACACACACACACACACACACACACACACACACACACACACACACACACACACACACACATGCACACACACACAAACACAAACACAAAACACACACACACACACACACACACACACACACACACACACACATGCACACACACACACATGCACACACAGAATGTGATTATATCTTGCACTACTATTGTCAGTATAGATCCTTGTATATGGTGTCCCCAAAGACACAAGACGACGACAGTAACAAACTCCACCAAAGTGACAGGACATTTATGTGGCCTCAATAGCTTGTGGTAATTTTGTTTCTTTTAGCTGTCTTAACTTCTGTACTGCCTCAGTGATGTTGTTCCCATTCTGTTTACTCTGACTCCTCTTCACACCATGAACTCCAAGTTCATCCAGTTCCCCTGTGGGGATGCCGGGGGCTCTTTCAGTATAAATAGTATCCCCACCTTCTGGAAATTCTGTGCTAGAAATGTCCTCTTTTCTGTTGCTCTCTTTGTTTCTTTCTTGCTCCTTTGCTTTCTGTCATTTCTTCCTATCATTTCTACTTTGCTGGTCTATTCACCTTTATGTGTTTGATAAAGTCTTACATACTTTCTCTTAGGATTGATAATTGGGTACATGTGTTAAGTGCATTTTTGGCTCTAGGGATATGGGATATGTGGAAGCAATTTTTTGGTAATTCAGGCCTGTTTAATATATGTTTTAGTGTCCTTATTTATGTTTAAATTTGTATTCGTGTATGTTTTTTTTAAATCCCCATGTGCGATAAATTGGATGGAGTGGTGAACGCCAGGGGTATGTCCTTAGGTTATGGGCAGGAATGCATTTGTATGTGTACTTAATATTCTTTTCCTTTTTTCCTGTTGAAGCATTGTGTATGTTTTGAACTGGTTATAGCCCTGATATGGCTCTACACAGTCGGCTGGGCTTTAAACAATAACAATAAGTTCATTAAGCCAAAGCCCGTGAGGTTCATATTGGTGAGGCCAGGGCCACCCATCCGAAGAAACCCTGCACTGCTGCTGGGTCACTTTGATGGGGTTCATCAGTGCTAGTCGTGATCCAGCTACCTACTTAGGCTTTTGCTTATGACAATAATCACAGTCATGGAGCCAGACTGAGAGACCACCCCCCTTTCCACCCCCAAGAAGGGAGACCACCACCACAGCCTTCCAACGACATTCCCCATGAATCACCGACACTCAAAGTCCCCAACCTGAAGTTACCTTAAGTACAAAAGCAGTAGAGGAAATCAAAAGTGAGATCACCATGAAATCAGGGTATGGAAAAACAAACAGAAAAGAAAACTTGCACCGGCTCTAAAGTACTTTCCATTGGGGTTATGCTATTTTGCAAGATAATAATGATACTAATAACAGTAATGATAATAATAATAACAATAATAATGATGATGATGCCAAAGGTGCCAAATCTTGACATAGAAATCAATTCAAAGTGTTCACTCTCATCATTCAGAAAAGAACTAACTGAGAGTGACAGAAACTCAAGGGGACAAAGCACATGCACACCAGGAGAAGGAAGACTGGAGGTAAATTTAAGAAAGGGTGGGCATATAGAGGGGAAAATCACTGCCATACAAAAAGATATTTCTTCATGTAACACTTGAAGAAAGACAGAATATGTTACTCACTTACTGTCACAGAGACAGGAAAAGCTCATTCCAGTTCTATGGACCAGACAGAAAATGAGCAGTGAATGACTGCAGAACATCTGCATCAAAGAATTTGTAAACAAGTAGTATCAGAAGCAGAATGGAGAGATCAGACAGGGATGTACATTCAGAGGTGGTCAGACATACATGATATGACAGAAACCAAGAAAGAGCATTGCCTAGATAGTATGGGGTCTTTGTATAGAAGTTCAAAAACAGTCTGCCATTGTTTCTCAGCTAAGATCTTAAGAATTATAATTCATATGCACAATTAACACACAGTGCATAATTATAAATTTTAAAATGGGAGGTAATAATAGTGGAATCTGTATTATATCAAGCTGCCACCAGGAAATAACACTGGGACAAAAGGCATGTGAACTAAAGCCAAATATTAAGAACAAAGGTCCTTTAGCAGCACTGTATCCCCTAAGATAACAGAGTGAGCTTGTAGAATCTTCAGCTGGGTGGCGCATAATACATGTATGTGGATAAATTCTTAAAAATCCATTCTGATTCTAAACAGTGGTGTGTGGTGTGTGTGTGTGTGTGTGTGTGTGTGTGTGTGTGTGTGTGTGTGTGTGGTGTGTGTGTGTGGTGTGTGTGTGTGTGTGTGTATGTGTGTGTGTGGCGCGCGCGTGGCGCGCACACCTGTGCATGCTTGTGTGTGTGTGTGTGTGTGTGTGTGTGTGTGTGTGTGTGTGTGTGTGTGTGTGTATATACTTTAATTTGAGAGACTGAATAAGTATCTCTATGGTGTCCTCATTGAAGAAAAAAAAAAAGTATAGACTATGGCGTCCTCACAGGAAAGGCACCTTGTTGTTAACCCAACGAGAAGTTACTCTCCACTAACCATTGACGTTAGGGGAACTTATCCCCATAGATATTAAGCAGTTACAGTTTCATTTCCAACGTCAATTTTCATGTCATGTTAAAACCTATTGGTGACAGGAGGGGAATAATTCCATATACTTCCTACGAAATATTTTTAGGCGATGCTCAAAGCTCAATCTAGACAACATACCACCAAAATCCGATTCTCCAATTTGTGGTTTGTTTTCCTCATGAGATCGCCGTTGGTTTTTCTGTTTACGGTCTGATCCACCTTTTAAAGAAACGACCAAGAGTTATTTGCATGCTTAAATCTGATTGGTTAATTAATTAAGTCAACTGACAGATGGAGGCGTGGCTTACAGTGCACACACGCACGCCGCTAAAGCGGAAATCACGGAGTGTAGTAAAAGGTGTTACGAAAATAGAAAGTTTAATGCTCACCATTCTGCCATGGCGATTTGATCGTATTTCAGTTAGCAGCTTGGTTTACATCTGAAAAGGTGAACTTTTATCTGTTTTTGTTGTAAATTGTTGAATGAGAAACTTGTCATTTGGAGTGAGAGCTACAAGCCAGTTCCAAAACGTTTGTAAATCAACTGTGTTCATCTTCCAGTTCCACGCTACCGCTGACTGCGCCATGTTTACTGGATGGGGGTAGTAGTGGTTAAATCATTAGACAAAGAAATTTTAGTATGGTAGTTTATTATGTGCAACTGATGATTGTAAAACTCGTTTACTTTTTGATTTACACAGGTTTGCAGACAACTTTATTGCTTAGTTAATCATTTCAATACCACACTGCAGCAGAGATGAGGTCAGAGATTGAGAGAAAGGCAATGAAAACCATGTTAATAATAATAGGCACGTGTTTTTAGGCCTACTAGTATAAATTGAGTCTGTTGTGTTTTTAACCCCTTGGTTGCTGAGCCATACAAAAGCCTGCGGTGCGTTTCTTAAGCGCTGCGTTTTGTGATGTTTTTGGTGTTTGCGAAAATCATATATTCCGTTGCCGCAATGGAAATGTCTCAAAACAGACTAAAAGGTAACAAATGAGATGGATGTAAGAACCAACTTGGTTAGAACTTGTCCGAAGATTATGTTCAACATGGCTGGTAAGGCCTGGTAGGCAAAAAGGGGAGATTTCGTCGCTGTTTCCCAAATAAGCATATGGGCTGACCTGGTTTGTATGAGTGCTTTGGTTGTGTATGTGCAGAATATCATGATATATATATATATGCAGAGCATTACACTGAGTGCTTTGGCTGTGTATGTGCAGAATATCATGTTGTGTGTATATGCAGAGCATTACACTCATGTATATTACACACACTGTCTTTCCCCACATAATCTGGATGTATTGCGATGTCATAAGATACGCACACTGTGCCTGGCCACACAATCATTGCCTATGTAGCATGTTCAGTGATTTTCACATTTTAGCATGTTCAGTGATTTTCACATTTTTCAGTGATTTTCACATTTTATTCTCTGTGTCAGTGCCATAAATTCATGTTATTTGGTAAAAGTCAAAGAATAGGTGACATATATTTGTTTGATTTAGAGCTGGAGACAATGAGTGAATAACTAGCCTGGAATTGACTGATACCATGAAACGTGTTCATGTTGTTTTATTGAATCAAGTATTCAGTCATATAATATACAGTTTTGTAATTAAGTCATTCTGAGCCAAATATAGTACCAATGGCAACAGTCAGCGTGAGGAAGATTTGTCGGAGCACGCAGTATGGGTGTAACTATAAGACAGTTGTGGAACTTGTTCTTTTACTGTCACCTGCTAAAAATGAGGGCAAGATAACTTACGTAATCATGATTGAGGGCAAGAGAATATAATCATGCTGCCCACATGCAGGCTGTATATGATATAATGTAGCTTTTAACATTGACCAGTGCTGGGTTCTTCGTGTTGTACAAAGCATAGTGTTACTGCCTGTATGTACAGGCTGTCCATTGGGGAACAGCATTTCCTGTTTCATATATATGATATATCAGCATTATCTGTCACTAGTGTCAGTCATTGAAAAATTCAAAAAGAGATTGACAGGCACACACGCACATACACACAGAGAGCATACACAAATTGCTGCTGGCGCTACATCACTGGCATGGTGAAGTAGCTGACAGATTGGCCAGCCAGTCTTGAGCACTTGTTTGTGGTGAGATGAGACTATACATACCAATTACCATGCATGCCTCTGGGAAACAGCAACATGTTCATACTAACAAAGAGGAAATTGTTACATGTGATAGCAGATTTTGTTACAGATATTGTTTTACAAGAGGAAAAGAGAAGGAAGTGGGTAGGTAAAATGAAAACAGTAGATTATTGCTGGACGTTCACTATAGGCAGGTTTGTTATTTGTGGACATACTGTTACAGACAAAATGGGCACTGTCAGTTTTCTATTGGCTGCCATCATTAAAGCTAATAATGGGTCCACCAGTGGACAATTCTATCTTTGCTGAGTGGCAGTGTCAAAAAAATTCCATAGCAGAACATTGCATATTGTGTCTAAGAATCATACCCAAGTGTAAGGACAGCTGAGCCTTTCAAGTTCAGCATTTCATTGTAATTGCAGCAGGAATTTGAACAGTTTAAACCAATTGCAACATAACAGTATAGTAGCTGATGCAGAACTTGTTAGGAGTAAAGCAAAAGTATAGTTAGGAGTAAAGCAAAAGTATAGCAAAACAACAGTTATGTGCTTCAGAGTAAGCTTATTTCTAATGTTGATTGCCCATGGACATTGCATTTATTTTGTTTACGTTTTAGCATTTCTTCTGTTTACAATTACATTTACAGTCATATATAGAACTGATGAAATATCATCTCTGCACATAGAAAAAGTTATCCAGTTCCACCTCGACATCAACAGAATGGGTATTGACTCAGTCTAAACATCTATGTGTGTTGGTATGTGTGTGTGTGTGTACATGTCTGTGGGACATGAAAGAATGGGTTTGATCAGTACTTTGTGAAGAACACAAGTATTTAAAAAATTGGTGTGTGCAAAATTATATTTTAAGTGATTTCAAGGTCACAGTGACATTGAGAAGTACAAAATGTGGATAAATTTTCTCTTGAAGATAAACTTTCAGTTTGTTTTTTCTCCTTTGTTTTTCATTGGACAAATTTGATCTTTGTCATAGTAAACATACATGAATAAGGAAACAAATTTATTCTTTATCATTGTAAACATACATGAATAAACTTGAGCTCGTGAATGCCTAAGACTGAAATATATTGTGCCTTAATTTGAAGATCGCAACAATAAAATTTACTTCCATGCTATAAAAAAACAACTTCATTTTCTCTGCTCTCACTCGCAGTCCCTGAAGACCTGGCAGCGTGTGACAGAAAGAATAAGTGACACTTGTGAATTATGCGTGCACAGAGATGTTGATCTAGGTCAGTCAAGAAAAATCATATTTCAAATGCAGTATATGTGTGTGTGCATGTGCATGTGGATGTGTGGATGCATGTATGTGAGAGAGAGAGAGAGAGAGAGTGTGTGTGTATGTGTGTGTGTGTGTGAGAGAGAGAAAGAGAGAAAGAGAGACTTTGACATGTTATTAACAGTACCCTGTTGTGTTCCTTCTGTCAAGAGGTATGACTATTTTTCAGCTTGACCCCAGGCTGAAGCCAGTGTGTGTGTGTGTGTGTGTGTGTGTGTGTGTGTGTGTGTGGTGTGTGTGTGTGTGTGTGCGTGTGTGCGTGTGCTTCTGTGTGCATGCATGAGACAAAGAGAGAGGGTGTAAGTGTGAGTGTGTGTATGTTTGTTTTGTAAAAAGGTAGATTGTTGTAACAGTGTAATTGTCTTGGGCTTTTTGTTGCTGACCCATTTTTCCCTGCTGCTTCTGAATCAGGCAGTGGCATTTTATAAACATTTCCAGGGCAGCAGAAATGTATGCTTACGATTTTACAAGTTGAATTATGCTGTAACTATTTATAATCTACAGATTTCCATATTTCTGGTGTTATCAGCTTAGTGTTTCATTAGTCAGGGGCTTCCCCATCCCCTCTTACCGTTTTAAGACATTGTCAGTGCATGGAGTTTTATGCAGGGTTAGAGGATCTGCTAGGCACTAGCTGGCAGATTTTGGTGGAGTGCATGTGGAATTGTCAGAGTGCGATGAATCTCACTTGACCAGACTCCTAACAAACAAATTCTTGACTCATGTTAGTTGCTGTTAAAAATGAATGCTTGCACCACACACATACACACACACACTCACACACACACACACACACACACACTCACACACACTCACATATACATGAGGATAACAAAGTATAGGCGTATATGGTCATTTGTAATGATTAGTTTTTATCCGTATATATATGGTCATTTGTGATGAGTAGCTTTTAGTTTTATATGTTTTTTTTCCTTTTACTGTTTTAGGCTTTGGTAAACAGCTGAGACAGCTGTATCAGTGACTGGGCGAAGTGCAGCAGCTGTTGTTTCCTACATTTGAAAATAGCCAACCCTGTGACTTATCAGCAGTATCGTATTGAAGAAGTAAGTGGAAAATTAATTGAATTTTTCATTTTGTGTATAATTTCTATAGTAATTCATCAGCATTCATAACATTTTACAATGCAGTACACCCCCATGAGGATGCCGGGGGCTCTTTCAGTATAAATAGTATCCCAACCGTCTGGAAATTTTGTGCTAGAAATTTCCTCTTTTCTCTCACTGTCTTTTCATTTTCATCACTTTCTGCCTTGCTGGTCCATTCACCTATATGTGTTCAATAAAGTCTCACATACTTTTTCTTAGGATAGATAATTAAGTACATGTATTAAGTGCATTTTGGCTTGAGGCAAATGAGATACATATATATCGGAAGCAATTTTAGGTAATGTAGCCTGTTTTTATATGTTTAGTGTCCTTAGTTATGCTTAAATTTGTATTCAGGTATGTTTTTTAAATCCCCTGTGTATTAAATTGGATGGAGTGGTTAATGCCAGGGCATCTCCTTAGATTATGTGCATGAATGCATTGAAATGTGTAGGCTACTTAATTTTCTTTTTTTTTTTCTCCGTGTCGAAGCATTGTGTATTTTTTGAAACGGGTTATAGCCCTGGTATGACTCTATGCAGTCAGCTGGGCTTTAATCAAAAAGTAACAGTTATAACAACTGTGCAGTATGCCTAAAAATAAGTAACATATCCAATGGTGAAAGACATTTTTTATTTACTCCCATCTGCAATTGTGACTGTTCAACAAAAATTGTTCACCACTTGGCTGAACCAAAGTATACTGTAATATAAGTGGCCCACTTTTGCGTTACTTTGATGGAACTTGGTTTCTTTTTGTATGCAGCAATCCAGTTCGTGAGTAACTGTCCTTTTAGAGTTATTAACTTATAACCATGATACCCACTCAAGCGAATGGTAGTTGGTGGGAGCACCTGCTTGTCCTCAGTGGATAATTGTGCCTTTCTCTCCATTTTTCGTTGGCTGGGACTGGGGTTCCTGTCTCCCATCCCATGCTGAAGATAGATTTTATACAGAAAAGGTGATGATCTGGCTGATTCTTCAATAGCCAGTGACACACCAGACTATGTACCTGTGACTGTGAGCGAATATCGGGTCCGTGCATGTTGGATAGGCTCTCTGTGTGATTTTGGGATCATGATGTGGAAGGATGGGGCTGCTGAGCAGCTATTTTTCACATACTCAGCAGCATATGTACTGATTTGGTTTAGAACTGCCTTAAGTTCACACTACTCTCAGCCATGTGTGACTCTTATGGCAGAATTACTGAAGACTGCTGGTAAACAAACAAACAAACAATAATGAGAAAGAGAAAAAGAGTAAGTATGTGTGTGTGACACAGAAGATAACTTGGGTCAAAGGTCATTCATCGAACAGGCTTGAGTGTACCCTAGCTCAGCATCCTGTGTGTGTGTGTGTGTGTGTGTGTGTGTGTGAGAGAGAGAGAGAGAGAGAGAGAGAGAGAGAGAAGACAGACAGACAGACAGACAGACAGACAGACAGAGGGAAAATGACGGCTTTAGTCAGGGATCACACACCTTACTCCCTCCTGTCTTCCCCCTCCCAGTTTGTGTGTGCTTTGTGCCCAGAAGATTTGGTCATTGTTGGTGATGCTTCGGTGAACGATGGGAATGCGCACCTTGGTTTGATTCTTGAATCAAGATTTGGCTCCTTATAAATATTATCATCATTATTATTGCTATTGTGAAGATAAGCCACTACAACATTATCTCCTCCACCATTGCCTACAGACAGGGGAGATTGCAAAGGCAGGTGAAAGAGATAACACCTTGCGGAAAGGGCACCCCTTTCTTTTGTTTTTCTATCCTTCGTACAAACCTTTCACATAAGATGGGAGCGGGCTGTACAAACAGAATTTCAGATCAAGCTTCAAAGAAAAGCTATGGAGGAACTCCCAACAACACTGGGACCACGTTTATATGTCTGTCAATTTATTATTCCATAGGTTTTAAACAAGTTTTTGGTGCCAGTGCATTTAAAGATGGACACTATGCTTACCTTTTCACCAGAGCCCTAAAGATGACACTATGCTTACCTTTTCACCAGAGCCAGAGAGCCAGTAGTATTTACATGCAAAGAGTTCATTTGCCTACATTGCAATCTCTGTGTTTTGCTCGTGTGGGCAGTTTGCCTCATTGAATATCAGGGCCCAAACCGCCACCCCCTGTCTTCCATTTTGTATCTGTGATCAGGATAGAAAATTGTGTCCAGTCCAGTGCAGTGCCTTACGCACTACCTAGATAGAACTACAGATCACCACAGCTCTAAATGTTTGCTCCTTTTCTCCATCAACCGGAATAGAGACTTTCCCGCTCAACAGAACTTGAGCCTCTTACACCAAATTGCCCATGAGGTTAGGGCTGTTGCTATCTCTGCCACTTTCCCACAGAAAGCTTCTTTTAGTGTAATATTGGAGGCAGCAGACAGGTGCTCTGACAATCCTTTTATTGCCAGCCATTGTTGTGAGTGACACAAAAGATTGAATTCAGTCAGTCCTGTGCCCATCCTGAGATATATGCAAGTGTTTCTGCTGCTACTTACCATTCTTGATGATGGACAACTTGTTATCTGTATTTCATGTTACTACATTGGGTCATAATATGTGACTTAGTTCATTGCAGTGCTGCCGACGACTTGTCCTATGGCACATGTCACAACATGCTGACCACATGGGTACTTTCAAAGAACAGTATGCAGGGGTGCTACTCTGCCGGGAATTCCCGGAATTCTGGTTTTTATTAATCAATTTTCCCGGCACTGCCGGTTTTTGAGAATTTGAGAAGCAACGATTTTCCAAACCGATTGCGCTGGGACGATAAGGAGAAGGAAAAGGCTAACACCAAGTAAATTGTACAGTACATCTGTTTGTTCCTGCAGTACTCTTACTGTTGCACACTTAAATTAAGACTTAACTTTCAGAATAAGACTAGGGAACATTGGACATTTTCTGCAGAAGATAGCATTTATGAACTGAGCCAGATGATGTGACTTGAAACTGAGCATTTATGAACTGAGCCAGATGATGTGACTTGAAACTGTTCCATGAAGATGGTGGCCATTATCATTATAAAGGCAACTTGAGCTTCAGATTTTCTATACATGTAAGTATGCTTTGCTCCTAAGTGATAAGTTGAGTTCTGTGTTCTGTGTTGAGCCTGAAAAATAGCTTTAAAAATGTAAATTCTTCTCTGATTTGTTCTGTGTTCATGTTTGATGCTTCTGCTTTTCTACACTTACTTTTTTGTGTTTAAAACTTACCTCTGAGCTCACGGGAGAGCCTCAAAAATAGCTTTAAAAATGCAAATTCTTCTCAGCTTCAGGGGGGCAGCGCCCCCCTGACCCAACAGGGCACTGCCCCTGGACCCCAACTTCAGGTTTTTCAAAACTTGGAATTAGCACCCCTGCGGTATGTGTTTAAAGGAAAACAGTATTAGTATGGCTGAAAATCTCTAGCACTGGCCAACAAGTGTTTTATTTCCAGACAGCATTCCTCTACAGTGCCTCCCAGGGTTGATACTCCCAGTTCCTCACACCTCTTATCTTTGTACGAGTCCAAGGATGCTGAGGCGTGATATATGTGTAAATTATAATAAGATTGTGCCTATTATAATTTCACAAAACAATGGTCATAAAGTCCAAGGATGAGCCCTCTGATTCTGAGTTAGAAGAGGAGCCTGTTTCAAACCGGCAATCCTGGTCCTTGATGGTGTCCATCTCCCTGCTGCTGCATACGCCTCTTCTTCCATTGGCAGGAGGATGAAGGCTGGGACTTCATGCCCCATGGCTGCGGAGCTGGCTTTGGGCTCCTTCACTCAGCCACCTGCCACCATCCCAATTCTAAGCGAATTTGACATGATGGTGGATGCTGTTCACAGGGATCGGGATCAGGTTGGGGGATCCCATGCCCAACAGGAGGTCATTCCAGGTTTTGTCCCAGATTTCCCTGGAGCTCTCCCTTGCAGGCAGTTCCTTAAGCCCAAAAAGCTCCAGTTTTTGAAAGGATCCCACACGGAACACATGGCCATCCTTTAAGTTTAAGCCTCCTTTTTACTCTCATGATGATCTTCTTTTCCCAGAGCACTCCTGTTTCTCCCAGGGATATGCTTTTCTTTCAGAGCGTACCCTAGCTGAGTGGGGAGAAATGGCAAGATGGGGGCTCAGTGTCCTCCATCATGGACTCCTTCCTGGGCAGGCTGGCTGCAGTGCTTTGAGACCCCAAGGCCAGTTCTTTTGCCCTGTGCCAGGACTTGGATCAGGTCTCCATTCTGGCTTTCACACAAGGCCTTTGTTCAGTACGCCTTCTTTGTGAGGCTGCATTTGAACTCCATTCTGGCACAGGGAGTCTCAGTCTTGCTGACTTCCTCCATGGCCAGGGCCGCTTCTTCCCACTCTTTCCTGTGGGCACTACTGTTATAGCCAGGTCCCTTTTTTTGGCCCCCACCACATGAAGGCTACTGTTAATAACAAAGCCGAAATCAGAAAGATATGGCTTTCACTTTGAGCCAGTCACATAGCCTGCCAAGCACTGAATTCCCACAAGCTTTGCCTCGTTGGGTTTACATCCCCCCAAGGCCAGAGAGATTGAGCATTGACAAGCAAGGGCGCTCTGACTTCAAGTCACACTAATGAACCCATCCTGGGCGCAGCTATGTCCACAGGCTGCCAAACCTGGCCTATCCCAGTAGTCTCACCCCCAATGACTTAACCCCAACTTCAGCTCATCACCCACCATATGCCCATCAGTGAGCAGCCTCTCCCAGCATGACTAAGCCTGGAAGGATTTGTATGTAAGTATGTGGGCCCTTTAGTGATCAAGTTGGGGCTCTGTCAGCCGTGGCACTCAGACAAGGCACTACATTCTTCCTCTTTACCTGCCTTCAGGCTGCCGAGAGACCAGTGGCTGTTAAAACTTTAAAAAACCTGGATCAGGAGGTGACATTCTTTCTGTCTAAGGGAGCAATTGAGGAGATTGTCTTCTGTGCCTCCCTGGGCTTCTGTGGCTGCCTTATCTTGGTGCCCAAGGTATCTGAAGAGTGAATATCAGTGCTTGAAGTTTCATCCCTTCAGGAAATTTTGTTTCACATACAAACAGCCGCCTTCCTCCAGGATGCTATGAATCTCTGGGACTGGGCAATCTCCATGGACCCGAAGGACGTATACATCCACCTCCTAATTCATCCATGGGATCAGAAGTGGTTGCGGTTTGTGTGGTGGGACAAAATCTTTCAGTGTTGGGCCCTCCCCTGCATACTTGCCCAGGCCCCATTGGTCTTTATGAAAGTCACCAGAGAACTGTGCATGAATGTGAAGTCTGAGGGCATTCATCTCAGGGTCTGCCTGGATGACTGGCTCATTCTAGCCTTTTCCCAGCAGATGTGTGTGCAGCAAGCCCTCCACAAGATGGTTTTAATTACACATACTATACCGTGGCTCACAAATGCAATAAGCGGCAACGGTTTGCCAATTCTGCCTCGTAACAATAAAGTCCGAAGGGACAGTAACTCTGAGAGTGTCTACGTCTTGCGCATGCGCAGGTGCTCTTCCTCTTTTCTCGGCAGCCATCTTCCAGCTCGCCTCGTACGCTCTGAGCAGCTAAGTATTTTTCGATTTCGCTACGCGATCGATCGATTGTCGTTGTTGTTTTTGTGTCTTGCCTATGTTTTCGTTTAAGGGAGAAACTTATGTGAAGCGATTGGGTGGCAAAGCGAGGGTTAAGAAGATTTCGTCCGCCGAATTCTCAAACCCACAAAGGGGGGGTTCCACCGGTGCACAAACCGCTCTCTCTTCAACTTCGTCTCTCCCTTTTACGTCTTCTCTCTTTCACACTATCGACAAGTCATCGCAACCCAGCTACGGTTCGGTTGCGGTGACCACGAGCCCTCAACTCAGCTCCGGCTCAGTTGAATTTTCGTCATTTTACGGCCCTCACACTGCCCGGCACGGTGATCGACTCAACTCCGGTTCTGTCGATTCTGTGCTCGCCCCCTTCGTACAGCTTAACTCCGGTTCTGCTGGTACTGTTTCAGCCTCCATGGCTGATGGGCGCATTGGGCATGGGTCTCCTTCGGGAGGCAAGATGGACCGTAATGTGAACGGAACCGGCTCACCCCCTGGTTCGCCAGGCGGGACACCCCCTGGTTCGCCAGGTGGGCCAAGGGAGACAACCCCACCCTTACGGGCGTCAGATCGTCGATCTGCCCCGGTTGTCTCCCTTCCTCCCCCACAGCCTGCTGCTGCACCCGCCACAACCTCTCTGTCCCATTCCGGACAGAGCACTTGGGCGCCTTGGCAACTACCAAGCGACCCATGGCGGGCTGCCACATCTCTGTCCCATTCCGGACAGAGCACTTGGGCGCCTTGGCACATGCCTAGCCGCCCCCAGCAGGCTGGCCCTTTGGGCACTGGGGACCGGGCCAGGCCCTACCCTTCATGGGGTCAGGGTCCTGATGCCCCTTGGGCTCAGCCCATGCCGCATCCCATGGCACCGCACATGGTACCGTGGCACCCATCCTTGGGATTTCCCCCGGCCTCGGCCACGGGATGCACGTGGTGGCCCGGCTTTATGCCCGGCGCCCCACCAGCGCAGGACTCACCCTGCCCAGCCCCCCCGGCACCACCCGTGTTGGACACAACACCGGGGCTGCCTCCTGGGGGCTCTGACCCGGGTCCCACAACCGTGGCACTCCGGTCAGACTCTCCGCAGACTCTCGCCCCCTCCATAGGCGGGCCAGAGGACTCGGACTCGGCCTCAGAGGATGAGGCCCCTGCCCACATGGCATTCTGCTTCCAGGATGCCATGGACCGGCTGGCGCAACTCACACCGGAGGCGGTGTCCACTGTGCCAGAGCCCAAGGCTCCCAAGCTTGGCTCGGCCAAGCGCCTTTTCAGCGCTCACCCTACCTCAGCCCCACGGGCCTCCTTGCTAAAACAGTCCGACATGGTGGCTGACTGCCTCAGGCAAGCCCAGGACACCGCCAGGGGGAAAGAGGCACAAGATTTCGTTCCAGGATCTGTGCCTGACTTCCCGGGAGCCTTGCCCTTCAGGAAATTCCTGAAGCCGGCACCACTCCCCTTCCAGCGGAAGCCCTTCATGGCCCATGGGCCTATCCCTGACGCTCCCCTCTCGCTCACACAGGAGAACCTCCTCCTTGTGAACGATCGCTCTCGGGCCCAGCCGCAGCATATCTCCATCACGGAGAAATGCTTGACGGAATGGGAGGAGAACGCGAGACGGGGGCTGGTGGCAACCTCCGCCCTGGACTCATTCTTGGGCGGCCTAGGGGAAGCCCTGAAGGACCCCAACCAGCAGTCCTTCACGCTCCGCCAGCGCGCCTGACCAGGCAACCATCGTGGCCTTTATCCAGGCCATGGCGCAGGGGCTCAGATCCGTGGCCGAATCGCAAGCACGCACGTATCTGAACGCCGTCATGGCGAGGCGGGATGCCATTCTCGCGGCATCCTCGGTTGCCACCTCACCGTCGGCAAGGGCCTCCTTGCGCGCGGTGCCCGTCCAGCCGGGCTCCCTCTTCGGGAACCATGTTCAGGCCGTCCTGAAGCACCAGGCGGACATAAAAAGGGACCTCGCCCTCCATTCGAGGCCCTCTCGCCCTGCCGTGAAGCGCCCGGCTCCAGCGGCCTACCCGCCAAACAGGCCCACCCACACCAAGTTTCGGGCCGATCCCAGGCCCCAAGGGCACAGGAGACCGCAACAGCATTCGGGCAGGCCGGTGGCCCGGCCTAAGGCCCGCAGGCCGGCTCCCTCTCAGCCGGCCAACCCCCAATGACTCACCCCCGGCCTGAGGCCATCACCCCCCACGGGCGATCCTGTGGGCAGTCTCTCCAGACACATCGACGCGTGGGAGAGGCTGCCCGCCAGCCCGTGGGCCCTGCGGGTGATCAGGTCGGGGTTCCGCCTTCCTTGGGGCCCAAGGAAGGCTCCTCTCACGCTCTCTCCCCCTGCTTTCGCACTTCCTCAAGATCGCTCGGCCTCGCAGGCCCTGGATCAGGAGGTTCTTTCGATGTTAGCCAAGGGGGCTACGGAGGAAGTTTCCTTCGCTGCGTCCCCGGGATTCTATGGACGCATCTTTGTGGTCCCCAAAACTTCGGGGGGCTGGAGGCCCGTCCTGGACCTCTCCTCCCTAAACCGGTTCCTCCGCGTCCTCCATTTCCGTATGGAGACCCCTATGTCCATCCGCGAGGCCTTGCACCCGGGCGACTGGGGGATATCCATCGACCTCAAGGATGCATACTTCCATCTCCTCATTCACCCCAGGGACAGGAAGTACCTCAGATTCGTCTGGAGGAACCGGATCTTCCAATTCAGGGCACTGCCCTTCGGTCTGGCACCCGCCCCTTGGCTCTTCACGAAGGTGGCGAGGGAACTCTGCATGCATGTTCGGGAGAAGGGCATCCGCCTCAAGGCCTATCTAGACGATTGGCTTCTACTCGCCTCCTCCAAAGAACAGTGTGCGCAACAAGCATCCCAGGTCCTGCAACTCTGTCACAACCTGGGCTTTGTCTGCAACGAGGAGAAGTCGGACCTAACTCCCTCCAAACAATTCCAGTTCCTGGGCATGTCCTTCGACACCTCCAAGTGGAGGGTCACCCCGTCTCCCCAGCGCTTACTGCGCCTTCAGGGCCTCTTAGCCCAACTGCTCCCCCAACTCCAAGCGCCAGCAAGGAAGCTGGCCTCCCTACTGGGCCTTATGGAGTCGCTGGCACCCCTAGTGCCACTGGGTCGTCTTCTCAAGCGGCAATTCCAACGCGGCTTCAGGAAGCGTTGGTCACAGTCGCTTCAGCCATGGGACCTCCCGGTCCACCTGGGCCCTTGGTTCATATCAGCAGTGACCAAATGGCGCTCCCAGTCACGCCTGGCCCAGGGAGTCCCCATCACACTGCCCCCTCCTCAGGAGCACTTGTTCACGGACGCGTCCACCTCCGGGTGGGGAGCCCATGTCGGCACGCTGACAGCCGCAGGTCGGTGGTCGACCGACCTCATGCCCTGCCACATAAACATGTTGGAACTGGAGGCAGTTTGCCTGGCACTCGGGGAGTTTCTCCCCTTTCTGAAGGGAAAACATGTCCGCATCAACACGGACAACACCACAGTAGCTTGTTACATCAACAAGCAAGGGGGCGCCCGCTCCCACTCCTTGTCTCGGAGAGCGGAACAGCTCCTCATCTGGTGCGAGGAACACTCGATTCAGCTCTCAGCAAAGCATGTCCCGGGGAAGATCAACATACTTGCGGACTCCTCAGCAGATCCCACATGATTCTTCCCTCGGAATGGACACTGGTCCATGCAGTCCTGGAGCCAGTATGGGCAGCATGGTTCAAACCACACGTGGACCTCTTTGCCACCAGGTTCAATCACCGCCTCCCTTTGTACGTCTCTCCAGTTCCGGACCCAGTGGCCTGGGCTGTAGATGCCCTATCCATTCCATGGTCGAACCTCATCGGCTATGCCTTTCCCCCGTTCCCCATTATGGGGAAAGTGCTGAGGAAAGCCAGGGAGGACGCAGCGACATTAATCCTTGTCGCACCCAAATGGCCAGCACAGGCATGGTACCCAGAACTTCTGCACCTGTCCCATGTGCCGCCGCTAAAACTCGCGGTATCGAGCCGCTCCATCCTCCAACCCAGGTCAGGCATTCCGCACGGCAATCCAGACGTTCTAAACCTTCAAGCCTGGATGCTGTGCGGGACTCGATGTCTTCATTAGGCCTGTCCCCGGCCGTAATCGGCCTTGTGCAGCAAGCTCACAGGCCGGGCACACAGGGGGTGTACAATGCCCACTGGAATGGCTGGGTCTCTTGGTGCACCTCAAATGAGGTGTCACCCCATTCACCCTCTCGCTTGCAGTTGGCCAACTACCTCGGCTTTCTGTCCACAGAGAAAAAGCTTTCCGCATCCTCAGTGAAGGTCCACAGGGCGGCCATCTGCACCACCATCCGTCAGTTGGGTGGTCCGTCCTTTGAGCACGATCCTCTATTGCGGAATCTCGTCAGAGGGGCTTCTCTCCAGGAAGCCAGGAACCCCCGCCGAATCCCGGCGTGGGATCTCTTTCTCGTCCTCTCATCCCTTAGACTCCCCCCTTACGAACCCATCAGGGAGTGTTCCCTGAAGTTCCTCTCTTTCAAGACGGCCTTTCTCGTCTCTCTCGCATCGGGGAGGGCTGCAGCGAAGTGCATGCCCTTAGTGGTCTCCCCGGAGATGTTGCTCTCGAACCTGATGGCTCGATGTCTCTCCGCCTACTCCCGGAATTCTTGGCCAAGAACCAGTCTCCAGGTTCTCCTTCGCCGGCCATCCACATCCATCCCCTCACGTCTATCCTCGCTCCGGACGACGAGGATCGCACTCTCTGCCCGGTTCGCGCACTGCGAGCGTACAGAAAGCGGACGAAATCTTCTCGCCAGCAGCGGCGCCACCTTTTTCTCTCTACAACGAAAACTATAGAAAGGACATTAGACGCACGTCCATCTCTCGATGGCTGAGGGAAGTCATCAAGGCTGCGTATGCCAGGTCGAGCGCCGAGCTAGCTGTCTTCTCCCCAAGGCCCCATGAGATCAGAGCATGGGCTTCTTCGCTGGCAGTCATCCACAATGCCAGCATCCAAAACGTCCTAGACGCCGCGTACTGGCGTTCCCCGGGCACTTTCATCCAGTTCTACCTGCGCGACGTCTCCCGTCTGCGCGAAGATGGGTCCAGGGGTATCGCTTCCGCTGTGGTGGCCCAACACACCCATCTCAGCCACACGCCCTGACTCCTGCCATTCCTCCAGGCGTTAACCAGGTAAGCCCTCCATCCGGGTAGTGCTATTCTGCATTTGTGAGCCACGGTATAGTATGTGTAATTAAAAGGAAATTTTCCTTCTAAAATTACGTTTAATCTAACATACTTACCGTGGCTCACCAGAGTCCCTCCCGACCTCCCCGCCTTCCTGGTTCCTTCTAGCCACAGTCAGGGTCAAGGTCAAGGTCTCCTCGAAAAGAGGAAGAGCACTTGCGCATGCGCAAGACGTAACACTCTCAGAGTTACTGTCCCTTCGGACTTTATTGTTACGAGGCAGAATTGGCAAACCGCTGCCGCTTATTGCATTTGTGAGCCATGGTAAGTATGTTAGATTAAACGTAGTTTTAGAAGGAAAATTTCCTTTTATGCCAGCACCTCAGGTTCACTCCCAGCTTCCACAAGATGGTTTTATGCCAGCACCTCAGGTTCACTGCCAGCTTTGAGAAATTGTATCTTATTTCCTCACAAGTTTCAAGTTCATGGACATGACCTTCAACTCTACATGTGGGCTGCTTTTTTTTCTAGCACCCCATTGCCTGGATTGCCTTTCAGTCTCTCCTGTCCTATCTGCTTCAAGCTTATTGGTCCTCAGTGCAGGAACTGGCATCTTTGTTGGAACAGAAAAGCCTCTGGTCCCTCTAGTACCTCTGGGACTCCAGTTTCAGGATCGGTGGTCTCAAGCCCACCAGCCATGGGATCTTCAGATCCAGCTGGACTAGTGGTTTCAGAGCTCTGATTCCCTGGCTCCATCCATTACACTCTACCCTCCCAGGAGGAGGTGTTCATGAACGCCTCCAATGCGGACTGGAGTGCACATGTAGGTCACCTCTCTGCAGCCATCTTCTGATATGCTGACATGAGATCTTGGCACATCAGTGGCCTGGAGCTCGAGGCTGTCTCCCAGGCTCTCAGGGAATTCAGATTTTTCCTGACAGGGAAGCATGTCCTCTCAACAATGACAACACAGAGGTGGCTTCTTATGTACAAACAGGCAGATTGGAGGGGGAGGGGGGGGCACTCTAGGATCCTCTTGCAAACGTCTGACCAGCTTCTCCTATGGTGCAACAGTCAGACCATTTTGGTCACAGCCGTGTGTGTCCTGGACAAGGCCAACATCCTTGCTGACTCATTCAGCCACTCATACATGATACTGCAGTTAGAGTGGACCCTGGCTTACTCAGCTCTTAAGTCTGAAGCAGCTGTGAGCCGGAAGCCTGTCTGGTCGATCTGATTCAAGCCTCAGCTTGATCTGTTCACCACCAGGGACAATCACTGCCTTCCCCTGTATATGCGGTGCTGGACCCAGCTGGATGAGCACTGGAAGCCCTGTTCATGACATGGTGTTCTCTAGTAGCCAACGCCTTTCCTCTGGTTCTCATATTGGGAAAGGTCCTCAAGAAGGCAAGAGAAGATGGTGCCACAGTGATTCTGGTAGCTGTTTGTTGGCCAGCCCAGTCCAGCCATAGTTTCCAGAGCTCCTCCACCTGATGCACATGCCTCCCAACAGACTCTGAGTCCTCATTTGCTTCTGCAGCCAAAGTCTGGAATCCTTGGGATTCCAGAAGTACTGGACCTTCACACGTGGCCTCTGTGCAGGACTCACTCTCCTTACTAGGGGTTCTCCTTCAGTGATAAGTCTCATGGAGCATGCTCAAAGGACTGGCACCCAAGGAATGTACAAAGAACAATGGAGCAGATGGCTGAAGTGGTACTCCGGCCATACTGTCCCACCTCACAGCCCATCTAAATTTGATCTGGCCAATCATTTAGCTTACCTCTCTTTGGAGAAAGGCCTCTCTGCTTATCTGTTTAGGTCCATAGGGCGGTGTTACGTACCACCATTTCAACAGATGGGGGGACCCTTCTTTCCAGATGATCCCATTGTCTGAGGCCCAAGTAGATGGACAGTCTTACTAAAAGCTGAACCTACCCTCACCCCACCCCAGTCAGGCTCCTGCATGGGACCTCTTGGTTTTCTTTTCTCTGTAAGCCTCCATGTGAACTACTCAGGGAATGTTCTAGGAAATGCCTAGCGTTAAAAGATAGCTTTCTTTGTCTTTCATGGCCCTCCATATGTATCTGTCTCTTGTTGCTGAAAGCACATCTTCCACCCTCTCTGTCCTCAGCCATCCTGCAAGTCTGTCCAATATTTTCACCCTGGGTCTACCAGTTGTTCTCTTTCCCTCCAGCTTTCCTGGTGTGACCTGGTGCTCGTATTCTGATCTGTCTCCTCCAGTGTGGGCATTCATGTCTCCCATGACTATAAGCAGGGTATGTCATGGAGTCTCATCAGGTCTTGCAGTTGCTGGTAGAATCTGTCCTTGTCCTGTTTGTCATATTTATCAGGAGGAGTTCCTGGATATTTGAGAGAGTGAAAGCTGACAAATGCAAATGTCATTCTAAACAAAAACAGTTTGTGAGTTCTGTATGTAAAATTTTGTTCGGTATATGCCTGTAATGTGCTGTATCAAGCCACTGAGATGTGTTCAGTAAAACATCAGAAAGTCTTCATATTTGTGGAATACATTAATTTTTGGGCATTGAGGAAGCATAGTTTGATACATGTGTATTAGCGAAGTTAACATTGTCCGGAATTTAATATCTTACGAAATTGATATGTGCTGTAACCTAGGGCTATTCCTGTGAACAAAAGTGGTAAGCATTTATGTTCATCACTTAATATGTGTGCAAACAGACATACGCACAAGTGAACGCACACACACACACACACACACACACACACACACACACACACACACACACACTGTCTCTCTCTTTTTTTCCCCAAAGACTTCAGAAAGGCAAGAAAGCTAATTGGGCTTCTAGGGGAGGGACCTGGGAAATGAACCTCTCTCTCCAGTATTTTTTTGCCATGGCAGCTGAGTGAATACCCTGCACTTCACGATTTTCAACTGCCTTGGGACCTTTAGTGTGCGCAAGTCAGAAGGCAGACGGGTCTGACTCATTCCAAATGTCTAATTCAGTTTGATTTTCGGGTCAAACTGAGGAGAAAAGTCAAAGCCTCTACCTCTATGGGAAACAAACCTTGGAAGCTCATGTTTAGTTATTGGTAACACCATGTGGCAGGGCACATGATGATGATGATGACAGGCTGTACTCTGTGCTTTTTTTTTATAATGATCTTGGCATCAACCGAGTCATCAACATGCAGACAGCTGAAGTGTTTGGTCATATAATGTGAGATACACCTCGATCAAAGCCCATATATGTGCGTGTATAGGGCCTTTGCCCCAGGGACACATGATTAAAGTGGATGACTCTTGCCTGTATAATCCTGGTCTTTCCTACTGAGCCAAGGTTGAAAATTCCTGTGATGATTTGGGTTGATGAGATTCTAAGAAGAATGTCAAATATTAGATAGCAAAGAAGACAAACGAGATAGTCTTGAAAGAAGCAAACACAAAAAGAACATAAATGAATAAGACATGTAGGAAAAGACATGCAACATTTATAAGGCATTTTATGAGACAAGAGAAATTTTAGCGCTCACATAGTCACAACAGGAAAGGTAGAGAGGGAAGAAGAAAGCACCAGGTAGACTCAGCGAGAAAACATTATTAGATGGAATGGATGAGATTGGAAAGAATAGGAGATACACTTGCAGTGACAAAAGACAATTTCTATGGAGGGCCATGATTGGCAATGCCATCAGCAAGGCACATGACAATGAGATTCAGACCCACAACCTTCCATAATTGATCATTTATGTTAAGCCTCTTAATTCATTACAACATCTGGTGGTTTGGGAAGTTTTAGTTTCATTTTGTTCATTAGTTTATTTATTTTTGTTGTTCATCTGTGTTAGTGTCTTTTTGAGAGACTGAATATAAACAGCACACAGCCGTTAGGTTGTTATTGTTATTTTTGTTTAAAGCCCATCCTATTGCGTAGTCATATCAGGGCTATAACCATTTCAAAACATACACGCTACTTTTTCAACAGGAAAAAAAAAAAGAAAAGAAAAGTAAGTACACATATCAATACACTCACACACACAATCGAAGATGTCCCGAGAGGTGACCACTCTGCCCAACCTATCGCACAGGAGACCCTAAAAGCATAACTGAATACAAATTTAAACAGCTACAAGGACACTAAAACTCACAAAAACAGGCCTAAATTACCTAAAATTGCTTTCGCATATCATTTCCCCAGAACCAAAAATGCACTTAATGCATGTACCCAATTATCAATCTGAAGAGAAAGTAGGCTGCTAAGCCTTTATTGAATACATACAGGTGAGTGGACCAGCTAGGCAGAAAATGATAGGAAGAAGTGACAGAAAGCAAAGGAGCAAGAAAGAAATAAAGAGACTGACAGAAACGAGGAAATTTCAAGCAGAGAATTTCCAGAAGGTGGGAATACTATTTATACTGAAATAACCTCCAGCATCCCCATGAAGGTAGCCTTTGATGACATGTGAAATAATGATACTACTACTAATACTACTATGACTACTACTAACACTCCTCACACTCCTTGATCTGTCTGCAGCCTTTGATACCATTCATCATGGTATCCTTTCTAGACTTCATCACACTTTTGGCATCTCTGACATTGCTCTCTCCTGGTTCACTTCATATCTATCAAACAGAAAACAAACTGTTCTCATCAATGGCACTTACTCTCAACCTGCATACCTGACCTGTGGTGTTCCACAAGGATCTGTCCTTGGCCCTGTTCTTTTCACTCTTTACACCTCCCCCCTGTCCACCATCATCAACTCCCACTCTATAAAACACCACTTCTATGCTGATGACACCCAACTTCAAGACAGTGACTCACCTGACAATATACAGCGCCTCCTGACTCGCACCACTGAGTGTTACTCGGACATTAAAAATTGGATGACATACAACAAACTTCAGCTAAATGATGACAAGACAGAAGCTATCCTCATTGGCACCCATCAGAAACTTTCTCAGCTGCCTCTTTCTCTCCCATTATGTAACACATCAGTCCCAATTTCTGATTCAGCTAAAAACCTTGGTGTGTGCATTGACTCTATCCTCTCCATGAACAACTTTGTTTCTCAAACTGCCAGATCTTGCTACTATCACCTCCATCGTATAAGCCTGATCAGGAAGTATCTCTCTGTGGAAACAACTGCAAAACTCGTTCTCTCCTTCATAATGTCTCGCATTGACTATTGCAATTCACTCCTGTCCGGTCTTCCTGCCTCCACCACTCACATCCTACAGCGCATTTATAATAATAATAATAATAATAATTACAATATTTATATAGCGCAAAATCTTGATAAAATCAAATCTAAGCGCTGAAACAGACACGCACGCACGCACACACGCACGCACCACACACACACGCATGGCTATAAATGGGGAGAAAGAATAAAAGCAATAAAAGCAAGAATAAAAGCAATGGAAAATTATAGAGAGCATAGCATATACAATTATATATTATAACCATGTGATTCCCCTCCGAGCGGAAACAGGCTGCAGAGGGGGGGGGGGGGGGGGGGTTGAGTGAGGTTAGGATTTTATGCAGAGGAGAAAAGGTGAGTTTTGAGAGCGGACTTGAAGGAGGCAAAAGTAGGTTGCTGACGGACTGAGAGAGGAAGTTTGTTCCAGGAGAGCGGACCAGAAACAGAGAAGGCTCGTGGACCATAGGTATTGAGCTTAGTGCGTGGAAAGCGAAAAGTCAGAGGATCAGAGGCAGAGCGGAGGGTACGTGAGGGAAGATAGATCTCAAGTAGGCTTGACAGGTAATCGGGGGCTGCGTTATTGAGGCTTTTGTAGCACATGGTGTCTAGTTTGTACTGTATGCGCTTTGATACAGGGAGCCAGTGAAGTTGTGCCAGGAGAGGAGATATGTGGTCAGCTTTTTTCTTTTTGAGTACAAGGCGTACAGCATTGTTTTGAATGCGCTGTAGGATGTGAATGGTGAATACCATGGTCAATGGTATCAAAGGCTGCAGACAGATCAAGGAGTGTGAGGAGAGAGACTTTGCCAGTATCAGTTGCAAGGAGGAGATTGTTGAGAATGTGTAGTAGGGCAGTTTCAGTGCTATGGCACTGGCGGTAGGCTGACTGGAAAGGATTGAGGAGATTGTTGGCAGACAGGTGAGAGTTCAGCTGGTTGAGGACGACTTTTTCAAGGAGTTTTGACAAGAAAGAGAGATTAGAGATAGGCCGGTAATTTTTCAGTTCATTTGGGTCTAAATTGTGTTTCTTGAGGAGAGGGTGAACAATAGCAGACTTGAAAGAATCTGGGACAGTTCCAGTTTGAAGAGAAGTGTTGATGATGTCAGTGATGAATGGGAGGAGAGTAGGGAGACAGTCGGAGTAGAGAGAACCTGGAAGAGGATCCAGTTCGCAGGTTTTGAACGACATGGATCTGATTGTGTTGAAAATTTCTTCTTGTGAGACTGGGGTAAAAGTAGTAAGAGGTGTGCCAGAGAAGGAAGGGTCAGGTGGGCATGGTTGACAGGGTGTCCTGTCAAGCCTGTCACGAAGAGTTTGTATTTTGGTGGTGAAATACTTGGAGAATACAGATGGGAGTTCTTCATTTGTATGTTTTGTTGGGAGAGGTAAATCTTTTCGTGTGCCAAGGAGATGATTCATGGTTGTAAAGAGTTCTTTTGAAGAAGAGGCATTCAGGATTTTGGTTTGGAAATAGCTTGTTTTTGCTGATGCAATGAGGGTGGATACTTTTGTTTTAGAGGCTTGGAAAAGTTGCCTGTGTACAGTGAGTTTGGATTTGCGCCAGCGGCGTTCTGCTCTGCGGCGGGCACGTTTTGCACAGGCAATCTCATGAGTGAGCCAGGGGGTAGGGGGGCGGTCAGGTAAAAGACGGGTTGTGGCTGGAGCATGAGTGTCCAGAAGATGGTGGAGAGTAGCATAGAATTCATTGGCAAGGTTATGTGACTTTTCGGAAAGGAGACGGGAGGCATCAGTTGAAAATGTGGAGAGGTCGATAGATTTGAGATTGGCGATGAGTCACTGTGCGCGTGGTACGGGAAGGAGGAGAAATGTCAAGAGAACAGAGAATTGCAGAGTGGTCAGTTGGAAGGGCTGAAGTTAGACGGGTAGAAAGAACTAAGCAGTTGTCAGTAGCGGAATTGTGGTGATCACGAGAAATGATCCAGTCAAGAATGTGACCTTTTTTGATGGGTTGGTTCAGAAATGTGTTGAGTCATATTGTGATTTGACAGAGAGTTGATGATATGTCTTGTGTCATAACGGTGAGTGTTGTCATACGACTCATAGTGGACATTGATGTCACCTAGAATGATGAGATTTCCAGGTAAGAGGCAGTAGTGGTCAAGCAGTTGGTCAAAGTCAGAGAGAAACGTGGATGTGGTGAGTTTGTTGGCAGAGCTAGGTGGGGGTCGATAGACACAGAAGGTGATGGGGTGAGGGGTGGATTGGAAGGATACTTCAACGTGCTGCTCGAAAGAAGGATGGGAGAAAGGCAGAGACTGCGAGAAAGATAGGCGGGAATGGAGTGAGTCGTTGTAGAGGATGGCGATACCGCCACCTCGGGATGAGCGATGGAAAGAAGCAAGCCTGTAACCACTCGGAGTGAGGCTAGCATGTATAGGTTCGTGACCAAGGGGGTTAAGCCATGTCTCTGTGATAAAAGCAATGTCAACATGCTCATCTGCGATAAAGTCAGCAATGACTTCAGCATTCAAAACAATGCTGCACGCCTTGTACTCAAAAAGAAAAAAGCTGACCACATATCTCCTCTCCTGTTTCTGGTCCGCTCTCCTGGAACAAACTTCCTCTCTCAGTCCGTCAGCAACCTACTTTTGTCTCCTTCAAGTCCGCTCTCAAAACTCACCTTTTCTCCTCTGCATAAAATCCTGACCTCACTCAATCCCCTTTGCAGCCTGTCTCCACTCGGAGGGGAATCACATTGCAATATATAATTGTATATAATATGCTCTCTATAATTTTCCATTGCTTTTATTCTTTCTCCCCATTTATAGCCGTGTGCGTGTGTGTGTGTGTGTGCGTGAGTGCGTGTGTGTGCGTGCGTGCGTGCGTGTGTGTGTGTCTGTTTCAGCGCTTAGATTTGATTTTATCAAGATTTTGCGCTATATAAATATTGTAATTATTATTATTAATTATTAACAATAACAACAACACAACAACAACAATAATGATGTTTATAAAGTGCCAAATCTAATGAACCTATTTTTCCAATAGTTTTTTTGCCAGGGCAGCTGGACAAATGCCTTGCTATTCACAATTTTCAACTGCCGTGGGATCTTTAGTGTGTGCAGGCCAGAAGACACACAGGTCCGACTCTTTTTTCATCCGCTTCTGAAGGACTAGACATTCACTGATTCAGTTCAATTTTCCGATCAAAATGAGGAGAAAAATTAAGGTCTCTACAGTAGATGAACCCCTGAACCTCAGGTTTAGTTATTGACAGGTGAACATCTTAACCAGTCTGCCACTCTTCTCCTTAGTAACTGCTCAATCAGCAGCACGAAGTTACAGATTCTGCATTTTGCTTTTTGTTTCTTTGTTGAATTGTTTGCTTTGACTGCAGCTGTCAACAAAGTGGAGGAGGTGGGATTGGAGGGGGGAGAGAGAGAGAGAGAGAGAGAGAGAGAGGCGTATTCATCTTTGATAAGAGAGAGAGAGAAAGAGAAAGTTCAGCCTACTTTATTACTGAAGGATATTAGTATTAAATCCATTGGACCTATCATATGTGGCGGTGCACATGAAAATCACGGATAAGTCGCCAGTCGAGATTTCGCGCAACAGGCTGTGAAAGTAACTGACCCTAAACATATCGATGATGAAATTTTTGTATTTTAGGGTTCAATGGTGTTTTTTTCTATTAAATTCCAAAGTATTATCAACAAATACAAGCTAAAACTATTTTAATTAAATATTTTTCTGTGGGATGTGATGGGAAATTAAGCAAAAGCAACGGACTAATTTGACCTACTTTGAACACGATTTTCATTGTATAAAACCAGTCGTAGTAAGTGAAAGGACACAACTTGTAAGTTGTAACTAGTCTCTAGGCCCTACTTTCACGGTCATTGTTTCTCTTCGTGTTGTATTCGGGCGTATTAATTCGATTTTTCAGGCGGTAGTGTGTTCAGAGCGACATACCCGTGATCAATTTTAACTGAAGCTCGTTTAATCATTGCTACAATTATATCCTTCTCTTTTAATTTCTTTGAAAACTATCATACATTTCCTGTCAAAGTCTGAATTTTTTTCGCTCTACGTTTTTTCTACAAGCCGCAATAATTACAGAAAGTGAGTGACCCCCAACTGTGTGTGTTGTCAACACACGAGTCGAAGCAAAACAATGGCGGCGCGTCGGAAAGTGTCGAGCGCACAGCTCTGTAAAATGTTGTCGGAAACGGCTGATTTCACTTCTCCAGAATTAGTTGAAGCAGTGACAGACTACTTTGGAGATGACAGACAGTCAGAAATAGATTCCAGCAGTGATGAAGAGGATTCTATGCCCATGCCGAATGGTTTTGAAGACGAGCACATGGAATCTAGTTCTGGTAAGTAGGCCTACTGTTGATGTCATGTCATGATTGCTTTCACTTCGAAAGTTTATTTGGTGTGTTCATAACCTTGTATGAATTACTGGCGAACTAGAATTATTATCATGAAAGGAATAAGTCGTATCCATTTGATTTGTGTAAATTATAATGTAAGTAGACCCAAAATTCATAAAAACAAGTGATCTAATTTGGTAATGCTGATGCTATTTTTTAGCCGCAGACTGACAAGGCAAAACCGAAAGCTGGAAAACCCTCTTGTTTTCACTAGGCTACCAAGTGCTGCACCATCACAGATTATCAATAATTATGGCATGCTTTCACACTTGATTAAGTATATTTGACATTGTCATGCTAAAGGCCTATTAACATTTATTAAATTAAAAAAAAAAAGTTTCTTTGTTTGATTTTCATTGTCAGTGGGGGTGGGCAGTGCTGTACATAATCTGTGTGTGTGTGTGCATGCACATAAACATGTGTGTGTGTTGTGTGTTGTTGTGTGTGTGTGTGTGTGTGTGTGTGTGTGTGCATGCACATAAACATGTGTGTGTGTTGTGTGTGTGTGTGTGTGTGTGTGTGTGTGTGTGTGTGTGTGTGTGTGTGTGCATGCACATAAACATGTGTGTGTGTGTGTGTGTTGATGTGCATACATGATTACAGTTTATACATGAGTGCATGTGTGTATTTTTGTGTGTTTGGTGAGCATACATGATTAAAATTGTGTATACATGTGTGTGAATGTGTGTTGATAATTTATATTTAATATTATCAGTTTCATATTGTAGATTTGTACAAGGTGTGCATACTGTTTGTTTTCAGCTGATGACCCAGACGAGGCTGAGGGTGACATGATACGTCCACCAGTCATTTTCAAGGCGGACACTTGTAACACTAATAGTGAATTTGACGATGGAACAGCCTGCTTCAGTGAGAACGCTGGAAAGCCTGACCCAAAGCTGTCTGCTCCCTTCCAGTGTGCATGTAAGCTGAATGATAAACAGCCTTGCTATCTGCAGTTTAAGTCAGAAGAGCTGTGCGAATTACGTATGCATCACCTGACAATGACAAAAGAAGAACTGGACAATGCCATCTTCAGCCAACTGAAGGCGTTTCTTCAAACTGGTCCAATGACGGTGAATACAAAGCGTCGGCAGAATACTCCAAGAAAGAAGTGCCGCAGTCAGTACATGTTGAATGGATTCAAAATATGCCGTGAATTGTTTCAGTATGTCCATTGCATTGGGAGTCAGAAACTGGACCACTTGATTAAACATTATAAAGAAAATGGGTTGACCCCAAGGCAACATGGCAACACCAACAGAAAGCCTTATAAGGCCTTAACATTTGAGGAACAAAAGAAGGTAGTAGACTTCATTTCGAATTACGCAGAAGTGCATGGAATCCTTCTTCCGGGTCGAATCCCAGGCTACCATAGAGATGACTTGAAGCTGCTTCCCTGTTCATCCACTAAAACTGCTGTGCACAAAGAGTATTCTGTTGCCTGTGATGCCGATGGTGGACGCTGCGTTTCAAAACGTGCGTTCTTATACCTGTGGAAGAAACACCTTCCTGACATCCTGCCTATGAAGCCTAGGACAGACCTTTGCTGGCAATGTCAGAGAAACAACTATGCACTGCAGCAAATGAAGTCATTAACCATGACTGACACTCAGAAGATGGAACTGGCAACAGCTGCAGTTCAACACCTTGCTGCAGCAAACAGAGAGAGAGAGGAGTACAAGCTTGTTGTTGCCAGAGCAAAGGTAAGTTGCTGTTTTACTTATAAATTCAATAGCATTATCACAGTTAGGGATTCCAGGGTGTCCCTTTATCATTACAGTGTGTGTGTCTGTCAGGTTGTACTCTGTGTTTGTACATGTATGTATGTGTGAGTGTTTTGAAATGATACATGTATTAAGCACAGAATTATAGCAATAAAATGTAGCATTCTGATTCACATTATCTATGGTTGGAGTATTGATTCTCATACACATTATCATACCAGTTCACCATACATGTTAATCTAAATTAACACACACACACACACACACACACACACACACACACAGAGATACACACAACACACACACACACACACACACACACACATACACACACCACATACACACACACACACACACACACACACACACACACACACACACACACACACACACACACACACACACAAACAATACAGGTCATCATGCATGCACAAAAAATTTTAATGTAAATTTACACACACACACACACACACACACACACACACACACACACACACACACACACACACACACACACACACAACCAGGTGAAAACAAGACATGAACTTGATGAAGGAAAAACAAAACCACAGCTTGCAGTTGCACTGTTGCAGGAGGAGCTGAAGACTGCAGGACTGGACCGACTGGAGACACCAGGAAACAACACAGCAGCCTGCTCAAGGGACATCATGGCCCACTACAGTTTTGACTTTGCACAACAAGTCCATTATCCTTCAGACCCCCTGCAGCCCGGTCCGGTGTACTTTAAAACACCTAGAAAATGTGGTGTCTTTGGCATGATGACAGAGGCCCTCCCACAGATGGTTGTGTTTCTCCTTGATGAAGCAATGGAAACAGGGAAGGGAGCAAACACAGTGATTTCTTTTGTGGATTTTTTCCTGGAAAACTATGGGTTAAAAGAAGCATCGTGCCATCTCCATGCAGATAACTGTGCCGGGCAAAATAAGAACAATGCCATGTTGCAATATTTGATGTGGCGTGTCATGACTGGCCGTCACAAGGTCATCACACTATCATTTCTCTTGGCAGGTCACACCAAATTTGGCCCTGATGCCTGTTTCGGGCTCTTCAAAAGAAAATTTCGCCGGACAAGAGTGGACTGTCTGAATGACATCTCAGAAGTGGTGTCATCTGCATCGCCATCTGGTATTCTAATACCACAGCTGTGCGGTGACCAAGACGGGAACTCTCTGGTTCCTACCCGTGACTGGACTGAATACCTGAATCAGTGGTTTAGAAAGTTGGTGGGGCTGAAAAAGTACCATCACTTTAAGTTTGAAACCAATGAGGATGGGAAGCCTCAAGTCTGCTGCAAGGAGTCTGCAGACGGACCAGTGCAGGTTTTCGAACCACTGAAACAGCCCACTGCCCTGCCTGATGATCTCCCGCCTATCATTCGTCCGAGTGGTCTCAGTGAACAAAGACAGGAATACTTGTTCTCTGAGATCAGGGAGTTTGTACACCCAGAGAAGAGAGACCTGGTCTGCCCTGAGCCTATCAGCCTCAAATTCTCTGCCAAGGCCACCACATCGCAGTCCCTGCCTCCTTCCCCCCATCTGTCCAAACCATCCACCAGCCAGGCCACCCCACCATCCTCTTCCAGGACTCCAGGCAGGCCAAAGAAAAACAAGAGAGGACCTAAGAAGAAAACAGTCGTGTGATTTGTTTTTTTGTGCTGATATTGTTGGGTTTTTTCCTTGTGGATAAGTAGGGATGTGAGACTGAAATCAGTGAAAAGTGAACATACCCTGAGACCATTTCTGGATCTTCTTTCTGGTGCTGTTTTTGTAGGAATAAGGATACCTGATCATAATTTCAAGTTGGTGACTCATAATACTGCTATGTTGAGTTTCTGTGTTGTATCAATACCTGTCTTTCTTCAATTGATATTACTAACATAATACCATAATTTTAATAAGCAAATGTGTCATCAGAGGTTACAAACAAATATACATACAAACTAACACATACAGATTAAAATACATTTACACATCTATGTTTCCTGAAAATTTGGAGTGATTCTGAATTATAGTTATTTTTCCACAAATTTTTATGTAAAAGTTTGAAACGCTTCTGCGTTTTCAACATTTTAAGCCCAATGAGCAAGGTACTGGGATGATTTTTATATTAAATAGCAATTATCTGGTGAAATTGAATGAGTTACCAAGGTTCTCTGAGTTATTCTTGTTATTTTGGTATTACCCACTTACTTAGAAAAATTCATATAACAAAATTAGAGCTAAATGAAAATTTGTAATTTTAAAACATGATTTTCTCAAAAGTAGGTCACGGTCATCTGGGAACTTTAAATGCATGTAACTTGGAATCTAATAAAGATAAATGAAATCTGTTTTTTGTGTCTTATTTAGAATTATTTCTTCTTTCAGATAGCATATTTAGCTCATTTTTTGAAATTTGACCATTATCCATGATTTTCATATGCACTGTCACATATAGCTAGTCCTTGCTACTCTACACACAAAATGTGAGCATAAAAATGAACCATAACATAAAATGTGAGACAATTTATAATAAAATGAGATGATATGTTGGCTGTATATATGCCAATGGCTTATGCGCTTTACAAAAGCACTTGAGTCAAAGGCAGACATATGTAAATAAAATTGATGTGTGGGAGAGGTCACAACTGTATTCCCCGAATGCATAAATGCATACTAATGTGCATGATTGGTTATTAAAAACAAGAACCAGTGATTGATTACCACAGGTCTGTTTGTACCAATTTAGTTGGGGGAAAGTAAGACGACCATGAAAGTTGAAAAGAATATTGACGGTGTTCAGATGAAAAGTTGAATAAAAGGTTTTCTCAAACAAACAACTGCACAAACTTCTCTAGACACCTATTTTCGGTAGTGCTCAGACCACGGTAGTAGGGACATTTCTTCGTCTCCCAAACGGGGCCTCATTGAAGGCGGGGCATATTTACTGATCATGCGTACTGACTGCCATAGTCATTGCACTGCGCGGCACAACCAATGAGGACAGAGGTATAACGCCAGTACGGCGCGCGGGTCAGGCAGGAAACGCGTTCTTCTCCCCACTCCCTCCCCATTCCACCCATCTCAGTGACCTGGCAAACCTCTACCGCCAGTTCTCCGTTTTCCCGCAACAGGCCCCGCGTGTTCCATACACGATCGTGTGTGTGTGTATGTGTTTGTAGTGTGTATCGCTAGTCGGTTTGTGACCTTCACCCCGTTAGAGCGACTGGCCGACAAAGAAAAAGCGCGTTGTACTGACAGTTTGTGGTATGTGTGCAGAAATCAGCTTCATGTAATTTAATTGACGGCCTGTGTGAACGTACAGGGCAAGCAGAAAAGTCGCACGTTCTTGGCCCCAAGCAGCGTTATCAGCCCCCAGACTGAACCGAAAAAAAGGTGCATAATAGGTTTGATACATGTGTTACCCATTCAGACATTTGCGTTCATCAGATCAGTGTAGTATCAGAAATATTTTGATGCAGACATGCACTTCAAGTTCAAGGTTGTAACTGGGAATGGTCACTGCACTGGGCTTTTACTAATGAACAAGTTCAGAAACTCATTTTTTGCTCCTGTTCTGTAGCTGTATCTAAATCATCAGTCTACAGATAAAATATGCCATACTTTATTGCAATTTGTATTGCTGTAGGCATATATTTACAGTGGACAGCTCAGTAGTAATATCTAGGCTATTATTAATGACTTTGCATGAGTTTTAAAATTATGTGCATAGTCCGCTAGGGTAATGAATGATAAGGAATTGATAAAACTTCTAAGAAAACTGCAAAAAATAATTATATGTGCATAGTCTGCTAGGATAGTGAATGTCAAGGAATCGATAAAATATCTAATCTATTTGCTAATATGTTTCAACAGTTAAACAGTGTAAAAGCACTGAATAAAATAAGTACCTAGTGTTTTAAGATTGTTAAAATAGATGAACATGTAAAAATATACATGTCTGGCTTAATTTGATTAAGTAAAAAATAGATGAAGATGTAGAAATATGTCTGGCTTAATTTGATCAATTGCACCAGACCATGGTGACTTACATCTGCAAATGATACGTGTATGGTGCATGTAACATGTGCACATATACACACAAACAAGTACATACACATACATCACACGCTCGTGTATATATGCTTACAGATATGCATTGGCTCATAAACATAGGTGTACATGACTGCAGACATTGAATAGAAATTAGTTGCATGTGTGCTTTGGACATGAAATAAGAGAACAGATTTTTTTTTTCACAAGGAATATACAGAGTACATGTGCTTTTTGCAGACATTCTAATTGTCACATGCACAGAAAAGTTGGGAGATAAAAGGTAAAGTTAGTTTGTCATGAGGTGATATTGGAATGAGATGGTAGAGACAGTTACTTTTCTTTGGGCCAGTGTTATGAGGGCAGTGTCTACCTTCTCTCCTTTGCTGCTTTATCTTATACAATCCTGAATAGGTTCAGGTACCCACAGAAAAATGAATGGACTGAATACCCCATGCACAATTTTTTTTTTGGGAAGATTGAACCTTGTGCAAATTTGTGTAGTCAGATTGGAAGGCAGGAGTCCTGTTTCTCTCCCGACCAGGTTCGTTTGTATGTTATGGAGTGGTGACAGCTGTAGGGTTCACCTATTGAAAATGCCTGTCATTTGTGTTGCATAATGGCTTTTTGTTGTTGTTGTTGTTACTTTCTCTTTACCATAGCCATCTACTCCCTTCTGTAACAGCACACTGTTCACAATACACTCAAGAATACATGCTCACCTGTTAAGTGACGATGCACACCTTCATCTGTTTTAACCCTTTGACTCCTGCACCTGTCAGCAGCCTGCATTGTCAACCATGCTAGCAAAGGAAATACTTAACCTTTTGACTCTCCCACCCTATTCACCAGGAAGCTGGTGGATAGGGCGAAGGAGTGAAAGGGTTTTTGCAGTTGGTTGATAGGGTGTGGGAGTCAAAGGCTTTTAAATAAGATGCCAGGGAACAGAGGGGTTTATTCTTTAATGGGATGGGGAGGGGGGAGACTGTAAACATGTACAGCAGTATACATCAATATGGGACATCTTATTAAGCATCTAAGCAATCTCTGGGTATCTAACAAAAATTGTTCCAGTATTGGACATAGGGCATCAACCAATCCTGGGTCACTAGAAGGCCACTAAAAAAAGACAGCTACAATTTAACAAAATAAATAAAAGATACATCAGACTTCTGTGCTTTAACTGACATTCTGGTTATTAACATAAATGTGGTTATCAAAAAACAATCTAGAAACAACCCTAGAAAAAAAACCTGAGTGGACTTCCAGTCCTGCAACACACTAAGGTTCAAAAGACAATTAACATAGTATGCATACACATTCCATTATCATTTTGTTGTTGGTTACAAACATCAATGCATGGTTATTTACCCATCTTTAAATAATATCGTCTGGCAAAACAATACACAAGGAAATGGTAATTAATGACATTATACCACTCACTTTATAGGAACACACACAAAACCCAAAGGCTAGCTCTTTTTGTTACCTGAATTTTGTCAAGAATAATGCTATTGGATCTGTCCTTCAGCCCATTGCGAATAGTAAAGACTGCTTTTATGACTCATCATCATCATGTGCCCTGCAGCATCTATCTTTTGTTCCTGCAAATATATCTCCCACCCTATCTTCATTTACTCCGCAAGTCCGCCCGGGACTTTCTCCCTAGGTCTGCCTGGTGGTCTTTTTCCCTCCAGCTTTCCTGTTGTGACTAGTTGCTCATAAAATATTCAATTAATGTTGCTCGTCTTTTCCTAATCTTCACTAATATTCTTATTGTGTTTGCCTCTTTCAAGACTATCTCGTTTGTTTTCTTTGCTGTCCTTGGAACTCTTAACATTCTTCTTAGAAACACATTTCTGTTGCCTTAATCGTGTTCTGACTTTGCGTGTTGACTGTTCATGCTTCACATTCGTATAGCAGTATTGGTTCTGTATAACTAGATAGGTCCAGCCATTTTTGTAATTTGAAAATGTATTCAGTATTTTCAAATTTTCTAAAAGGTAACAATAAAGTTAATATAAATGCAAAATATCTCACTCATAGCTCTAACGGTTTTTGAGATACTGCTGTTTGAAATACTGTCAAAATGGGCGTTTTTCGTGGTTTGGTGAATTGGCCATATTTGTACCCACATTTCTTCAGAAGTATGCATCTCGTATGTATAAGAATTGATACAGTTATTGTATTCTATACGTAAATTAAGCCTGATTTTTTTTAGAACTCTAGAATTATTTTCCTCTGTGCTATTTGTCTTCAAAAATGGCAAAAATGCCAATTTGTCCACTTGTCATTCTGTGGCAAACACGATTAATGCTGTGTAATGGTTCATAACTCAGGGACTAGCCATGCTACATCCAAAATGCAGATATCAAATGATTCAGCACTGAACATGAAAAAGAAGTTATCAACCTTATCTTTATGTACATAATTATATTAAACTAAATAAAATCTGAAACATTTTCTCATTATTTGGAGGGGAGAATTAAAATGCTTTGACATCTCCTCAGGGAAATAATTTCCAAATTAAATTCATATCCAGAAGTAATAAATGAGTCTAATTTTCTATGATCTTTACCCATGTTTTGAAATTCACCCTGTTTCTCCTGTCCCACTCCTAGTTGCTATATTATTATTTGTACTGTGATTGGTGACGAAATAAAGAGCACCCACGTCTTTTGTCTGCCAGTATTGTTTTCTGCATTTTTCAGATGACTGATTTTCTCAAACCTGCATGAAGCTTGAAAATTGTGTTTGTTCAGCAACATGCTTCTCAGTCTAAAGCATAAACCTTCTGCTTTTTCTCTGACAGCTAAAGGCTTCTGCTTCTGCGTTCTCTATATTCATTTCTGCTTCCAGCTGAAATTGATACACTTCAGTGATTTGACTATGCTGTAACACTGACACTCAGCCTGGTCAGGTATAGGATGATATGACTGTAAAGAATTCAGTAGAGGTGGTGATGGTGCTGCTGAATGTATAAATGATGGGACAGGAATGTCAAATCTTTCTGGATAGTGGGATGGCTGATGAGAGGGAACCTGTTTTGAATTGTTTCTGAATTCACGGGGAGCATCTGTGTAAATTTGTACCATGGTCTCACCATCCCGTTTTCTTTCATTTGTTCTGTTTCTTCTTTAGTTCATCAATGCATATTAATCAACCTGGGCAGCACTAATAAAGTTGAGATGTTCACACAAATATCTGACCCCAAGACACAGTTTTTTTGTTTCCAGTTTTTGCTGGATATGAAATATAGGCCTACATAGTTTCAGGAGTAACACTACAGGAATGTTGTCAAGGTTCTCCACGCAACATGGTGTGTCTGATAAAAGAAGTGCTTTGGACACCTGGTGCTGTTTAGAAAATGGGCCAATCCATTCAGTGTTCTTGTCAACATTGAGAAATTCTTGTAGAAGTAATGATGTTTTGGAAAATCAATGAAAACATCTGCGGACCAGCACTCGCAGCAGCTCTACATTACGAGGAGACACAGGTTCTGTCTCGTGTCTGCAGATGTCAGTAAAGAGAGTCTGGACTCATTCTATGTGCCCTCTCATGTCTTCAGCATGTAGGCCTAGAGTTGAAGCAATAACTGTTTGTCCACATACATGTTTGGCAAATATGGGCCGACCCTTCCTCTTTGGTCCAATTCTTTTAACAATCCGTTGGAACCTGTCATCCTCTGAAATTCACACACACCACACAATACAACAATACAATACTTTATTTGTATAGCGCAAAATCTTGATACACACACACACACACACACACACACACACACACACACACACACACACACACACACACACACAGAGTTCAACCAAACCTCTAGCACACAGAAATCTACCAAATTTGAAACGATCACTAGTCAGATCTGATGTGTTGACAAAACATGTGTCAAGACTGTACTTTACCCCTTAGCAGAGCAAAACATTTGTTAATATGCACAGATTGAAATGATAACTATACTGTGTCCTGATGACAACATTTAGATTAAAACATTTTATTTTTTTCCCCCAGTTTATTTAAGTGTATTTGGTCCTGAAAAGAGTTCAAAAAACATTTCTACTTTCGCTTGTGTGCAGTTCTCATACTCGAGTTATCGTCCTTGTTGAAGCGTTTTTGCCAAATTTCTAATGCTTTTTTATTCATCATATTCTTTATTGAAAAAAATTATGAACCTTTCAAGAATTTAAAAAAAAAAATACAAGCAATTTTCATTTCTCTGATTGGTATCAAAATATACAGATCTATTCTTTTATTTATTTTTCTCAATCAAGGGAGATAAACTATTCTAGACCGAGCACACACCAGATAAGAAAATATATATTAAAATTTGTATTAATGATTTATGAAACATCAGTTCCATTAAAAAAAAAATAGCAAAAAGATTAGAATAATGGTCACTTACTTTCAAGATCACCTTCAAGATTTTTTAGATCTATCGAGTCAAAGTCGTTTCTCGGTTTAGAAATTGCTTCAGTTTCGGACGACGTCGTTGAACCCGGTCCGCTGTGTCGGTACCTTTCCTATTGGCTTTCGGAACTTTTACAAGCGGCAGCCTGTGTCATATTATTTGCACGGTCTTAAGAACAATTGAATTCTCTACAAAATGAGTGGTAATACAACACTGTGCGTGTAGAATTGTTGACTTTACGGTGCGTTTTAAAAATACATTTGTTTTTCGGCATTGAAAAAACAGTAGTCAGTCAAAGGAATTATGACGAAATTTGTTCCACTGGATTCTTCAGGCTGTCCCCTTTAATTTGATACCAAAATCACCACTGTGCGCATCGTTTGTAAAAGTTCCGACAGCATTTCCGGCAACTGGTGTTGATCGGTCCCGGGAAAACCGCGTGTGGAAACTTTGCACGTTGCCGCCAACGTTGCGTTTGGTATGTGTATTTAGATCGCTCAGGGTCAAAGCACACTTCTTTCACACCATAAATAAAGACACAGGTTTCATGCCTAAAGCTCATTTAATGTGTCGACATACTTTATCTTCCAATCGTGAATGGTAGACGAACTGAAGCAATTTTTTAAATTTAAAATCGGCAATTTTTACCAGTTCTGCTGCATGTTACTTAGCGTAAGAGTGGCTGGACCTACCTAGTATAACATTGAAGAACTCTTATTACTGATATTGATTTATAGGCATTTGTTGGGAACATTTTAAATTTTCCTGATTGCCTTTTTTAGCTTGACCGATTCTGCTGACTATTTCAGTATTTGTAAATATGTATCTGCCGTCTGGTGAGATGACCGTTCCCAGATATATATGAACTTATTAAATGGTCTCAGTGTTGTGCCATTTGTTGTTATTTTGCCTGAAGGGATTTCGTTTTTTTATTGATTACCATGACTTCATGCTTTTAGTTTTACGATCAAGATTTTAAAACCCATAGGATTTGCTCCACCTCACCCCAGCCCACCCCACTTACAACCTCATGTATTAATCCATGACAGGTAAAATAGTTCCCTCATCATCCTGCGCCTTGCCACATGGCATTGGGGATCATGGACATCTATACAAATCTTTTGTTGTTGCAAGTATGTCTCCTACTCTTTTTCAGTTTTTGTTTACATCCACTCTGCAAGACTGATATTTTCTCCCTAGGTCAACGTGGTGCTCTTTTTCCCTCTTGCTTTCCTGTTGTAATTAGGTGCTCAAATTCCTCTCACCTCATAAAATGTCCTATAAGTGTCGCTTTCTCTTTACCTGATCATCTTCATTAATGCTCTTTTAGTGTTTGCTTCTTTCAAGGCTGTCTTGTTTCAAGACAGCATAAAGCAGGTAAAAATCCTAAAAGAGGAAAAGGACTTGGGAGTAACTTTCGACAGCATGTTGTCCTTCGATTTACATATTGGTAAAATAGTTAATAAAGCAAATCAAATGTTGGGAGTTATTAGGAGAAGCTTTTCTTACTTAGATAAGGATATATTTCTAAGACTATATAAATCTTTTGTTACTAATGTTAGACCACATTTGGATATGCAAATGCAATATGGTGTCCATCCTTGAAAAGACAGTCAGCGCAAATAGAAAGAGTACAAAGACGTGCAACAAAGCTATTAAAAGAATGCAAAGATAAATCTTACGCAGAACGATGGAAGTATTTGAAATTACACTCACTTAAAGGCAGAAGGACAAGAGGTGACCTTATTCAAACGTATAAGATATTTAATGGAGTTGATAATATTTGTGTTGACTCACTCTTTTCTGTTTCACAATGTAATATCACAAGAAACAAGGAAGGAAAGATATTTATTCAGCACTGTCGTACTAACACAAGAAAATTTTCTTTTTCAGTTTCACATCGAGTAGCCCCTTTGTGGAATAAACTCCCAACTAACATAAAATTTGCACAAGATACTAACAAATTCAAGAATTTTTTGGACGAAATTCCAAAATTCAAAGAACTTTTCTTCGATTATGATGATTAAAGGCCTGATTAGGCTTGTGCAAACAAAAAGAAAATGCGCATTAACACCTGTTTTATAAATAGTTGAGAAAGAGGGGACGTAAATAGGCCGCAAGGCCTAGGCCATTGAAAGCCAGTCCCAACTACTACTACTACTACTACTACTACTACTACTACTACTACTACTACTACTACTACTACTACTACTTGTTTGTTTTCTTTGCTGTCCATGGAACCCTTAACATTTTTCTAACTTAAAAATAAAAGGAACCACATTTCACCTGCTTCAATCTTTTCTGACTTTGTTGATTGTCCAGGCTTCACATTCATACAACAGTATTGGGTCTGTATAACACTGAAAAACTGTCTTCCTGAAGCTATTTGTTGGTAAGAATGGTTTTCTTTTTATTGAACGCTGTTTTAGCTTGGCCATTTCTGCTATTTCTAATGTGCATCTGCTGTCTGATGAGTTGACAGTTGCCAGATATTTTGAACTTATCAACTTGTCTCAGTGATGTGCCATTTGTTTTTATTTTGCATGAGGGGAGTTCTTGGTTTTTTTTACTAATTACCTGAACGTCAAACTTATTGCTGTAAGCTGTTTGTTTCTGCTATCTATTTGTTGTATTCACAAGATTTTGTCGGTCTTTTTTATTTTCTGGTATTAGAATGTTGTCATCAGCGCAATGCAGACTATCATTTTTCCTTTAACTTTCATCCCAAGACATTCTTCTAGATGGTTTCACTGTAAAATGAAAACAGATATGATGACACAACATTTTACATTGCATACATCACACATGTACTTCCTTATAAGCGGTTTAAAGAGATGATACATAGCCGTTTCACCTGTACAGTTGACGAGCACCCTTCCTGTGGTGCTACAAGCGAGAATCTTTGAAATGAGGCATCCTTTCCTGATCATTGTGTCGCTGGTTTTGTACCCATATAGAACTGTTCATGACAAAGTTCAACAAGTATCTCCCACTGTATGTGTTGCCAGTTCCCTGTGTGGAAGTCAAGGCAGTGAATGCTGTCTTGATAGATTGGAACTCACTCCTGAGCTGCGCCTTCTCTATCCCCATTCAGTCAAAAGCAAGGCTTGAGAATGCAATGATTATACTAATAGCCCCTCCACTGGCCAACCCAACCATGGTCCTCCAATCTCAATCCCATGGGCCTCCCATCAATCTTTCAGTTCATCAGGACCTCCTGTGTAAACTCCATTCAGGGGATGACTTATGTGAACCCCTGTCTAATGGATCTTCACCCTTGGCTACTGTGTAGTAGGAAATGTGTACACAGTGGCTATAATGTCTCATGAACTACAAGTGGACATGACTCATGCAGTTGAATTTCTAAGAACAGGCACCTCCTCTGAGGTCCTGCTGATTATCACAGTGGCCAGACGCAAGATCACTGAATCCTTGTATAGCCACGAATGGAAAGCTTGGGTATCTTGGTGATCCAAGAACGTGGTGGGTCCTATCCAATCCACCAACGTACAGATACTGAGATAGCCAGTTTCATGGCCCATCTCGAACACTGGCAGCGGGCATCATATGCTGTTACTGTTAGGCCACAGTCAGGTCACAGTTTGTCGGATAGCTTCCTTCTCTGTCATATGTCACTTGAACTGGCCTTCATGCAGTTCTTCCATCCATACTGGATCCTAGCCTGGGACCTTTTCCCCATCCTTGATGCCCTAAAGAGTGGGCTTATGAGCTTCCCTCTCCATGCTCACAGCTAAGATGGTCTTTCATTCACTTATGCCACAGGTAGGCATGTGAGCAAACTGCACAGACTAAGCTCAGCCAAAGAAGCATCGCCTTCCACCAGGATAACTACATCACCTGTCATACCTTTCAAAGGTCATTTTGAAAGTGAAAGACCAATCCCCAGAGGACGCTTCCCCACAGCTAGTGAGTTGACCTTTGACTGACAAGGTCGACAAGCAATTTAAGAATTACTAAAACCAACCCCCCCCCCCCCCCCCAAAAAAAAAAAAAAATTCGGGTGCGTATTTGATGTAACAAAATAGGACAGGCACAAATTTTTGGCCAGTTGGCCTTTGTCAAGTGTATACAAAAGCAACAAAGAATAAAACCAATAGAAAACTTCCCAAACTTGGTGTTCAGTAGAAGAAATAATTGGCAGATGTGTAATTTGGTAATGAGGAAACTGCAAGGAGACAAGTGTATTTTACAATATAAAAATGTTCATTCCTTATTATTATTGTTTTATCTTGAGGAGGGCTAGGGTCAAAATATTGAAAGTTAGATATTGGATATTAACACTAATAACAGATTGTATCAAACCTATAGTTTGTCAGTTTCCAGTATTTGATTTCCAAATTTCCTAAATATGTGGAAAAGTTTGGAAAGGTTCAGAAAAAGATTTACAAAGATGTAGCGAATTTTATATCCTACGTACAGGTAGGCTACCAAGCTGTGTGTGAGGCACAACTAAACCTTTGATTCAAGGTCCAGTCATGAATTATGTAAAGTGAATGTCTTTTCTGTATTGTTCCCTTTGCCTATCCCTAGTGGATGCAACTATGTTTATTTAGAATCGTTACTTTTCTGTTTGCAGTCAGCGAGATGAGTCAAACGCAGTCTACAAGACGACAGCTACGGGGAAGAGGTATGAAATAATGTACTATCAATTCTGGGTTACCAAGTCGTTTAGTGCTACACTTCATGAAATGGGGGGAAAATCAGTCAAAAATAACCAAACTAAGTAACAAATTTAAAATGACCAAACTAACATTTTCATATATATGTGATATAGCTCCCATAGGTCTGTTAACAATAACAAATCTGACATTTGTCATATGTGATTTACCTTTTATAAACTGTTATGGTCTCAGGAAAATTCATGTTGTTACGCATGTTTACTTATGTTTATTTTTTTTTAAGAGTAGCTATAAAGCTGTCTGTCTTTCCCTTCATCAGTCCCGCATTGAAGTTTCGAGTTTTTGGTATTTTGATTACTTTGGTCTCAGTAGCTGATTTTTTTACTGCAGCCTGAGACACCGTTGCAGGACGCACTCCTTGTTTGACCACGCGACAAGTGATGTGGGTGAACTTCTTAAAATTTGTGTCATTTCATTGCTTTTTTTAGCTAGATAAGCACTTGCGGTCACCACTCCATTCAAGTGTGAGCAGTAGTTCTCTGACTGAACTAGGTGACCCTGGGCATCTCTGTCGAGCGTCTTGTGTACTTCACCGTTGACTAAACAAAGTTCCTCCGTTGATGTGGACATCCCTGGTTTCACTGTGACCCTAGCAAGGGTGGCTGATGGGTGCTCGGCCTTGCCAAAGGGCTTCCCATGATTTGGTCCGGGACTGCTTATTGAATATTCACAGTTACCCCACAATAGGGCATTCCCCTATCCACCACCTGGGGACCCGCTGGGTTGGAGCATTTGACTTCTCCTGGTGCTTGACAGCCTATCCTAGGACTGACAAAGTTTCAGTTCTGAGGAAAAACCAAAACGGGTTTCACCAAAACAGATTGACATCTGGACAAATACTCACCATCAGACGCATATTGGAAGGCATAAAAACCAAAAACCTCCCAGCTGTTCTCCTATTTATCAACTTTTCCAAAGCTTTTGATTCAATCCACCGAGGAAAGATGGAGATTCTAACTGAATATGGACTACCCAAGGAAACGGTAGATGCCATCATGATGCTGTATCAGAATACCTGCTCTGACTGTGGTTCGCTCCCCCGATGGAGCACAGACTTCTTCAACATCACTGCTGGAGTCCTTCAAGGAGATACGCTTGCCCCCTACATTTTCATCATCTGTCTCGACTATATGCTGAGGAAAGCAGTGGATAAGAACAAAAACTCGGCTTTACCCTCACAAAACAGAAGAGCAGACGCTACCCTGCGGTAAAGATAACAGATGCGGATTACGCTGATGACCTCGCTGTTCTCGCAGACCTAAAGGATGCATCATCTCTCCTTCACAGTATCGAAAGAACAGCAATGGAGATCGGGCTCCACCTCAATGCAAACAAAACAGAGTTCATCTGTCTGAATCAAGACGCATCAAAAGATATGAGAAGTCTCAATGGAGATGCGATCAGACAAGTTGAAGACTTTAAATACCTGGGCGGCTACATTGACTTCATAGAACAAGACGTCTATACCAGACTCGGAAATGCCTGGGGCGCTCTAAATCAACTGGACAAAATCTGGAAATCCAATCTACCAGACAACCTGAAAAGTAACTTCTTCCGAGCAGCAGTAGAGTCCGTTCTTACATATGGCTCAATCTCTTGGACCCTAACAACGACATTGGAGAAGAAGATTGATGGAGCATACACACGAATGCTGCATGCAGCCCTGAACAAATCCTGGAGAGAACATCCAAATAACAAAGAGTTATATGGTAAGATTCCCCAATCAGTAAATCAATACGTCAACAAAGACTGCGCTTCGCGGGACACTGCTGGCGTAGCAAAGAACTGGTGGGAGATGTTCGACTATGGAGACCAGTCACGGCAAACAAAGACCAGGACGTCCAAAGAAGACCATCGACCAACTGGTCGATGATATGGTCTGTCAGTATGATGAACTACCTACTGCAGTGTCTGACAGAGAAGGATGGAGGAAACGTGTCATGGATAGCAGAGCAAGCTCGACATGATTGATTGATTGACTTATGTTTTATACCAAAGAACTGAGTTGCTTTTGCTGCAGCTGTTTGAAATATACTCAAAACATTGTGAAAAGGGTAACAGAGGCATTCTTTGCTGTGTGTGTGTGTGTATGTGTGTGTGTGTGTGTGTGTGTGTGTGGTGTGTGTGCGTGTGCGTGTGTGTGTGCACGTGCGCTTAGGAAAAATAATCAATCAGGTAGATTCATTGTTTGTTTTGGTTTTTGTGCTATTTTTCTTTTGTTTGGTTGTTCTTGTAGAATGCCTGGAAATTTTATGACATGCATGACAAATTTATGCACACTTCCATTTGTTAATTAGTAAACAAAAAATAAGCAAAACAAACAAGTTCTTGTTTTCAGTAGTGCCCATGCCTGTGTTTAGAGGCACTCTCTGTCTACTTTGTGGGTCTTTCAGAACTACAGTTTGTACAGAATAAACATTAATGACACTCCTCTTTACATCAGCGTGGGTCTGACAGATGTCTCACATTGCTCACAGATGTACACTTTGTAGATGGACATATTGAACCAAAATGAAACAACTTGTATGTTCTGTGTTTGGTTATATACCATCTGCATTGGTTGAACTTCCTTTTAGTGAGTTTTGTTCTGATTGACTGCATGGGAACACATGAGTAAGTAATAATAAACAACAGTGAGTGTCAGCTTGTGAGATGCGTTCATCTTTACACACCATTCCCACAGGCCATGGGGAAATAATATATCTTTTCATACAGGGGAATAAACAATGTGAGGTGCTGTGTTGTGTGATGATACCTGAATGTTTGCTGTGTTGTCTGAACCAGTCTCAACAACCATGCCCAAATATGGCTGAGTACACAGCGTTAAAACAAAGCTGAGGATCTGCTGTTCATGAATACAACGAGGTCAAGATCCCATTGACACACAAATTCTAAGTACAGAATGTTCATGTCTCTGAATTAAGTCACTTGACACAAAAGAGTGTAACCCTTTGATTCCCACACCCTATCCACCAATGACAAAAACCTAACCCTTTGACTCCCTCACCCTATCCACCATCTTCCTGCAGGAAGCTGGTGGATAGGGTGAGTAAGTGAAAAGATTAAGTTTTTGCTCTGCTTGCATGGTTGACAATGCAGGGTGCTGGTGGACAGGTTAGAGAAGTCATGATTAAGGTTGGGATGCAAACATAATGATGATGCTTTGAAGTCTAGACCTGTGATGGCTATACACATGGTGTCGAAGTCTAGACCTGTGATGGCTATACACATGGTGTTGAAGTCTAGACCTGTGATGGCTATACACATGGTGTTGAAGTCTAGACCTGTGATGGCTATACACATGGTATTGAAGTCTAGACCTGTGATGGCTATACACATGGTGTTGAAGTCTAGATCTGTGATGGCTATACACATGGTGTTGAAGTCTAGACCTGTGATGGCTATACACATGGTGTTGAAGTCTAGACCTGTGATGGCTATACTGTATACACATGGTGTTGAAGTCTAGACCTGTGATGACTATACACATGGTATTGAAGTCTAGACCTGTGATGTCTATACACATGGTATTGAAGTCTAGACCTGTGATGGCTGTACACATGGTATTGAAGTCTAGACCTGTGATGTCTGTACACATGGTATTGAAGTCTAGACCTGTGATGTCTGTACACATGGTATTGAAGTCTAGACCTGTGATGTCTATACACATGGTATTGAAGTCTAGACCTGTGATGTCTGTACACATGGTAATGAAGTCTAGACCTGTGATGTCTGTACACATGGTATTGAAGTCTAGACCTGTGATGGCTATACACATGGTGTTGAAGTCTAGACCTGTGATGGCTATACACATGGTATTGAAGTCTAGACCTGTGATGTCTATACACATGGTATTGAAGTCTAGACCTGTGATGGCTATACACATGGTATTGAAGTCTAGACCTGTGATGGCTATACACATGGTAATGAAGTCTAGACCTGTGATGGCTATAAAACATGGTATTGAAGTCTAGACCTGTGATGGCTATACACATGGTATTGAAGTCTAGACCTGTGATGGCTATACACATGGTATTGAAGTCTAGACCTGTGATGGCTATATACATGGTATTGAAGTCTAGACCTGTGATGGCTATACACATGGTATTGAAGTCTAGACCTGTGATGGCTATACACATGGTATTGAAGTCTAGACCTGTGATGGCTATATACATGGTATTGAAGTCTAGACCTGTGATGGCTATACACATGGTATTAAAGTCTAGACCTGTGATGGCTATACACATGGTGTTGAAGTCTAGACCTGTGATGGCTATATACATGGTATTGAAGTCTAGACCTGTGATGGCTATACACATGGTATTAAAGAAGACTTTCTGCCATCTGTAACATCCACCCCTTGAAATTTGTGACAGTGTGCAACCTGCTGTTTGGGACACAGTATAAAGTGGAACTCTGTGTTTTTGCAGATACTCCAGGTGAACACTGCTTTTACATATATTCCAGGTGAACACTGTTTATGCAGATATTCCACTTGAACACTGTGTTTTTGCAGATACTTTAAGTGAACACAGTGTTTTTGCAGATACTTTAAGTGAACACAGTGTTTTTGCAGATACTCCATAAAAACTGTGTTTTTCCTGATACTTCTAGTGAACACAGTGTTTACAGATACTCCAAATGAACATGTTTTTGTAGATATTCCAGGTGAATACAGTGTTTTTACAGATACACCAAGTGAACACAATGTTTTTAGAGATACTCCAAGTGAACACAGTGTTTTAATAGATTCACCAAGTGAACAATGTTTTTACATTTACTACTAGTGAACAGTGTTTTTACAGATACTCCTAGTGAACAATGTTTTTACAGATACTATTAGTGAACAAAGAAAGCAAAGGTAAAGGGCTGGAACTAAACAGCAGGAAGACTGAAGTCATGGTGATCAGTAAAAAACATGAAATCCCCTCATGCAAAATAACAGCAAATGGCACAACCTTGACACAGGTTGAGAAATTCAAATACCTGGGAACGATCATTTCATCAGACGGCAGATGCACATCAGAAATAGCCGGCAGAATCGGCCAAGCCAAAACAGCATTCAAGAAGATGACAAGCATTCTTACCAACAAATGCCTATCAATTAACATCAGGAAGAGAGTTCTTGAATGTTATATAGAACCAATACTGTTGTACGGATGCGAGGCATGGACAGTCAACAAACAAAGCCAGAACAAGATTAAGGCAGCCGAAATGTGGTTTCTAAGAAGAATGTTGAGGGTTCCATGGACAGCGAAGAAAACAAACGAGACAGTCTTGATGGAGGCAGACACAAGTAGATCACTCATAAGGAAGATTAGGAAAAGACAGGCAACATTTATAGGCCATTTTATGAGGAAGGGGGATTTGGAGCACCTGGTCACGATGGGAAAACTGGAGGGAAAGAGAGCACCGGGTAGACCCAGGGAGAAAATGCTGGACGGACTTGCAGAATGGCTGGGGACGGGGAGGGTGGGGGAGATGCAAGGGGCAACGAGAGATAGAGGCAGATGGAAGTCCATGATTGCCAACGCCATGCGGCAGGGCACCTGATGATGATGATTAGTGAACACAGTGTTTTAACAGACACTCCAAGTGAACACACTGTTTTTACAGACACTCCTAGTGAACACCGTGTTTTTACAGACACTCCTAGTGAACACAGTGTTTTTACAGACACTCCTAGTGAACACAGTGTTTTTACAGACACTCCTAGTGAACACAGTGTTTTTACAGACACTCCTAGTGAACACAGTGTTTTTACAGACACTCCTAGTGAACACAGTGTTTTTACAGACACTCCAAGTGAACACACTGTTTTTACAGACACTCCTAGTGAACACACTGTTTTTACAGATACTCCAAGTGAGCACAGTGTTTTTACAGACACTCCTAGTGAACACAGTGTTTTTACAGACACTCCTAGTGAACACAGTGTTTTTACAGACACTCCTAGTGAACATAATAATAATAATAATAATAATAGTGCATTTATAGAGCGCTTTCCGAAACCTCAAAGCGCTTTACATCAGTAAACCATACATATATAAACCAAATAACAGGCTACAATACAAACAAACTCATCAAAAACTATCCACAGGAAATCAACAACCACACAGACACACCAAATAATCTCTCTCCCTCTCACCCCCTCCCCGCCCACCCCTCTCCCCCCATTTTCAAACACACACAACACCCACACACACACAGCCACACATCACACACACACACACTCACACACACACACACACACACACACACACACACACACACACACACACACACACACACACACTGGCATACACCCCATTGTGCACAATTTCATCCAGAATGTCAAGCAGGATCAACCCACTAGCCAAAATCAGGAAAAACACTGTTTAAAGAAGTAAGTTTTTAAACTTGTTTTGAAAGATGGTAGAGTTTTAGAGTGGCGGACGGACTGAGGCAACAAGTTCCATGTCTGAACATAGTGTTTTTACAGACACTCCTAGTGAACACAGTGTTTTTACAGACACTCCTAGTGAACACAGTGTTTTTACAGACACTCCTAGTGAACACATTGTTTTTACAGACACTCCTAGTGAACATAGTGTTTTTACAGACACTCCAAGTGAACACAGTGTTTTTACAGACACTCCTAGTGAACAAGTGTTTTTACAGACACTCCTAGTGAACACAGTGTTTTTACAGACACTCCAAGTGAACACAGTGTTTTTACAGACTCCTAGTGAACACAGTGTTTTTACAGGTACTCCTAGTGAACACAGTGTTTTTACAGACACTCCAGTGAACACAGTGTTTTTTACAGGTACCTCCAAGTGAACACATGGTTTTACAGACACTCCTAGTGAACACAGTGTTTTTACAGACACTCCTAGTGAACACATTGTTTTTACAGACACTCCAGTGAACAGTGTTTTTACAGGTACTCCAGTGAACACATTGTTTTTACAGACACTCCTAGTGAACACAGTGTTTTTACAGACACTCCTAGTGAACATAGTGTTTTTACAGACACTCCAGTGAAAAAGTGTTTTTACAGGACTCCAGTGAACACATTGTTTTTACAGGTACTCCAGTGAACACAGTGTTTTTACAGACACTCCAAGTGAACACAGTGTTTTTACAGGTACCTCCAAGTGAACACAGTGTTTTTACAGGACTCCAGTGAACACAGTGTTTTTACAGGTACTCCAAAGTGAACACAGTGTTTTTACAGACTCCTAGTGAACACAGTGTTTTTACGGGACTCCTAGTGAACACAGTGTTTTTACAGAACTCCAAGTGAACACAGTGTTTTTACAGTACTCCAGTGAAACAGTGTTTTTACAGGTACTCCAGTGAACACAGTGTTTTTACAGACACTCCTAGTGAACACTGTTTTTACAGGACACTCCAAGTGAACACATGTTTTTACAGACACTCCTAGTGAACACAGTGTTTTTACAGGTACTCCTAGTGAACACAGTGTTTTTACAGACACTCCTAGTGAACACAGTGTTTTTACAGGACACTCCAAGTGAACACAGTGTTTTTACAGTACTCCAAGTGAACAGTGTTTTTACAGACACTCCAAGTGAACACAGTGTTTTTACAGATACTCCAAGTGAACACAGTGTTTTTACAGTACTCCAAGTGAACACAGTGTTTTTACAGACACTCCTAGTGAACACAGTGTTTTTACAGGTACTCCAAGTGAACACAGTGTTTTTACAGGTACTCCAAGTGAACACAGTGTTTTTACAGGTACTCCAAGTGAACACTGTTTTTACAGATACTCCAGTGAACACAGTGTTTTTTAGATCTCCAAGTGAACACTGTTTTTGCAGATGTTCCATGTAAACGTGTTTTTGAGATGCTCCAAGTGAACAGTGTTTTTTGCAGATGTCTCCATGTAAAACTGTGTTTTGCAGATACTCCAAGTGAACATCTGTTTTTTGCATACTCCATGAAAACTGTGTTTTGCAAGATACTCCAATGAACACATCTGTTTTTGCAGATACTCCAAATGAACACGTGTTTTTGCAGATACTCCAAATGAACACGGTGTTTTTGCAGATACTCCTTGAAATGAACTGTGTTTTTGCAGATACTCTTAAGTGAACACTGGTTTTTTTGTTTTTGTTTTTGTTTTTTGCACATACTTCAACTGAACACTGTATTTTTGCAGATACTCCAAAAACTAGCAGCACAATGTCGTCAGTTCGTGGTAAAAGTTCGTCAGGTGTCAAAATGAGAACACGACTGTCAACGGGGACTCTCATCATGAACGGTACATACACAGTGAAGGAGCGGGATGTACGGAGATCTTCCACTTCAGGTCTGATTCATCAGCCAAAGCTCAAAAAGGTGAGGCGATGCAATTGCTTTCAATGTCCTCCAAAGTGCAAGCTTGTGTCCATTTTCGCTGTTTTTAGAAGAGGGGTGGATGGGCGGGAAAGAAGCAGTTTGTATGTACGCTAGACATAGTGTCACAAACACTTGCAGTTGCATGCTCAGCATTTATGAACATGCACACACGTACGCACGCACACACACACACACAAACACACACACGCACACACATGTACATCTGTGAATGTGTACAAGATTATACCTCAACACTGGGAAAGGTCGGCATATGGGCCTACACTAATACATGCAAGCTTATGTCGATTGGGGAGTGGGGGGGGGGGGGGGGGGGGGTTGTCATGCTATTCTGTTTACTAGTAATTTTAATTCCAACAACCAGTTAGCTCTTTGATCCTGTCTATTTGTAGTGAGGGCAGACTGTGCTTATTCATCGTGGAAAACATAAACATGAATCTGTACAAGTTGGTCCTTTGTTCTTCTGTTTATATGTTATTGCCTCTTAGAGATCTTATTGGCACAGAGGTGAGGCTCCTGCTGTCCAATCTGACTTCACAGGTTGGTGGAGAAGTCTTCATTTGGAAGTCTTCATGCGAGGAAATATGGCTTATGCCATGATTATTTTGAATCCACTGATCAGTTTCAGTTACCTAATTGTGGATGTGTGTGGCTAGTTGGTGTATTTTCTGATTGATATGTAAGTGGGGATGTTTTTATTGTTATATGTTTTATGATAGATTTGTGTTTTCAAGTAAATATGAGAAAAATATCTTTGGTGCAAGTCCAGTATAGTGCACGTTTCAATTTCCAAGGATTAATTCTGTGGAAATGACTGTTTGACATCAGAATCTATGCCTTTCATATTATATTGACTTCAAAGTGCAGTCAAAGAAGGCTGTATGATGAAACTAAAACATGTCCAAAAATGAAAGACACTTTTAACTCAATCAAGTCGCAGTCTTCAGAGTCATTCCGCCCCCTCAAATCGCACGGTTTTCAGCACATTTTAAAAAAATATAGAAAAACAACCAAATAACTTAGACAAACAAAGTAAAGTGATACAGAAAGACCAGGAATAGATCTTTACAAACAATCTTACCTTATTTATGGTATTCCATATACTTGTAAATGATGATGTATCCAAATAGGTATCCAAAGGGGGGTAAAAAAAATTTTTGATGGATATGAACACACACTGTGAAACAGTTTTAGATGAAGTCCAGAACATAATTTCCATGCCATGGATGTTTTAAATCACTGATTTCACATGTTGGAAAACACAAGATTACTGGTAGTTGTCACTTTTTGCATACAGTTGCTCCAAAGCACAAAAATATTCACAAAATTAATTAACGTAAAATTTTGCGGTTCGACACTGAGAAACAAAATCTGTACACCAGTTTGAAAGCACACATATCAAGATACAAAAACACTCAGATTAGGTCTAAAACTAACACTACAGGGAGGAGGCACAATAAAACAGTGAACTTTTTCTTTTTTCTCCTAATTTTCAAGTCACAGACAAGTGTAGTCTGCTTTAGTATGGTATATTTCAAAGCATGGTTCGATGCACAGGGACTTCTGGCACTGACGACACTGGTAGGATGTACGCTTGGCATTGTTCTTCAGTTGAAGTCGACTGGCATTTTGTGCCTTTGCCCTGGCATAACACACATGGCAGCTTCTAGATTTGCTCCTTACCAGGAAGTGTGCGGTATGTCGTGCAGCCAAGCGATTGATATCGTCGCCAACAGGTACGGCAGCTCCGGTTTCTTCACTGCACACCAGGTCTTGCACAAGGTCAGCACACACTGATGTTGCAAATTCTTCCAGTGTCACTGGTTTCTTGTTCTGCTGCTTCCTCATCTTCAGATACAGGCAGTGAGCCTGTATCATGGTGAGAGTGATCAGGTGGAATGCCAGCTTCTTCCACCACTTGATTGTCTTGCGGTGCATCGGCATGTAGGACACCATTTGATCACTGTGGTCGACTCCTGCCATGTTGCTGATATAGTCGACTACAGCTGTTGGCTTCCTTTTGCACTCATATCTGGACTGTACCTCCTGCATGACAGGCTCATGGACAGTGGTCAACAGGTACACATCACGCTTGTCCTTCCAGCGTAGGGCCAACACCTGGTTCATCCGCCTGTAATCGACCTCGCCGCGTGCCATTGGCTGTTTGACAAGATCTTTCGGCATGCCAACTCGGTTCGCACGGACAGTGCCCACAACACCTGTATCCAGGGCAGTCAGGCTGTGGGCCAAGGTGGGGCAGCAGTAGTAGTTATCTACATATAGCCTGTATCCTGTGCTGATCAGTGAATCCAGCAAGCGATGGACAACATCATGGGGCTTGTTGCTGATGCCGGGCTGGTGGCACATGATCTCCAAGTTCCAGACGTAGCCAGATTCACTTTCACAAAGCTCATACAGCTTTATTCCCCACTTGACAGGCTTATCCTTCATGTAGACTCTGAAGGCAGCCCGTCCTCTCCAGGGGCAGAGAGCCTCGTCCACGCAGATGTTCTGCTCAGGCAGGTACACCGTCATGAACATCTGCAACAGAGTGCACAAAATTTATGTCCAGCTATCAAAGACTACAAGTGCTGCATGTTACAAGTTTACTGCCACTATCAGACTATGACTTGCTACTATCACTGACAACAAAAACATTCTGATAAAATCTATTAAATAAAAATTCAAACATACTCTTATGTGTATACACATTATGTGTGTGTGTGTGCACACATGCATATTATATATATATATATATATATATATATATATATATATATATATATATATATATATATATATATACACACACATACATAATACATACACATATATATATATATATACATGTGTGTGTGTGTGTGTGTGTGTGTGTGTGTGTGTGTGTGTGTGTGTGTGTGTGTGTGTGTGCGCGCGTGTGTTGTTTATTCAGACAGTCCTAACTTCAACATATCAAAACACACACATATACACACATACACACAAACAGTCTCTCTCTCTGTTGATGAAAACTGGTCTGAATAGACAATCAATTACAGAGTACTTATAAATAATATCCCCTTACAATATTTTGTTCCAGTCTGGAAATTCCACCACAAGATTGTTACTCAGCATGCACTTATTTATGAATAGATAGAAGCTTTGGGGGGGAAAGTGATGGGGGCAGGGGGGTGTGGCAGGTGGGTGTGGCATTGTTGTACTGTAAATAGGAAAATAAGTATATGGAGTCTTCAAATGTCATAAAACTATTTAAAATAAATCGATTTGCTTGTTAAAAAAGGAAAAAAAATACTTACATGTTTGAGATGATCAAAGAGTGGGCGGATCTTGTGCAGTGGGTCATGCTCAGGATGGCCCCGTGCCTTGTAGGTACTGTTGTCATTCAGATGAAAGAATGACAAAATTGACCGGAATCTGTCCCGCTTCATCACCTTGGAAGCAAAGGTGGTCTGCAAGACAGGGTTTGTAGACCAGTAGTCCTGGATCCTGGGCTTCTTCACTATTCCCATGTGAATGAGAATAGTAACAAACCTAACTATATCATCCACTGTCACCTTCTTCCATTTCATGAACTTTGATCGTGGTGACAGATTCACACCGGCTGCTTCTTTTTGTGATATCACCTGCTTGGCGTATCTATTGGTTTCCCTCTTCATATGTTTCAGTAAATCTGGAGTAATGAAGAGGCGATAGAAATCCACAGGCTTACACTTATCCCATGGTGGTAGAATGAGGGGGCCCTGAAGTCCAGCTCTGCCAGTGAAAGGTGGTGACAGTGGAAAATCAGTTAGAGTTTTGGACCACTCCCTCATGTAGTCACTGTTGTCAACAAAATTTTCGAAGTCCAGTTCATCCACTGGCATCTCTTCGTCATCGTGTTGAGCTGCAGGCAGCACAGTTTGCTCAACAACAGCTGTATGAGCTCCCTCTTGATCAAGTTGATCAACAGTGACAATCATTTCATCGTCACTGTCACTTGACTCAGTAGCAGACGACACATCGTTGTTGACTGGCACATATTCATCGTCAGAGTCAAGATTTTCTCTTTCACTGTCGGAAAATGCACCAACAACGTCTTCTTCTTCATCCGACCCTTCTTGCATTACTATTTCGAGCGCTTCTTTCGCGGTGTAGGTTCGCCCTGCTTTCCTTGACGCCATTTTGGATTTAGCGAAATGCGCATGTCGCGGGTAGCACCGAAGAAAGGCTACTATTTTCTTTGTTTCACATTGCCACAAACGGTCTAAGGGAAATAACTGCTGTAAAGATACCCTATTTTCGGTTTCCAGTGGGGATTTCCCTATAACTGACGCTTCTGATGTTAAAAAAAATTACGAATGTCCGCCGGAAAAAAATCTCCGGCACGGAGCTAAGCAGTAAAGGGAAATGCCGGAGATATTTTTCCGGCACGAAGCGATTGAGTTAATGTGCTGAAGCCAAATGCTGTACTTCATCTTTCCCACATGTGAAAACCGAGTTATCAGAACATTTGATTTATAATCAAATGATTGCAGGTGAAAGAGTTCCTCCAGGTTATGATCAACTGAATTGGATGGAAACTGGTTGGAGATAGAAAACACTGTCTAAAAGTATTATGTAAGCACAATACACACTTAAAATTTTCCAAAGGATTTACATAAATGGAAAATTTATCCATAAAGCATTGAGCGAGTGCAATATAAGTGTTTCATTTGTTGATGATTGCTTGAACACCATAGTTCCTGGAATGCCTGAGCATTTGGAGAGGGTAACCTGATCATTTGATCGTCAGTGGTGATTTTATGTGTACAGAAGTTCGTATGAGTAGTGCCAGGCACATGATTGAGTTTTGGGGAAAATTCTGGAAATTATGATAATACGGGCAGTTACCAGATTTTTTTTCTATGGAAACAGAATAATGGAATAGCAAACTGACTCATAACATGGTTAAATGATGGACTGACAGACACACACATAACATGGTTTTGGTTCATTCCTGTAACAATAATCATCTATATCTGCTTGTTAGTTGCTGAAGTTAAAGGTAACAGTCTCTATTTTGTGTTCAGCATTGGATTGATACATTTATACTTATTCTTGAGAGCTGCTAAATTACAACAATAGAGTGCTGTGCTCTAGATTATAACAAAGAGTGTTGTACTTAATTGTGCTTACTATTTCGTATGTTGTGCAGTGTAAAAATCTTTAATATTGTTGTGATGTTTCAGATGCTCCCACCACAGGTACCAAGCGACAGGCTGCATCAGCGGAAATAACAGCCGTTGTACCTCCCAAGAGGCGCAGGATAATAAAGAATGATGTAATGCATCTATAAATTCATTTTGCATGTCAAGTTTAGCCTGTACTTTATTTGATTTTTATTATGGAATTTGATTACTCTTCTAAAGGGTTATGCTACAGAAGGAACCCAACAAGAAAATTCTGTGATTTTTTTGGTGAACTATCTTATCAAATAGAAATGTAAAAAAGCAGAAAATGTTGGGGTATCACCATGTTTAATGTTAGCAAGAGTCTTTCAAAATGCATATTTTGAGCATTTTGTCAGAAAACACATGTTAAGAAGAAAACATAATTTATCTCTTGCATGGACTTATGCTACATACATTTGTTACAGTGGATCATAATTTATCTCTTGCATGGACTTATGCTACATAAATTTGTTATAGTGGATTCTAGAAGTGTTTCTAGATAGAAGGGAAAAATCCGTCATTTTGGTGTCTGAAATCAGATGATCATTTGGGACTATTCTGAGATGTCACCAGATTTTTGTACAAGTTACTGTGTTCAGATTTGGACGAAAAAAATAATGAACATATATTTTCTTTGAAATATTGTTTTTTACAAAGCACACAAATAAATGATTGTTCAATTGTATATAATAAAATACCCCTGAAATTTATATTTTAACAGTTCTAAGTTAATTGTATTGTTAGTGTATGCCATTTGCCAAGTGATTTTGCATGGGTAGGGTAATCAATAACAAACTCTAGCATGCGAACTATTGTATGAAAGTTCATAATCTTTTTTTCTTTCCAGAAATGGAAATGAACAGACTATCCATTTATGATAGTTTAAAGTGTATTTGACATTTGGTTAGTGAAAATGGCCCATGAATTGACATAAGATATATTTTACACAGTGTATTGTTATACTCAATGGATTAGTTGTATAAAGAAACGAAATCTTTTAAGAAAACGTAAAAGTAATGGAGATATGTCTCCATACTCTTATGTGTTTAAAAATTACTGAATAGTAACACACACACACACACACGCATGCACGCACTCTCTCTCTCTCTCTCTCAGTGCCAGGTCTGCCACTTCCTTTTCATTTCCCCCAACAGACAGAAACACAGACAGAATACAGTACAGTTAGCACAGTTATCACCACCACTGTTGCACTTTGGTTTTGAGCTGGCCATAGGCAACATGCTTGTGGCAAGCCACACTGACGAGATGTGCTGGCACATTGCCAATAGCTGAATGATGTAAACAATGCTTCCACCTCCTCCTTACTCTCCCTCTCCATAGTCAGGCTTTTTGGTTGGTTGCCTGGTTGGAAGTCTGGGTTGGTCACAGTTTATGTTAAGCTTGCCCCCCCCCCCCCCCCCTGGGGATGCTGGGGGGGGCTCTTTCAGTATAAATAGTGTCCCCCAAATTCTGTGCTAGAAATTTCCTCTTTTCTGTCACTCTCTTTGTTTCTGCGTTGTTCGTTTGCTGTCTTTTCTGCCTTGCTGGTCCATTCACCTGTATGTGTTTGATAAAGTCTTATGTACTTTTTTCATAGGATTGATAATTGGGTACATGTATTAAGCGCATTTTTGGATCTAGAGAGATGAGATATGCGGAGACAATTTTTGCTAATTTATGCCTGTTTTTATATATGTTTTGGTGTCCTTAGGTATGCTTAAATTTATATTCAGATATGGATTTTAAATCCCCTATGCGATAAATTGGACGGAGTGGTCAATGCTGAGGGCATTTCCTCAGATTATGTGTGCGAATGCATTGATATGTGTACATAATTGTCTTTTCTTTTTACCCCTTTTGAAGTTTTGTATGCTTTGAAGCGGTTATAGCCCTGATATGGCTCTATGCAGTCGGCAGGGCTTTAAGCAACAATGAAAACAACAATGTAAAGCTTGTCCGACATCTGCTATGATGAAATAGCTAAAACCTTTGGCAACCCACTGCCTTACAGGTCCAAGCGAGACTTTGTCCTCTGCCATTTTGGAAGCAAAGTGAAAATCTCTGAAGGGGTAGTTGCAGAAGCTGCAGTGCAATGACCATAGCAAAGTGTCATTGTTGCTGGCCTCATGTAGATATGATTCATGCGAATTGGGAATCCCCAGCTTGAAAATGGAGTAAAAAAATTCCTGATGTGATGTGTATGTACATACATGTACTTTGAAAATGAGATGACAATTTATGGTAATGCATATATATGTCCATGGCATTCTGAAGGTTAATTGCATATACTACACCATGTCTCACTGATGCAATGGCAGGCAGCGCTAGACTTTTCTGTCTCGTACCACTACTAGTCCACCTAATGCAGAAATTGCAAACCTGTAGCCGGTGTAGGTGCATAGTACATGTCCTTTAACTTTTCTCTTCTGGCAGCCATTGTTCCTGTCCCCATGGCTATTTCAGCTGAGTAACATTTTTCATTTTTGTTTACTCTGTCCATTCAATTTGCTGTTGGTGTGGTCATATTTCTGTATATCCTCCATCAAGGGAAGGAATATGCCCTCAAAATTGTGCAGTCAGCAAATGTGCGCAAGGTTTTGACCAGTACTGAACCAACTCACGTCAGCTAATCTTTCCCACTGCTACAACCAGTCCCTTTTTGGTTGGGCCTTCTACTCTCTTTTCTTCTTCCTGCCCTTTGCTAGTATCCTCACCTGGAAATTTTATGCGAGAAGTTTCCTCTTTTTTGTTACTCTTATTGTTTCTGCCTTGCTTCTTTGCCTTCTGTCATCTCAGCCCTTCTTGTCAAGGGTATCGTTTGCAGCGAGTTTCTGGTATGGGTTGCCTTCATAGAGGAAGTAGTAGGACACGCGATACGAGCCTATAGATTTTCAGTTTCTGCATGAGGTGGGCTAGTATTTTTGTGGGGCAAGAAAACCGAGCGCTGCCAGCTATTGCACCATTGAGGTACGGGAAGCATGTTTGTTAAACCCTTGAGTGCTACTTTTTTTTACATCCAGTGTTTTCCGTGTGCTGGGGAAAATGTTGCATTTCTATTATGTACAGTAAAACAACTGTTGCTTCCATATTTGTGGGAATCTCTGCATGAAATTACGTAGAATGATGAATTAGGCATGACAAAATATATTTTCAGATTATCTATGTAGTAATTTCTTGAAATTACTACATATTTCAATATTTTGTGGAAATTTCCCATAAAAAAAAACTAATAAGTGCTCACAATAGAAATGAAAATCAAAGGGAAAAATAGAAGATATGGCCCTCCTGACAGATCACTGACAGCTAACAAGCTACAAAGAACCGCAGTGCACTATAAAAGTACTAGTGCACAAAGTGGCTTGACCTGGCCACAGCCTCCGCTACGGTCATGAACCCCCTCCCCACCCCCACTCCATCACCCTAGTCCTCCCCTTACCGCTTGTAATGCTATTCCTTTGAAGTGGGGGATGATTGTACAATGTAGGGACTGTATACTTCATCACTTTGAAGGTGTTGGCTAGCTGCCAGTATTGCCTGCAGCCACAAACCCTTTGTGTCACATGCACATAGGATCAATACTTTTAGTGTCTGGTCTGTCTGGTGCACATTCCACACCAACAACAAGTAATTACTGCTGTTTCAACCTCATAGGGGGGCTGGGTGGGTGGTTGTATGCTCTTAACATTTCTAATAGCAACTCCCACCTTACCATACCCACCTGTATTGCTCTGGTTTTCATAAGGGACGTTGTAAAGAGTTTATTGAATGAACTAAAGCAAGCTGAGTGGAGGTGTGTCAAGTGCAAGGGCACGGTTTGGCTGTGCCAGAACAAGGCCCTGGGATGTCACTCTGACTGAACTTCAGGCCAAGACATTGAGCTAGCTAGGATAGCATATTAGAAAGAGTAAGTGCTTAACATGGATTTGAAAAAAAAAATTCCACGTTTATATTGTGTTGTAAACTCTAATGGTGGTGTTTTAAATGCATTAGTGTTGGTGGACACTGGCAGTTGCTTTGATTTTGTATCTGTAAATTGTGTAATCTGTGTGTGTGTGTGTGTGTGCAGGGTAGTCAGAGTGACATGTTTTGCTGGGTATGTCACAAAGAGAACTGTGACACCGCCTGCCAGCTATGCCCTCGGAGCTATCACCTCAAGTGTCTAACATTCCAGAATCCACCCAAAGACTGGGTTTGTGGGGAATGTGAGGTATGTCCAGTCTTCGGGCTTTGTTCTTGTTTTCTTCCTTTAGGAAAGTTGTGATCATAAATTAGATTTATTCTGAACAGACGTATACTGCGTGAGAAACCAAACGTGGTAGTACAAGAAGCAATTACTGATTTCAGAATTTTTAATAGACACTGGTTGTTTTGTAAACAACTGTCATGAAGCACTTTTCTGTGCCTTTTGACTCCCTCACCCTGTCCCCTGCCAGCATCTCGCATTGTCAGCCATGACAGCAAAGCAAAAACTTAACCCTTTTATTCCTATCCATCAGCTTCTTGCACGGACTGGTGGATAGGATGAGGGTATGACGGGGCTTTGCAGCTAGAGGATAGAGTGCAGGAGTGAAAGGGTTAATGTTGTATACACCAAACCAAAAACCATAACTAACTTGACCAGCTGAACTGTCTGCTGTTGGCTAGAATTCATGACTAACGTGGCCTGCATGTGACCTGCCTTGATCTATCATTGATCTTCCTTCTCAGCAAGTGCTGAACTCTTGTCTCTATTATACATTCCTCTGGCCAATGCCAAACAAGATGGGATGCACAAAGTCAACAATCTTTGGTTCTGGCCTTCTTCATATTTTTTCAAGTCCAAGTTTTTTGTCTTAAGACTTTGTTTTGTCTCAGTCTCTTTATTGTGAATCGTGAATGACTTGAACTAAAATCACTTGAATTGTACTCCCACTGTTCATGAACCACACCTATCACCCCATCATTACAACTCAGCTGTGGCAGAGCCTGTTCAAAGTGGGCTCAAAGAAATCAGTTCTGCCCCAACCCGTTAATCCGTTCAGTATATGGGAACCCTCAGCCAGATAGTGGAAAAAGACTGCAAGAAAGTTTATTCAGTTAGATTTGGTCAAACAGAACATAGCCACTTTAGATTGCACTGACCTGATAGGAATCAAATAGAAATTTGATGAGAAAATTCCTACTTATGTATCTTTTAATTTAAGGTTCTCTTGCAAGTGTTGAAAACCGAATTGTCAGTTACAGCATTAGATATTGTTTTTCAACTTTGCCTTTAAAAACAATCAAAATATCACTATGTATTTACATTGTTGCGTGTAGTTTAAAGAAAAGTGGTTGATGATATTTGTATGTATTTGTATGATTTCAGAAAGTCATGCAAGCAGAGTGCTTGGAGAGTAGTTCCGAGGCCATGAAGAAGATTTCCACTGACAAACTGTGTTTCCTGCTAAGTTATGCCCTTGACCGCATGCGCATACCAGGGGTAATAATCGTTTTCAAACTTTATTTTTACAGATTCATTTTATCCAGTCACAAATGAATGAGATTATGACATAAAACAAAAAGATGGTATTCTAAAAAACATTCTCTGCATAGGATTTTAAATGACCACTCCTGTTTGTTGAAAAAATAATCCCTGAACTGCTTTGAGTTGTGGAATGAAATTTGCAACCTTCAGTTTATGTTGCTTATAGCCCAGCCAACAGCTAGTATCATGGTAAAAAACAGCTCCAAATAAAAAGATGACAGATAAAAAACAAATGTATGATTAGCCTGTCAAGTCTAAAGTGCATTTTAAAAAACTTGTGCATGTGGTCATATAAGATAAAATCTGTTGATCTCTTGTGAAAACGTGAAAATTGTGTCAGGAGTAACACCTCTGAAGAGATTCTCTTAGGAGCCTGCCATATAATATTTATGCCTCACAATTAGCAAGCCCCAGCATTCAGTAAGAATTAGTGGCAGGTTAAATGGAACAGAGCAACACAGATCATTAGACTATAAACTTATTTTGTCAAACAAGGACAAGTAAAGGGAGGAAGAAAAAAACAGGAAAAATCATTAAAGATGAATACGATTTTTCCACCATGCCGATTAGTTCTGTTGTTGGCCGTTCTGAACGTTTGTAGGTCAGATCAAAACCAGGCGATAGCTAACAAGATTTTAGTCTTCTTGGTTTGCCATCAGGGCATGTGTGAAGCAGTGATATTGCATATTATCGCTACGCTTAAATTTGGAATGCTACTCTTGAAATCAGAGTATGTGGGTGAATGCATTGATATGTGTACTTAATTTTTCCAAGTTCTTTTCTTTTTCTACAGTAATGTATGGTGTGCATTTTGAGATGGTTATAGCCCTGATGCAGCTGTGCACAGTCGGCTGATAACAGTAACAATAGTCTAAGGTTGGAGAGGAAAGTTTCCCCTGCCTTTGCATTCAAGCTGTATACAGGGGTTTGGTTTTGTGTATGCAGGGGTTGTTGGGAATGTTCCAAGACAGGCACAGCCCTTGGTGGTGAATAGGAGCCTGATAGAGGGGATGTGTTATATATTTTAGGTCTGTCTTGTTATTAGTTCAAGTGATGACAAATTTGGCAGATTTCAGATGTGTTGGCTGTGTCAATTTGAATGAATGCAGGTTGATTGAAAGGATGCTGTGACATTGCAAAAAACATTTTTCGTAAAATGTGTGGAGAAACTGATTCGTGTTGTATCTGCCAACAGAGTGAGGTATTCCAGAAACCAGTGGATGCAGCAGATCTCCCTACATACCACGATGTTGTCACCTATCCAGTGGACTTCGACCTGCTTGAAAAGGTTTGTATAACTTCTTCTTTACCTGCCACTGCATCTAGTGTATGATCTTTTAACTCTTTTTGCCGCTAAAGGCGACTTAAGTCGTCACTACTGTTCGCCCCCACAGGTGACTTTGGTTGACAATGAGGAGCATGTTAAAAAAGTTATTCACACAGTAACAGGGTTCATTCCAACAACTTTCTTGCTGATTATTGACATACAACCCTTCACCTTCCACGGACCTTTGGGTGATACAACCCACTGTTATTTTGATGTGGATTGAATGACTTGCTTGGACAAGCATTGACTTGGCTTGTATTTCACCTCTCCCTTTTTCTTTCCATTCTTTTTTTCCTTCCTCCACCCCCCCCCCCCCCATCCTCCAGAGGGAGGGGAGGCACTAGTACTCTGGTGTCAACTAGTGTTCCCCATCTCCCTTAGTCTAGCCATGGCTCGACTGCAGTGGAGAGAGGCTAACTGCGGTTCGCCATTGACTAGCTTCGGCTCTTCAAATGTGTGTGAGCTTGGGACTACTTCTTCTGTGATTCCCTCTTTAAATTAAGTGTTTCACAGTCCTATTTGCACAGATCCTCCTGTTCAGGTGAGGGTGCGATTACATGCAGAGGGGGAATGCAGACAGCTTTCTAGTGTCAGGACGTTCAGGCTTGGCAGACTCATGCCGGCATGGCTTCAGGGGCAATAACCCTGCCTGGCCCATGGGTTAGTTTGGAGATTGTTTCCTTTGCATTATCCAATCCAGTTGCTGTCACTATCAGTATGGTGCTTGTCCAGTACCGATTTTCATGTTTTCTGGTATTGTTTTGGTGCAGATCCTCTCTGTGAAAGTTTTTCTATGCAACAGTCAGTAAGTTCTTGGGTGTATCACAGTGGAGGAAGAGACAAAATAGGTAGTTAATCCGCCATCTTGAATCGCATTATCGGGTTTGTTACTTTCCAATGATAATTAGACTAATATTCAGTTTTTGAATGCTCAAAAGGAAAAAAAAAACTGCACTTTGACATCACCACAAGAGGTTGGCCAAGTTTCTAATGTTATCTCCCATCCCCCCCCCCCTTCCGAAATTTCAATGATGAAAATCCCCCATGACAGACACAGTTACGGGCATACGGACATGTCAAAACAGCCCCGTAGTAGACACAGCGTAAGCAGGGAAGAGGTTAAAGGTTAGAAAAGCATTTTAAGAATCAAGATGTGGCACCCAAGCAGGCACATTCTGTGATGGCTTAGCAGTGTGCAGGGCACATTGAATCAAGTTTCCTATGACCAAGATACCATTGAGTTAAACTGTGAACAGAAGTAAATTTGCTTTGTCATTTTTTGATACACATTATTATACTTTCTGTTTCACAGAAAATCAAGAAAAAGGAGTACGGTTGCACAGAAGCTTTCCAGTCAGACGTCTTGTGGATCCTTCACAACTGCGTAATCTTCAATGGCCGTGAGTATATGTCGGCGGCATGAACATTTTCTGAGGAAAAGAAGTTGGCAGTATTCCTTCAGATTCAGATTGATTTTATGGCAGTCCTTTTTATGAAAATTAACAGGATTTGTAAATCAGCTTTGACAAAAGAAATGTTGCACTGGGGGAAAATATTGTAGGTTTCTGAAATTGCTATTATGGAAGCTCCCCACCTACACCCAGATGTCACAGAAACCCTGGCCCATTGTGCACTGTTGTCATGATGACCTTGGTGAGTTTGGAGATGTGTTGGAGAACTGAAATGAGTGAGAAGTGGGCAGTGAGACAGAAGTGGTGCAGAAGAGAGGGTAATCATCATCATGTGCCCTGCCGCATGGCGTTGGTGATCATGGCCTTTCATACGAATCTGTCCGTTGTTGCTGCAAGTGCATCTTCCATCTTCTCTGTCCTCAGCCACCCTGCAAGTCTGTCCAGTATTTTCTCCCAGGGTCTACCTGGTGTTCTCTTTCCTTCTAGCTTTCCTGATGTGACCAGGTGCTCTAATTCCCCATTCCTCATAAAATGGCTTAAAATGTTGCTTGTCTTTTTTTCATCTTTTGTATCAATGATCTTCTTGTGTCTGCCTCCATCAAGACTGTCTCATTTGTTTTCTTTGCTGTCCTGCTGCCCATGGAACTCTCAATGTTCTTCTTGGAAACCTCATTTCGGCTGCCTCAATCTTGTTCTGGCTTTGCATGTAGACTGTCCACACCTCACAACCGTATAACAGTATCAGTTCTATATAACATTCAAGAAGAGAGGATAGGAAAAGAAAAGAAAAAAAAATGACCCTAAAACATGGCAGACATGTAAGTAATAGTAGTTCTGGAAATGCCTGGTATGTGTTAAGTGAATTTGTGTGCACAAAGATGAACCTAAAGAAATAACACAGGCGGTTAGTGCATTGTGTGAAAAGCCATACACACAAAGAAAACTTAAGAAACATGAAATAAATGATTTAATAAAAGAATGGCCAAGATTGTCAGATGAAGAGAAAAACTTTTAGAGGAAAAAATGTATATAAAGGAAGCAAGGCTTGCATTCAGAAATGTGAAATATGGAAAGAGTCGAAGAACAGTGTATTTGAAGCAGAATTTAGATCGTTTTGTTTGGTTGGTTGGTTGCGGTTTTTTTTTGGAAAAAAGAATTGATAGGGATGTGATACAGTGACAAATGATGTGTTGATGTATGTTTGGACAGAACTGATATGGTATGATACACTGACAAATGATGTAGTTGATGTGTGTTTGGACAGAACTGATATGGATATGATACAGTGACAAATGATGTAGTTGATGTGTGTTTGGACAGAACTGATATGGATATGATACAGTGACAAATGATGTAGTTGATGTATGTTTGGACAGAACTGATATGGATATGATACAGTGACAAATGATGTAGTTGATGTATGTTTGGACAGAACTGATATGGATATGATACAGTGACAAATGATGTAGTTGATGTGTGTTTGGACAGAACTGATATGGATATGATACAGTGACAAATGATGTAGTTGATGTGTGTTTGGACAGAACTGATATGGATATGATACAGTGACAAATGATGTAGTTGATGTATGTTTGGACAGAACTGATATGGATATGATAAAGTGACAAATGATGTAGTTGATGTGTGTTTGGACAGAACTGATATGGATATGATACAGTGACAAATGATGTAGTTGATGTTGTTTGGACAGAACTGATATGGATATGATACAGTGACAATGATGTAGTTGATGTAGTTGGACAGAACTGATATGGATATGATACAGTGACAATGATGTAGTTGATGTGTGTTTGACAGAACTGATATGGATATGATACAGTGACAAATGATGTAGTTGATGTATGTTTGGACAGAACTGATATGGATATGATACAGTGACAAATGATGTAGTTGATGTGTGTTTGGACAGAACTGATATGGATATGATACAGTGACAAATGATGGGGTTGATGTGGTTGATGTATGTTTGGACAGAACTGATATGGATATGATACAGTGACAAATGATGTAGGTTGATGTATGTTTGGACAGAACTGATATGGATATGATACAGTGACAAATGATGTGGTTGATGTATGTTTGGACAGAACTGATATGGATATGATACAGTGACAAATGATGTGGTTGGTGTATGTTTGGACAGAACTGATATGGATATGATAAAGTGACAAATGATGTGGTTGATTATGTTTGGACAGAACTGATATGGATATGATAAAGTGACAAATGATGTGGTTGGTGTATGTTTGGACAGAACTGATATGGATATGATAAAGTGACAAATGATGTAGTTGATGTATGTTTGGACAGAACTGATATGGATATGATAAAGTGACAAATGATGTAGTTGATGTTGTTTGGACAGAACTGATATGGATATGATAAAGTGACAAATGATGTGTTGATGTATGTTTGGACAGAACTGATATGGATATGATAAAGTGACAAATGATGTAGGTTGATGTATGTTTGGACAGAACTGATATGGATATGATAAAGTGACAAATGATGTGGTTGATATGTATGTTAGGACAGAACTGATATGGATATGATAAAGTGACAAAATGATGTAGTTGAATGTATGTTGGACAGAACTGATATGGATATGATACAGTGACAAATGATGTGGTTGATATGTATGTTTGGACAGATTACCACAAGTTGACGGCGGTAGCCAGGAATGTGTTAAAAAGCTGTAAACATGAGGTGAGTAATATGCAATCAGGATATCATAATGTGCCCAGTATAATGATGTTAGTAATGCACATCAGAATATTCTTGTTTGCAGTGTTTTATGCTGTGAGTCATGTTGAGGCCTAATTGGTGTAGAGTTTGCATCTTTCACCGTGACTGCGTAAGTTTACACAGATTGCTGCACAGATACACAGATGTGGAACCTGCCTCAAGATAAACTTTGTAGAGTGATGTTGTGTACAAAGTAGGATCAACCTGTTTATCTGATCAATTAAAAACCGTTCTTCACTCATTGATAGATGAGGACCAGACTGGGTATATTTCAGGCAGATGTGTTAGTGATAATATTCATGTTATATATGATTTCATCAGCTATCTCAGCAGTAAAAAACTTACCTAGATTACTCTTATGTTTAGACTTTGAGAAAGCATTTCATTCAGTAGATTGGAAGTTTATGCTGAAGCGTTTAATGCTTTTGGTTTTGGACTAGATGTTTGCCGATGGATTTCCAAAGTTTACAAAAGTATAAAATCATTTGTAGCAGTTAATGGTAAAATGTCGGATTGGTTTCCTATCCAGAGAGGATGTAGACAAGGTGACCCGCTATCTCCGTATATCTTTATTTTAAGTGTAGAAAGTCTAGCATTAATGCTTAGGCAAAACAAAAACTTTAAAGACATTTTGATACAACAAATTGAGCATAAGATTTTACAGTATGCCAGTAATACTGATGTCATTCTACATGGTGACAGAAGATCATTCAAGGAAGTAATAAGAACACATGATTGCTTTGGCAGAAAATTTGGATTAGTCTTAAACACAGCAGAAACTAATGTTGTGTGGCTTGGCAGTAGACATAACTCATCGGTAAAATATGTGGATCATTTACATGTGAATGGAACATGCCTAGATTTACAATATTAGGGATATGGCTCACAAATGCTTTGAAAAACTGTGAAATACTGATTTTTCATGAGAAGTTTGAAGAAATCAATGCGTTATAAAGAACAGGGTTAAGACTAATCACCGCTCTTGGCAGGGTTGATTTTGTAAAATCCCTCATTTTATCCAAAATTGTTCACTTGTGGATCTTTTCTTCCAAATCCACAAGACAGTCTAATAGACTCTTTGCAAAGCTCAATATCTGAATTTGTGTGGAATAGAAACTTGTATTAACCCAGTCACTGCCTAGTCATGCCTCACGGGCAGCCTATCACCTCCTTGTCCTGAGGAGCCCATGAGGTACCCAGAAGGCCAGTTGCCTTGCCATAATCAACTTTTAGGCAGGCCACTGATTCTTTATCAAGAACTCCTGGAGGGCCTGCTAGGGAGTCTCCACTCCTGGAGCCCCAGGCAATGTCAAAGAAATGCTGTGCCTCATAATGTGAGGCCTTTTCTGTACCAGTGGTGGCCAATGGCCCTTTTTATCAATATCCCAGGGATCCAATCTATGTCCCAAATCTTAGTAATTCTATTTAGCATCCTGGTGACCAGTAGGGTCTGCCCCCCATGGCGATGCCATGGACTCTTTCAGTATAATTAGTATCCCCCATCTGCTGGAAATTCTGTGCTAGAAATTTCCTCTTTTCTGTCACTCACTTTATTTTCTGCCTTCTTCCTTTGCTTTCTGTCATTTCTTCCTATCATTTTCTGCCTTGCTGGTCCATTCACCTGTATGTGTTCGATAAAGTCTTGCGCGCTTTTTCTTAGGATTGATAATTGGGTACATGTATTAAGTGCATTTTTGGCTCTAGGGAAGTGAGCTATGCGGAAGCAATTTTAGGTAATTCATGCCTGTTTTTGTATATGTTTTGGTGTCCTTGGGTATGCTTATACTTGTATTCAGGTGTGTTTTTTTTATCCCCTGTGCGATAGATTGGGCAGGGTGGTCGCGCCAGGGGCATGTCCTTAGATTATGAGCGCGAATGCATTGATATCTGTGCTTAATTTTCTTTTCTTTTTTTTCCCTGTTGAAGTTTTGTATGTTTTGAAGCGGTTATAGCCCTGATATGGCTCTACGCAGTAGGCTGGGCTTTAAACAACAATAACAATAGCAATAACAGTAACCAGCAGGGTCAGGGAATTTTCCCCACAGAGCCCTACTTAAGCCTGCTATAGGTCAGGTGCTCCCTCCTTGAAACTGTTGTCTCCTCCTACCCAGTTCTGCAGTTTTGGCATCCAGTGCATGTTAAGATTCACCCAGGGTTCTTTGTTTTTCAACCATGCCATGACTTTCCCTACTTGGACAAGTTTTCAGTTACTGAAGATGAGGAAGATGGAACAAAAGCAGGTCAGAGAACTGATCTTGTGTCCTTGTTTATCAGCTGTGGGACTGGCTCTGGATGCCCTAGCTTAAACTTGCACTGATCAGCTGGTGTTGTATAAGTCTGCAGTGTAGACACATGCTGTCTAGATTGCAGAGGAGGGGGTTCAAGTCTCCTGTACCACCTTGGAGATCCTCTGTTGGGTCTGGTGTGAGAAATACATCCTTGTGGTACGGAAATTAGGGTTTATGTTTGCTTTCAGCATTTCCGGACTTGCATTGTGTGAAGATCAACTCTTGGGTCAATAATGTTAACTAAACATATACAGCATAGTTTGATGATGATGGTTCAGTTTCTGTTTACTTGTTTCAGATGGCAGAGATAGAAGTATGCCCACAGTGCTATGAACATTCATGTGTTGTGGATCGTTCCAGTTGGTTCATTATGCCTTGTGTAAGTGCTTCTTGTCACTCTTCATGTCTCTGTTGTGTTTCTTTTGGATTCTTCTGTTTGTTTTTGTTGACCCTGATTTCACTGCCAACATGCTGTTCGTTTTCATTGTTCCAGTACATCTCCAAATCCAGTAAAAACAGGTCACCATGAGAGTAGAGCATGAAGAGCCACAAGATCTGGGACATTATTTTTACGTAGCCGTGGGGTACATGAATGTACCATGAGAGTAGAGCATGAAGAGCCACAGGATTGGGACATTGTTTTTACGCAGCCAAGTGGTACATGAATGTACCATGAGAGTAGAGCATGAAGAGCCACAGGATTGGGACATTATTTTTACGTAGCCGTGTGGTACATGAATGTACCATGAGAGTAGAGCATGAAGAGCCACAAGATCTGGGACATTATTTTTACGTAGCCATGTAGTACATGAATGTACCATGAGAGTAGAGCATGAAGAGCCACAGGATCTGGGACATTGTTTTTACGCAGCCAAGTGGTACATGAATGTACCATGAGAGTAGAGCATGAAGAGCCACAGGATTGGGACATTGTTTTTACGCAGCCAAGTGGTACATGAAGGTACCATGAGAGTAGAGCATGAAGAGCCACAGGATTGGGACATTGTTTTTACGCAGCCAAGTGGTACATGAATGTACCATGAGAGTAGAGCATGAAGAGCCACAGGATTGGGACTATTTTTACGTAGCCGTGTGGTACATGAATGTACCATGAGAGTAGAGCATGAAGAGCCACAAGATCTGGGACATTATTTTTACATAGCCGTGTGGTACATGAATGTACCATGAGAGTAGAGCATGAAGAGCCACAGGATCTGGGACATTGTTTTTATGCAGCCAAGTGGTACATGAGAACGGAATGATATTGATTTTGTTATTGACAGACTTGCTTAGTGGTCTGTATTTAGTTGTCCTAACATTTTGACACTGAGTACAGTTGTACAGTTGCTTTGTAAGAAATATAATAATCTGTCTATGCAACTGACAGAAATAACTTTTGACCAAAATTCTTCTGGTCTGTCTGTATTTTACAGTATTGTCCTGGCATTTTGACACTGAGTACAGTTGTACAGTTGCTTTGTAAGAAATGTGGTAAGTCTGTCTATGCAACTGACAGAAATAACTTTTGACCAAAATTCTACTGGTCTGTATTTTACAGTATTGTCCAGGCATTTTGATTTTTGAGCCCACACAACATTGAGGTCCTCTTACTGTGCTTTAGCTCTTTGGGTTGTTTCCCAAATCATAGCATGTTCAACACAGCCAGACCTCAGGGAATGCCGCCTTTCTGAACTGACTTCAAGTAGGCCTACTCATTTTCTGTTAGGTATTTTATCAGCCTTGCTGCCACAACAGAGGAGATATTCCCATCAGTCAGAAGTAATATTGGTCTGTTTTTCTTTCAAACTTGTTTTTATATTTTTCCAAAAAAGAATGTGTATTGTCTACAAAGCTTAGTTACAGTTGCATCACAAGATTTAAACTTCAAAACACGTAAAAGTCATCAGTGCCTTTTACAAAGGAAGTACATGTATTTAAGAAATGCAGTTACTTACACACAACACAAACATACATGTTAAAGATTAATAAAGAACAAATATTTTGATATAGTTTTGTAGTAAAACATTTGACTGAAAAATTGCAAGTGTTTTTTTTTTAATTTGCATTTATGAATACATGGAAGAAAGTTCTTGAATGTTATAGAAAACCAATACTGTTGTACGGTTGTGAGGTGTGGACAGTCAACAAACAAAGCCAGAACAGGATTGAGGCAGCGAGATGTGGTTTCTAAGAAGAATGAGAGTTCCATGGACAGCAAAGAAAACAAACGAGACAGTCTTGATGGAGGCAAACACAAGTAGATCATTCATAAGGAAGATTAAGAAAAGACAGGCAACATTTATAGGCCATTTTATGAGGAAAAGGGAATTGGAGCACCTGGTCACAACAGGAAAGCTGGAGGGTAAGAGAGCACCAAGTAGACGCAGGGAGAAGATACTAGACAGACTTGCATAGTGGCTGAAGACAAAGAGGGTGGAAGAGATGTTTGAGGCAACAAGAGACAGAGACAGATGGATGTCCATGATCGCCAACGCCATGCGGCAAGGCTTATGATGATGAATACACATTTTCCCTCAAAGCATACGTAAATCAATTATTGGATTTGTATACATGTTTTCAGCAACACCAAACAATATTACATTTTGAATTAATACCACAATGTTACATTTTGAATTAATGTGGCATTTGCATAGGTAATACATTTGCACTTTGACAGATCTTCAGTTATTTTCCAGAAATTTTTGACATGTGAAATCTTCCAAAATTCATGGTGAGAGCTGTCTTTTGTTTCTAAACGAACATCACAATAGATATCATTTACAGGTCTCATGTTTGTAAAGATGATGTTTGTTCTCAGAATTCTGAGTGCATTACGTATTTTAATCTGTTGGATATTAGGAATTTTTATAAATATATTTTTTCATGGAATGTTTATTCCTAATTTTTCTAACCAATTAGAACAAGATTTTGGATGTGTATTAACTTTTGTGAAATATCAGAGTATATCCCTGATTCTTTGGGTGTGGGGTGAACCGCTTTCAGTGCTGTAGGAATATTTTTGTGAATTGTGGTTTGAATGTGGTTGTGAATTATGCCAGTTGACTTTCTTCTGCAGGATCCTCCTCACCCACTGGTATGGGCCAAGCTGAAGGGGTATCCATTCTGGCCTGCCAAGGTATTTCTGTCTGTAAATGTGTGGGAGTGTATGTAGTCTCTTTATCCATGGCCATTAAAATACACAATTTCTGTGCTGATTATCCCATTGTAAAGCGTGGTGTGTGTGTGTGTGTGTGTGTGTGTGTGTGTGTGTGTGTGTGTGTGAGAGAGAGAAAGAGAGAGAGAGATGTTTAGAGCATCATTTCAGTAGATTTTTTTAATATCCTCATTTTGATATTAGATAAAGCCACCATAGATTCTTGTTGCCTATAATGTACACGTTAAATTGCTAGACATTCAAAAGGATTACAATTGTGCATGTGCTTTTGGTTTAAAAGACATTGTCTTTAATGAGTGTTATCACAGATATATTTGCATGGGCATAGGCTGTTGAATGGCAGTGCAAAAACTGTCAACAGCAGTGTCTCAGCTACTGACAGAAGCAATTGTCTAATAGACTACAAGTAGTTTCAACAGTAATGTCTCAGCTACTTAACTTTTCTCTGTTTGGGGAAGGAATCATATTTTTTTTTAATGGCAAAAACAGAAATTCCATTTTCTTTTTCTTTCTTTTTTTTTTGTGGGTGGAGAGAAGAAGAGCTAGCCTGTGCTGTTACTTCTCATTCATGGAAACAGAAATGCTCTTTGATAGAAGGACATTTCATATGCTAGGCCAGGCCACTGTTTGCTTTTTGTTTCTCACTGTAGCACAGGTTTTGATTAAGCTTTGTGTGAAAATGCCTTTACTGAAAGAAGGCAATTCAATGGAGGTGACAGATCCACATTTACAAACAATTGGAGGTGGTATTACTCGAATGAAAAACACAGTGAGGGCAATCCAGTCATGTTTGATGTGTGAAACTAGATTGTGCTGGTGTGTGTGCTTGTGCAAAATTTGGATCCAAGAGTTGAAATATGGGTCAAACAGAAAAAGACAGGAAGGCGAGTTGGAGCCTGAAGTAAAATTCGTCAGCCTAAACTCTTACTCTGGGTTGAAGCTAAAAGTAAAACAGCAGGTCTACAAAAGAACAGTGAGGTCAAAGCATTGGCAGTCATGAACCAAATCCTGCCACTTATATCCCACATGAACCTGAGCTTGATGTGAGTGTGAATGGAGTGAACATGATGTCACTAAACAAAATTCAAATTCACTGAACTTTACAGTAAAGTATCTTGTGTCTTGTATCTTATAATATCTTTTTTTTTTTTTGTACAATTTTTTTCTCATTTAAGATTTGATTTCATTATCAAAGATATATAATTTTCTTTTATTGACAAATACTTGTGTATCTAAACTCATCACATCAGTTATTAGCCAGATTCATTCTAAGATTATATTCTGATTTCTTTTTTCAATTTTGTTTGTTTACCTTTAAAGTTCTTAAAGTGTTTTTGTGTGTGTTTTCCATTAAAAAGATCAGTGAAAGATTTTACAAAATATTCAGATTTTTGCTTAGTACTGGTTGTAAAATAAGCCTGAAATTGCTTGAAACACAATTCTTTTGGAGAAGTTTTGCCCCCTGAGCCAGTCAGATGGGGGTGCTGTCTCTAGACCCTGTCAGGGCATAGGCAGACCTGGATCCCAGCTTCCTTCCTGTCCTTTTTTTCTGCAGGTGTACTTAGATTTATTTGGTCATAACTGTAGATTTGAATGACAAATGCCCATTAAAAAAACATTTTGCCAAAAGATGACAGAAAATAGATAATGTGTATATGACATGAATGTACTGTTAACCCATCTGCGTGTTCACACAGGCGCTGAAAGTGATAAACGGATGTGTTGACGTCCGCTTCTTTGGTGCCCATGACAAGTGAGTTTTTTTCAGCTTTATTTTGCTTTTGTGTGTCTTCATGTGTTTGCTGCCAATGTAATTTGTTCCATGTAAAACAACTTCAATTTCTCTCTGTCTTGGCTTTCATTATCCTTCTGTCTTTGACCTTCTCTTCTGTTCTCATCAGTCTGGAGAGTGGTTAGCTCATATAGCAACTTGAGTTCTCCATGCTTCACTGAAAAGTTCTATAATATAATGTGTTATATATATATAATATACAGTGAGTCCAGATGATTCTGGAAATTCATGCTGTACAAAAATGTGTTATTGTCTATGATATCATTCTGTCTTTGTAGAGACAGATATAGATAGATAGAGAGAGAGAGAGAGAGAGAGAGAGAGAGAGATGAGAGAGAGATAGAGAGAGAGAGAGAGGAGAGTTAACTTACTTTGCAGACATGGTTTTACAATTGCAACTATGCAGACTGACCATGCAGATTGATTAAGCAGGATTGTGATCACCAGCAAAATCATGCAGTTAACCTGTCTGTGTTGGCATTGTCCCCAGTTGTTTTGTCTTTGTAACTCTGTTTTCTTCTTGTTTTTTTCTTCAGAGTCTTGATGTTCTCACCGAGATACATGGGTAAATTAATCAGAGATGTGGGGAAGGGAAAGGTGCAGGCTTCTAGTGAAGGCTCTGAGGATTGCATCCTGGTTGAGATTTCTCTGATCTTGTCTCGCATTGGTTATTGTCACTATCTGCACTCTGGCGTGGTTGCTTCTTCTGTTGCATGCCTCCAGTGTATTCAGAATTCTGTGACCCATGTTGCACTTTGTAAAAGAGGCATGATTATGTCACTTCATTGCTTTGCTTTCTCCACTGGTTGCCCGTTTCTGATAGAAATTCATACAAAAATCAATTTATTATGCTACAGGGGTACTAGTGGTACTGCACCTGTTTATCTTCTTGATGACCGAATGTACACGTGTTGTCTGACCATTTTGTTCTGGTTCTGATACTAACTTACAGATTCCCCAATACAGATGTGCCACAGTCATTCACCATTCTTTTTCTGTGTCTAGTCCATACAACTGGAATGGTTTTCCCCTTTCTATTCGACAGTCACTTACCCTGTTTTCCTTCAAGTCCTAATTTGAAAATATACCATTTTGTCAAGAGTGATTTTCCCTTTTACATGCCCAACTATGTTTATACTGCATCAGTGTGTTGACATGGCAGCTCTCTGTAAAGTACAAAGGGCATTCTTTACATGGCTGTTTACGCTATACAAGTGGAATGATATTATTTATTTTGAATTGAATTGAACTGAATAACTTTATTTGAACATGTCTCTTTCAGGTCACTAATACAGCTGGAGCATGTGTACAAACTGTCAAAAGAAACGCCTGTGACAATAAAGTACAAGAAAGGAGGCTTTGCTGTCGCCATGAGAGAGTTGGAGGTGCACATAAATGCCATCAGGTACAAGGATTGTTTGAGGAATTATTGATGGAAGGAAGTTGTGACTGAATAATTGTACAATCTTTATCAACATTTTAGGCTTAAATTTGAACATGTGGGGGCAGTTAGCTATATGTGTGGAGCAGTGAAACAATGAGTGCTCTTCACTTTTGGGCTTTAATCTGCAAAATGGATGTGCTTGGTTTCAATCAGGCTCACTATATCTAGATATTAGCACTGAATGGGTGAATATTAGATCGTGCCTGCTACGTTGCAACTCTAAAGCAATCTGTATCCCGAAGAGATACATATCTTTCTTTTTTCTTTTCTTAGCTCACTCGCTACGTACAATAATGCCCCTTGCTGTTCCCCTCATATGCACCATTTGTATAGGTCATGAGAAAAATTCTTATACAAACAAATGAAAACAGAGTTTTGAAATTTGGCGGTCATATATCACGGCTGCATTTTCCCAGCCATTCTGCCACCCTTTAGTTGCGAGCCGGCATCGCCTGCGTGTGCTATTTTTAGCCAGGCAGGGTCGACCAAAGTCCGTCAGTGTAGTGCGTTGTTGTGCTCCCGCACTAGTGATAAAGGGACGGGTGAAAAGGGTGTGGGGAGTGGAAGGGAAGGGGCGCGCTATTAATAGCCGGCAGAAAGTGGCCAACTAAAGTATCTCGGATTGTGTGCCGTGATATTAAAAGATTGGTGTACAACATGCTGAAATTTCAACTGTCTAACCCTCATGGTTGCTGAGTAATGGTACAAGTAAAATTAGAGAAATTTCAGGTGAAAAATGCCTTACAAAATACACAGTCAGGTCAGTACATCAGTTCGTACGGTCACATTTTGAATGAAATTTGATACAATCCAATGGCACCACTCCATGTGCACTGAAGGAAGAGATCGTATTGAACAGCACTGAGCTGTTGTCGTCTGCTTCACTGCGGATATAGTGGGTCGTGAACTTTGCACTAACCACTCACCAGCTGTGCAGTACAGTGACCTCATGGCCTGAAAAGAGGCTAAGAATGACCGGACAACCTATTTTTGGCTATTAGTTTCGGTTACGGAACTACTGAAAGCCCCGCGAATTTTCAAAACTCAAGTCGGATTTCTCCGAACGCTTGTAGACAAGCATTGCTGAGACATGGTTTGGAAATCCTGACGCCCGTAGCGAGAGAGTTAACATACATACCTATCTCCATTCTTGAGTAAATAGGTCCACAAGTCTCTGTTTAAGCGCAGACTAGAAAACTTTTATGTTCCTGACACCAGTCTCGCACAGAATTATCTCTTATATTTGAAGGGAGGGAAAATGATAAACAACATCGGTACACAGATGACACCGTGCTAATTGCAGAAAATGAAAGGGACCTACAAAACCTTGTGAATATACTAGAAACAGAAAGCAAAGGTAAGGGGTTGGAACTAAACAGCAGGAAGACTGAAGTCATGGTGATCAGTAAAAAACATGAAATCCCCTCATGCAAAATAAAAACAAATGGCACAACCTTGACACAGGTTAATAAGTTCAAATACCTGGGAACGGTCATTTCATCAGACGGCAGAAGCACATAGGAAATAGCTGGCAGAATCGGCCAAGCCAAAACAGCATTCAAGAAGATGACAAGCATTCTTACCAACAAATGCCTATCAATTAACATCAGAAAGAGAGTCTTGAATGTTATATAGAACCAATACTGTTGTACGGATGCGAGGCGTGGACAGTCAACAAGCAAAGCCAGAGCAGGATCGAGGCAGCCGAGATGTGGTTTCTCAGAAGAATGTTAAGAGTTCCATGGACAGCAAAGAAAACAAACGAGACAGTCTTGATGGAGGCAGACACAAATAGATCACTCATAAGGAAGATTAGGAAAAGACAAGCAACATTTATAGGCCATTTTATGAGGAAGCGGGATTTGGAGCACCTGGTCACGATGGGAAAACTGGAGGGAAAGAGAGCACCAGGTAGACGCAGGGAGAGAATGCTGGACGGACTTGCAGAATGTCTGGGGATGAAGAGGGTGGGGGAGATGCTGGGGGCAACGAGAGATAGAGATGGTTGGAAGTCCATGGTCGCCAACGCCATGCGGCAGGGCACCTGATGATGATGATGATGATTTGAAGCCCAACATTCCCAGGTATAACATTTTACATTTTGTACGCTCTGAAAGATAACCTGTCGGGATCCGTATGCTATCCTTAACTCTTTGAGACACCTGCACCCTACCCACCAACTGCAAAAACTTAACCCTTTGACTCTACGACCCTATCCACCAGCTTCCTGCACTTAACCCTTTGGCTCCCTTGTGCGATCCACAAGCTGCCTGGAAGGTTGTGGATAGGGTGAGGGAGTCAAAGGGTTAAGTTTTTGCTTTGCTAGCATGGTTGACAATGCATGATGTTGTGGACAGGGTGCAGAAGTTAATTCTTTCACGCCGTCGTGTGCTCGCTCAGCGCTCCATCCCTTGCAGCTGAACTCTTGCACACGCTTACTCTCCCTGCTGACGGTCGATTTTTGCCACTTTTGTGATTTTTTTCCCTGGGCGGTTTTAAACCTACTGCTAAAATGTTTGATATCAATGGAAAATGCGATATTTCAACTTTTGAACTAAGATATTAGTAACTTGTTTCAGATGAGCAGCTAGTAATTATGATGTCAAAGATAAGATCACCGACAACAGGAAACACGACACATTGTTTATATCAGAAACACACACAAAATCACACGTGGCACAGGGGAATGAGGGGCACAAAACTGTAAATCTTACCTTCTTCCCGATAGTGTTCAGTTACATCACTATCATTTCCTTCGTCATCAGAACCATTTTGCAATATCAATTCAAGCGCTTCTGCAGCCAAAAAAACACAATGTGACCTTGCATGTGCAGCCATTTCTCGCCTGGGCTAAGAAACACACGCACCCCGTACCAAGTCTGGAATGCGGTCAGGGTCACTATCTTCTGTGAATAATAACAGTCACTTGGATAAGCCTAAGTGCATGGAACCAAGGTCTATAACTAGCTAAGATACTGAAAAAAATATTCTAACCCAAAAGTAGATGTTTTTTCCCTTAGACCGTAGTCAGGAATGTTTTGCCGCTCTGCCTGCCACTGGTAGCAAATGAGTCACTGGGGGTGTGAGAGGGCGCCTGCCATGTAGTGCAGGCACGACAGACGGGATGGGGAAGATTGGCTTGCCACATACGGCAGGCGCTACGCGTAAAAGTTAAAGAATTAAACTTATATCTCGGACAGCTGACAGAGGAGTAAGCATACAGAGGGAATTTGCTCTTGTTCTGCATTGTTCAGTAAACAAGCACTGCGTGCTGTGCGTGCATGTGTGTATGTGTGTGATAAAATCAATACCAAGACAAATAGGTACTGACTGATGACTTTGTTGTACCTTTTCTTGTACAAAGCCCACACACATTCTTTTTTTCAGGTCATTCAGACTGCCTGTCTGTTTGACTGTTTGTGTGCCTTGTCTATTTTTGTCTCGCCTTGTCTGTTTTTGTCTCTCTCTCACTTGCTATTTCTTTCCAAGTAAACCCGTGGGGATGCTGAGGGTTCTTTCAGTATGAATAGTATCCCCACCTTCTGGAAATTCAGTCCTAGAAATTTCTTCTTTTCTGTCACTGTCTTTGTTTCTGCCTTGCTCCTTTGCTTTTTGTCATTTCTTCCTGTTATTTTCTGCCTTGGTGGTTTTTTCACATGTATGTGTTTGATAAAGCATTGCATACTTTCTCATAGGATTGATAATTGGGTACATGTTTTAGGTGCATTTTTGGCTCTAAGAAAAGTGATGTGCAGAAGCAGTTTTAGGTCATTAAGGCCTGTTTATAGTGTCACTGTTTATGTTTGTATTTATATCTCAGGTTGTTTTTTATCCCCTGCTGATAAATTAGACGAAGTGGTCAACACCAGAAGCATACCTTGGATTATGTGTGCGAATGCATTGATATGTGTACTTAATTTTCTTTTCCATGTTTTTTTTTTCCACCAGTGAAGTATGTTGTCCTTTTTGAGATGGTTATAGTCCTGATATGGCTTTGCACAGTCGGCTGAGCTTTAAACAACAATGACTTCCTGCCACTGACGTGTGAACAACAGTTAGCTTGTCACTCTGAACAAGATCCTATAATCATCCTTGTCGACTCTCATTGTGTGGATCATTCATTCCAAGTGAAATGTGTTTATCAAAATCTGATTATAATTATAAAACTACTCATTTCTTGACTATCGCATCTGAAAAAAAAATTCAAAGTTTTGAATGCTCGATGAATGCTGTTTGGTATTATTTCAAAATAAGCACTTTGTTATTTGTTGTGGTCTGACTTTTCAAAATCTCAGTTTTTATTTCATTCAGAGCACAGAATCTTTGATGCCAGTCAGTCTAATTGTTTCAGAAGAAAGAATGGGGCATTTGTCTATGCTCCTATCCACACGCCATATGACCGAGGCCATACGCACCTTAAGAACAAGTCGAAAGAGATGAAGGCAAAAAAAGGCCTCAGCATGGCCTCTCATGGGAGACTGACTATTAAAGGCAAAGGCAAAGGTATGTGGGCATGAAGACTTTTTCATAGGAGGTTTGAGTGGTGTGTTTGTTGTGTGTGTGTGTGTGTGTGTGTGTGTGTGTGTGTGTGTGTGGTGCGTTTGTTTGTTTGTTTATTTGTCTGTGTGTTGAGCTCCATGTACAATTACCTTTTCTAACCTGTGCTATCGTAGCTAGCTGGGTTCTCTGATTTCAGTCAGACCAACATCCCTGAGCCTTATTCTGGTACAGTCAGTGAATGCCTTCCCGTCTGATATAACACGGCGCACAGATCCGAGGTACTTCAGTTGGCTCTGCCCTGCCGGCTATAAATAGCGTGCATCTTTCCCCTTCCCTTCCACTCCCCACACCCTTTTCACCCGTCCCACTGCTTGAGCACAAAGGCGCGCTACAGAGATAAGACTTTGGTCGACCCTGCCTGGCTAAAAATAGCACTCGCAGGCGATGCTGGCTTGCAACTAAAGGGTGTCAGAATGGCTGGGAAAATGCAGCCATGATAAGCCTGTATTCAACTTGGTTTCATTCTCTGGCCACGCTCCCCTCCTGTGTGGACATCTCATTTTCAGTCTGTCTCGGCTATCTCTGTTGTTTGTGCCTTTTCTGGTTTGTATTTGAGCTTTCGACTTCCATTACTGGCTTTTGTCCTGCTTGAATCATGAAGAGTATGAACGGCGATCACCAGAATTTCTCAACAAGATTGTTAATTTAACATTCTGGACATGGTACCCAATTTTACTTCACGACCAATTTTGTATGTGCGCCACATTACTACTGAAGAAACGGTCGGAAGTTGTGAATCAGTCAGTTCATTCATCACTTCCTATCTGGTGAGTTAATGACCCATCCAATTTTCTTTTTGTTTTAATTCATGGAAGAAACATTTGATATGGCACCAGACTTCAACTTCTTATGCGTTCAAAACTGAAAGATTGCAGAACATATGGATGGGGGCAGTTCAACCAGGGAGAAAGGTGGCAGAATGGTTCAGACGTTCACTTGTCAGTAACTAAAACTTGAGGTTCCAGGTTTATTTCCCATTGGGTCCTCGACTTTCTTCCTCAGTTTGATAGGAAAATCGAGCTGAGTGTCCAGTCCTTCTGAAAGGGATGAAAGATGAGGCCTTCTGGCTTACACACACTAAAAGATCCCGTAACAGTTGAAAATCATGATGAGCAAAGCATTCGCCTGGCTGCCCTGGCATAAAATATTGGAGAGAGAGTTCAGTTTCCCAGTTCCTTCCCCTTGAAGTCCATTTAACCTTCTTGTCTTTATGAAGTCTTGGTTTAAAAAGTGTTTTGAAGATGGGTGGTGCTGCACCACGGTGATGCGCTCTCAACGGGAAGAGCAGCCCAAGCTTCACATGGTAAAAGCCATTGTGATAAAAGAACGAACTGAATATGAATGTTAAATACGACCAATTCAGCCATTTCAAAAGCCCTCGTTCCCTAGTGTGATTGTATCTCAACTGTCGGATAATTGTAAGGATCATGTGATGAACAACAACCTCGAGCACTAGTCTGTTTACCTTGGGTGGTGCTTCAGTCCATTTCAAAGACTTAGGTTTGTAATGAATGAATGTAGAGGCCTGCTGTTCTCTCTGTCCAGGCCCAGCTTGTAATGAATGAATGTAGAGGCCTGCTGTTCTCTCTCTCCAGGCCCAGCTTGTAATGAATGAATGTAGAGGCCTGCTGTTCTCTCTGTCCAGGCCCAGCTTGTAATGAATGAATGTAGAGGCCTGCTGTTCTCTCTGTCCAGGCCCAGCTTGTAATGAATGAATGTAGATGCCTGCTGTTCTCTCTCTCTAGGCCCAGCTTGTATAATGAAATGAATGTAGGAGGCCTGCTGTTCTCTTTCTCTAGGCCCAGCTTGTAATGAATGAATGTAGAGGCCTGCTGTTATGTCTCTCCAGGCCCAGCTTGTAATGAATGAATGTAGAGGCCTGCTGTTCTCTTCTCTCCAACCCAGTGCCTGGAGGGATTGACACAGATGAACTTATGGCCCCACTTTCCAATAAAGTTAACAGAGATCAGAGAATCTGGTTGTCTGCCCCTCTCTGACAATCCCCAGCCTGGTATTCATGGTTCCACTACTCCTTCCCCCCTCCCCCAACACTCAAGACAAGGGGCATTTTGTATCCTAAGTGCAGGAGGCAGAGAACTATACAACCCTTACGGTCCTGACACAAAAACGTCATCTACACCCCAACGGAGTGAAGCCCATTCGTGGATGCATTTTTCTCTTTGCCCCTCAAGGATGCGGATATGTGGACACTCTCCCACCCAGGGAGGAGAAATTGGAAGGAACTGTCTCTAGATTCTTTTTCCCCTGCCTGCTGGACCACTGGAGATCTGGAGGACACTGTCTGCCAGGGGGTTCAGTGTGGCTGATCATGGTGGGGAGACTCCTCATGCTGTCTCTGGTTTCTGGATGTCAGCCCTGGCTGCGGGATGCATGTGCTGATCACCAAGCATGAATGAGAAAGCTGATGTCTCCTCATTGGGGAGCTGTGTACAGGACCATGAGCTGGGTCCATAACCCATGTGGCTGGTACATGATGCCCTGCTCCATGGTGGGAATCCCAGTTTGGGTCAGCTCTGTACAACCTCTTTTCCAAAGGTAGGAGAGTGTCCTGAAATACTCTCATTCCCCAGGAGTTGTAGAGATGTGAATTTGGGAATAGCCTTCATACTTTTGGGATGGAGAGGATGCTTGTGCATTCGGATTGCACAAGGTGCTGTTGTTCTCTGTCTCCTGCACTTGGGGTACAGAATGCCTGGGTCCTCAGTTTGAACCGCATGTTAGAAGTTGTAAATGTGCGTGAAGCTGTAACTGGGATTTTTTTCACAAAACCTTGTTTAGCTGTATGCGTTTACCTTTTCTAACTCCAGTCTCCTTGCTCATGGTGTTCCGATTCTTATGAGGGATATTTCAAGAGGCCAGTGAATGGAAAAAATGAAAGTAGATAAAGGCTTGTCAGATGGAAAGGGCATGGATAAGCTGAGACCCAGGAACATATTCTGAATGAAATTCTGGCCAAGACCGAGAACTGAGTAAGCTAGGATAGCATACAACAGAAACGGTAAGTGCACACAGCTTAACAGCTATTTTAGAAAAAAATCCCCATTTTATGTCAGTGTCATGTGTATGTGTGATTGCATGCTTTTAAGTTCATGTCAGGAAAAAACCCCAGCCTTTTTGTTTATTAGATAATTATTAAAAAGGGATGGATTTTATTGTCTGGAAATTAATGTTGAATGATTTAAGTAAGATAAAATGCAAGAAATTAGAGAACTATTAACATGCATGCTGTACTTGGTGCTTGGATCCTTCTAAAAGAGGTCATACATTCATCCCAAGAAGACAGCAAGAGCTGTCTAAATTTATCAGATTTTTGTGTTTACATTTAGAAGGTGAATAATAGAAAACAGATATTTTTGTGTAGTCACAGTAAATATCCAAACTTATTGTTTTCAAAGATGATCATATGACATCTTGAGGTGGCTCACTATGTTACAGTATCCAGTCAGGTTAGTTTAGTTTGCTTTGTCTGGTTGAACTGAAAATTTGAACGAAGTTTGCCGTTTCTACAATTAAATAAAACTACACACACGCATGCACGTATGCACACATGCACGCACGCACACTCTCTCTCTCTCTCACTCTGTCACTCTCTTTCCTTCTCTCTTCTTTCTCTGTTGAAATTGAAGGCTTTGTTTCTTTGTGTCACACAGAAGCAGAGAAGGTGTCGGCAGCCTTGAAAAGGGCCTCTGCTGTAAAGAGCAAATACACTACAATGGCAAGCAAGAAGTCCACCAACAGCACAGCCTCTAGACAAAGTCAGACACACTATCATTGGACTAACGACTCGTCCCCAGAAACAGCAGAGAAAGCAATCAGGAGAGCCCTCAGTGACTGTGGCAAGTCATCCATAAGCAAATCGTTATTCATCAACCCCACAGTTTCAGTGACAGACATCATTCAGGACAAGAATCGGATGCAGAAGCCTATAGAACTTGAAGAGGAAGATGAAGAAATGGAAGATGTAAAAGCAGAAGATAGTGACGAATTATCTAGCGAAGATGTCACATCAGAAAGCGAAAAGGCAAAAGATGATAGTAAAGAATTGTCAAGTGAAGATGTTGCATCAGGTCAAGAGGCAGAAGACAGTAGTGAAGAGAAGCAAATGGAAACAAAAGAAACCACTTCAGAAACTGTGGCACAGGAGGCCATTAATGATGAAACAAAGGATGAAACATTAAAAGAGATAAGTGAACCAAAGTCATTAGAAAGTGAAGGCAGTGGAAAAGAAGACATTTATAACAAAGTGATTGTAAAGGGCAGTCATGAAGATGATCAGGTTGTGAATCCAGAGGACACGACAGTAGGAGAAGGTGATGATAAGTCAGAACATAAAAATACATCTGTTCAAGAAAAATGTGAAGCTGACAGAACAGACAGCTGTACTTTACAAAAGAAGACAGGAGATGAGATTGACAGCTTGATACTGGAAGACTCAGAATCCAATTCTTCAGTAAAAATCTCCTCAGATGAAGAAAGTAAGTGTGATAAAAAGTTTACAGAAAAAACAGGTGAACTTGAACTGGACTGTGGCCCATCACCAGGTTTATCTGCAAAAGAAACAAGTGTGTCCTCAGATAATAGAAATGCTCAAAAGTGTACAGACTCAAATGGGGAATCACCCGTTATTTCACCACCTGTTATTTCACCATCTCAGAAGTCCATCTCCACGTCTGTTTCCTCAGAAATATCCCCTCAAAGTGGCACACAGTATAAGGCTTCACTGTCAAAGACTATTGAAGCCTGCAAAGACAAATTGGGCATTGCTAATGTTGAAGAGATAGAAGAACCAGTGGATGTCAGTGATGATGATGAAAGCCTTCACAGCAAGGATGATGAAAAAGGAATAGACAGTGGTACAGATAATTTAGTTGAATCTCAGATGAGTGCTGACAGTCAGGAAGATTCCAAAATGAGTTCAGAAATGGAAGAAAGTTTGTCATCGTGTGCAACAAGTAAGATTTCTATGAAGTCAGATTCAGAAATTGTAGGAAGAAAGACGTCACTGTCCGAAACAGATAGCAGCAGTGTGCTTGGAACATCTGAATTACAAAACAACAGTAATTCAGAAAGGCTGGAAAGGAAGAGCCAAAGTCCTGCTGCCAGTGTCAGTTTAGTACAAAAGGCAACAAATTCAGATCTGCCACCTGTTCCAGTCACTGACGTGGCTGTTGGCACGAGTGAAAAGGCTACACCAGTGCCAAATTCAGAAGTCGCTTGTAAAGTGCAAATAGTAATTTTGAATAAAACACTGCAGGACCAGAGCAATAGTTCAGCCAACTGTGGAGTGGGATTTGTTGCTAAAGAGTGTCCTGTAACTGCAAGATCACCTCCATTTACATCAAAGTGTGACACTGCTAATTACATTGCCAGTCAGACTCGTGTTCCAGCCAGTAGCTCAGACAGCAGCAATGTTCAAGCAGTATCTGTGTCAGAGAAACCAGACGCTGGACAAGGTAGATTAGTCCCAACACCATCCAGTCAGGTATCGGTATCAAATTCGCCCTCAGATGTTTCAGAGCCATTACCAGGAGTTTCAGTGTTGAAGACCAATACTTTAGGTACTAAAGAGTCAGTTCCTTGTGCTGTAGTGACAGTAGCAGAACCAAAGTGTAGAACAGAAAATGCAGTCAATACAGTGTCATCTAAAATCAGCTTGGCATCATCTCAGGCCCCATCAGAGTCTTCTGATCCGAGATCTGTTGTAGTATCGAAAACATTGACAGGAACCACATCCAAGGTGACTCCCATTACTATCATAGATGATGATGATGATGAGCCTACTTTGCTAATGGAAGTGGAATCTGACATTGAGGAACCGTTAGTCATTGATCTTGTTGAGGAAAACTCTAACAGGAATGAGGGTAAAAGTATGTCATCACAGAAATCCAACTCCAGCAAATTTGCTAGAAAATTGGCTCCCTCGCTGACTATAATGAAAAACATTTCACATGTCCGTGAAGATAGCTTGCGAAGGAGGGTGCAAGGACCTGTGAAAAAAAAGGCAAGGAAAACTCAGGAGATATCATCTTCCCCGTCACAATTGATTTCAGCATGGATGGTGCCATCTGAGCCGTGTGGGATGAAGATCAGTGATGTGAGAAGTTTGTCAGGAACTGTGCATGACTGGAGGGAGGAGAACGGCCGGTCATCTCCATCTCAGCCAACTCCACCACCCCAACAGCGTTTGCAGCAATCACAGCAACAACCTCGACAACAGTCACAGCAGCAACCTCCTCAACAGTCACAGCAGCAACCTCCTCAACAGTCAAAGCAGCAACCTCCACAACAGTCACAGCAGCAACCTCCACAACAATCACAGCAGCAGCCTTCACAACAGTTGCAACAGCAGCCTTTACCACAGTCACAGCAACATCTGCCACAACGACCACAGCTGCAGCCCTTGCAACAACAGCAGCAACAGCCTTTACAGAAGGTGCAGGAACAGCTGCAAGAATCAGAACAGCTGCATTCACAGCATCAGTCCACTGCTACATCAGATTCGCTTCTGTCGCAGGCATTACAGACTTCTAAAATGTGAGTAACTTTTTGTTGCTTTTCTGGCCTTGAATATTGTGTTACCAGCCTGATAATGTTGCATTCTTCTTTTTTCTCCAGCTTGCTCTTTCTGTTACTGTTCTTCACTTGCTCTTCATCCAGATCTCAGGTCTCTCCCTGTGTGTGTGAAAGTGAAAAAAGATAAAACCGTTTAGACATGAAAGACTGATGTTGTTTGTTTGTTTGATTGTTGTTTTAAACACGTTTTGGGGAACAGTAAACATGGAAAAGTTCAATTGTCCCACAATTCTCAGGAGAGTAAGGAGATAGAGAACTCAATTTTTCTTAGCACCAGCAATATGTGTACGCCATGTGTGTGTATGTGCAGACATTCGCACGCTCACATGTGTGTTTCATTGATAACCTCAATCATGAACTATGAAGTGGGAAATGTTGCGAATAACAGCGGAACTTTACCAGCAAGGGAAAAAACAATCAGAACTTTACCAGCGAGGAAAAAAACAATTAGTGCGGTGTAAGGTCATAAGGTTTCTTTCTTATAGCTGATGCAAACAACTGTTATATATTAAAACATGTCCATGCCCCTTGGATTTTTTTTTTGGTATAGATTCCTCTGTTTTATGATAGACACTAGACAGCATATAGTACAGCCGTTTTTATGCAGTTTCGGATCTAGAATAGGACTCCATAGCATTATCATGATGCCTTTTCTCATGAGTCGTTCCATTTTGGAAAAAAAATGTCCAAGATTTTGAAGTCTCCCCACCAGTACATGGTTACAGTCTTCCCTCCTTGATTTGGTGAAGTGTTCCATCGATGAAATGCTTACTACTGAAGCTGTGCAGAAGATGATAGTGCATGCACTCCTCCATATGAGGCGTTTGTTGGTAAGAATGCTTCTCATCTTGTTGAATGCTTTTTTGGCTTGGACGATTTTGCTGGCTATTTCTGATGTGCATCTGCCATCTGGTGAGATGGCCGTTCCCAGATCTATATTTAAACTTATCAACCTGTCTCAATGTTGTGCCATTTGCTGTTATTTTGCATGAGGGGATTTCAGTGTTTTTTTACTGATTACTTATGACTTCAGTCTTCTTGCTATTTAGCTCTGGACAGCCCTTTATTTTTGCTTTCTATTTCTATTATGTTCACAAAGTTTTGTAGGTCCCTTTCATTTTCTGCAATTAGCATGGTGTCATCTGCGTAACAAATGTTGTTCCATCATTTTCCCCCAGCCTTTTGTCCCAGGGCATGGTGCACACACATGCACATGCAAATCCATGCATGCGCACACATACACATGTATGCGCACACACACAAAACAAAACAAATTTAAGTTTTAACAAAGAAATTTGTAAAAATTTACAGGCCTTTTGAAAGTATGCTTGTTTTTAATGCGATTTAGGTAATGTTTGGAATATGTTTGAAAGTTGATCAGTTAGTCAGTTTTCATGATATTATTTGATAGTGTTAATTTTTGTGAAAATGGGTTTCAGTTTCAAAGGAAAGATTGTTAGTGCATCTTCATCATCTTTCATATTCAGAGTTTGTGCTATTTTTACTTTTTGTATGTGTGACGATAGCAATGCTATATTATCTACACATGCTCGGTTACTTAGTAACTGTATATATTTCCCATCCAATCAGGCGACACATTATCTGCACATGCTTGGACATCTGGGAAATATTTATGCCTTGTTTGTTAATCATTAACTGCCAGTTTGGAATTATTGTTTGTTTAAGGTAATACAATGTCTGTGAAGAAATCCTTTTGTTGTGTTTATCTTGTAAGGCTGCTCTTCGCTAGTTCTACGGCCTATTACAGTATCTGTAGAGTGACAGGTAAAATAGAAAAGTGGTATGGACGTTGTCTTTTAATTGGAAGACCAGTGTTTGATTCTGCGTGGGTATCACCTGGTAACCTGGGTATCACCTGGTAAAAGAGTGGAGATTTTTCACATTTTCCAGGTCAATATGTGTACAGATTTGCTAGTGCCTGAACTCCCTTCATGTGTTTATAGAACATGAAATACACGCATTAAACTTTAAAGATCCTGTAACTTCCCATGTCGGGATAAGTGGTTTATGGGAATGGGCAAAAGTACATTGCATGCAACCAGTCACCGTGGTGTAGTGGTTAACGCAGCAGACTACCGACTGGAAGGTTGTGGGTTTGAATCCCCATCAGTCCCTTCAAAAATCAATGTGGGATTTTTCGGCTGAAACCGGCCCCTACCCAGAGTTGGGCGTGCTATGGGCTCATTGGGAAGACTGGGACCACACAGTTGTGTCTCATCCACTTCACAGATTCGTCATTGAGGATGTTGCTTAATCTTCTGACCAGCACCGCAGGTATCTGTATCTTTCGGGCTTGGTTTCTCAATCCTAGATAGAACTCCATAGCATCATGATTATCATCCTCATTGACATAATCATCACAGCATTGTAAAAAAAGAAAATGTGCCAGTTTCTGTGGCCATTAACTCACTCGCTACGTATGATTATGCCCCTTGCCGTTCCCCTGATACGCACCATTTGTATCGGTCATGAGAAAAATTGTCATTCAAACAAATGAAAACAGAGTTTTGAAATTTGGTATGTCATATATTAAAAGATTGGTGTACAAAATGCTGAAATTTCAACTGTCTAAACTCTAATGGTTACTCATGGTTGCTGAGTAATGGTACAAGTTAAATAGAGAAATTTTCAGGTGAAAAATGTCTTACAAAATACACAGTCAGGTTAATACATCAGTTCCTACAGTCACATTTTGAATGAAATTTCATAAAATCCAATGTGCACACACTCCAGGTGCACTGAAGGAAGAGATTGTGTTGAACAGCGCTGAGTTGTTGAGTATTGTTCAGCCTTTCGCTTTTCTGTCGTCTGCTTCGCTGCGGAGATAGTGGGTTGTGAACTTTGCACATACCAACTGCGTAGTACAGTGACCTCGTGGCCTGAAACGAGGCTAAGAATGACAAAAGAATGTATTTCTGGCTATTAGTTTGGGTTAACGGAAATACTGAAAGCCTCACAAATTTTCAAAACCCAAGTCGGATTTCTCTGACGCTTGTAGACAAACGTTGAGACATGATCGGGAAATCCTGACGCTCGTAGCGAGAGAGTTAAGATGGCATAGAAAATGGGACGAAAAAGAAAGGGTGAGCACAAAGGTAACCTCTTTGAGTGTGATGATCTTGAAAAAAAAAAGTACAAAGCATGCATCCCTCGGAAAGCTGAATATGAGACCGCTTTGACGGCATATTGAAAAACCCATTCATTGATGAGTGTACACAAGAATTGCAGCCCATGAACACAAGAGCAAAAAAGAAAAAAGAAAAAAAAAACAAACACAAAATCGTAGAGCTTTGTATTGATTTCCTTGGAAAAGGAAAGTTAAAACTTGGCTTTCTTGTCTACCATGCCTAATCACATTTGAAAAAAAAAATTGTTAGTGATGTTCTGCAATGTTCAAAGTTTAATGTGTATGTGTATAGGCCTCCTGTTGAATCACCTGGAGCAATCTCAAGTTCTTCCAACCAGAGGTCAGCCCCTGTGTCAAACAGAAGATCAGATGGTAATCATAACAAAACAGCTCAGAGAAACCAGCAGAACAGTGTGATCAGACTTTGTCTCCTGCTGCTGTCAATCTGGTGAACAAGTTTAGTCGACAGGTGAGTGTTGTTGCTTGCTTTGTGATGATAAACTTTTCCTTATCTGTTTCCTATCTTCTGACCTGCTTTGTTCCCCATCACTCACCACAGCATTGCAGGCTTTAGGTTTAGTTGCTAGCGGAATGGAGAGAACCTGGCCTCCTGATGCAGAGATAAGTGAGTCAGCCCCTCCTCTCTGCTGGGCGCGCGAGCCAGCGCTAAGAGTTGTGAAAACACAGTACCCTTTTCTTTCCTGCTAGTACAAATTCATCCTGCTGACTACTGTGACGCACAACCAATCATAAGATAGGTCTTAAACAGTAGTTTCATATGACTCCAAACATGCCATATCTTTTGCAAACAAAACAGCTGAAAATAAAGGATAATTCGTACATAGAAGGGAGACAGGACAAGCTACCATGCGATATCACAGTCAAAAACATCAGTCTTCCAAACATGCTGTAAGTCACATCTGACTTTTCTCTCTGTTAAACATGCACCGCTCAGCAAGCTACATATCTCTGCCATGCAGTACACTGACCTGTTTCAGTATACATCTGCCCTGGGGAGCGGCAGGCTGTGATTAATTACCACACTGTTCTGGCACGGTGGGCGTGCGGTGGGGGCCAGTATCCGTGGCCTTATCTGATCTGACACCACACATTCCTTAGTCTGAGAGAGTGTTTGTACACATGTGTTTGTCGTTGGATTTGGGTCTGTATTTTTGTCAAAAGTGTGATCCTTTTCAGGGGGTTGATATGCATGTAGGCTGGAATGAACAATCTAACTCGATATCAATATCACCACAATCACTACTTGTGGTGGCGTTTGTGACTGATACATTTTGGGGGATAGCACGTTTGGGTTTGGACGGTCTACCAGCTGTGTTCTGACTGAAAAAGGTTTTACACACAATACAGTCACTGACTGCAACTGATGGATCAAAAGGTTGTGTCCACAACACAGCACATTTCTGTATAGCCTCTTTGGCTGATAGTATTGTTTGCTCAGATGGTGATGATGAGTTCTTTAGTCTCAACAGCCTTGTGTAACATTTTGTGCAAAGTGTTGTGATGTGTGTACTGCTTGAGTCATTAGACACAACTAAACCATAAAAATGTTCCATGTCAGAAGCATAGTTTCTGCACAACTTTGGGGGGTTCAAGTCACGGTTCCTTTTTGACCTCTCACCACAAACTCTACATAAAGAATTGAGACGAAAGGCATGGTCACTGTCTAAATGTTTTTCTCCTTCCATCATGGCTAGACCTGTGCCGTGATACTACTTGCAGTAGCACATGCTTTGAAGCACAAACTATACAGTCACACACTTCTTTTCAACTCCTCTATAACGTTAAAGTCAAACTGTATAGTAAATCAAACACTCACTTAGTACAGAGGAAATGTCCAACAAGCAACATACATAAATATCACATCCACAATAAGTCAGGTTTAGGAACCACAGCACCGTAAACTTTGGTAAAATCCACTACACGTTAGCATGCCACAATAGGGAATAACAGGGGCCAGCTGTCCGGTGCCAGCAGACCAGCAGGGCGCGGCACTGATAAGGGGGATAGGGTTGCCGCTGAACTAAACCTGAAGCGAAGTGAGTAGCCTACAACGAAGTGTCACGTACATCTTCTTGTGCCACAGATTTCGTATGAATTTTTTTTCCTCCCTGTTTTCACTTCGAGGGCAGATGGACCTTAATCTTTTCTATTTTCACCCTTTTCTGTCTTCTTCCACCCACCGCCCGTTCTCAGCAATAATGATAATAATGAATTGAATAAAAACTTTGTCATACTGCTGTTATTCAGGCAATAAGTGTTGATTTATTAATCCAGTATTCGATAGTATAGCAGTAAGTTTTTGATGTATTAATCCTCTGGTTGGTTTGTATCACTCTTGTTTTCCTTACAGAACTGAAATTATGTGAAAATTATCAGCCTTTCCTGTTCTTGCTTCCCCCTTTCTGCCCCACTCCATCTTATTGTGTTTCCTTTACTCAACACGTCTGCAAATGGCAGCATTGCTTGAGAAAGACTGGCAGCCCTGGATTCTGCTCCTGCTGGTCCCTGTTCTGTTGAATGGCAGCTGTTCTGCAGTGTCCAAGTTTGATTGTGCCCTTTGTGATCTGCTGTGGCCAGTACATTGTATCGCAGTTAATGTCTTGCCCAGTTGCTGGTGTTGATGCTGCAAGCTGATAGGTTGGCCTTCACAGTGTCTTGTATTGCCTTAGTGTTTTCCCTGGTCATGGTGCCTTTGCTTTACCTCTCCATTCAGGAGCATCTGTGGGATGCTGTTATCTTCCGTGTGGACAGTGTATGAGCGGTGTACCCCATATGGACAATGTGCCCCATAAGGACAGTGTGCCTCATTAGGATAATGTGCCCCATAAGGACAATGTGCCCCATTAGGACTGTGCCCCATAAGGACAATGTGCTCCATTAGGGCAATGTGCCCTATTGGAACAGCGTACCCCATTGGGACAGTGCCCTATTGGGACAGTGTGCCCTGAGGACAGGGGATGTGCCCCATTGGACAGTGCCCCGGGACTTGCCTGGACGTGTCCCATGGCAGTGCCCATTGGACAGTGTTCCCCATTGGGACAGTGTGCCCCATTGGGACAGTGGCCCCTTTGGGACAGTGTGCCCCATTAGGAAGTGTGCCCCATTGGGACAGTGGCTCCTTGGGACAGTGTACCCCATGGGACTGTGTGCCCCATTGGGACAGTGTCTCCATTGGGACAGTGTACCCCATTGGGACAGTGTGCCCCATTAGGACATGTGCCCCATTGGGACAGGTGCCCCATTGAGGACAGTGTGCCCCATTAGGACTGTGCCTATTGGACAGTGTACCCATTAGGACAGTGTACCCCATTAGGACAGTGTGCCCATTGGACAGTGTACGCCATTGGGACAGTGTACCCCATTAGGACGTGTGCCCATTGGGACAGTGTGCCCCATTGGGACAGTGTGCCCCATTAGGGACAGTGTACCCATTGGGACAGTGTCCCCTTGGGACGTGTGCCCCATTGGACAGTGTGCCCCATTGGGACAGTGTGCCCATTGGGACAGTGTGCCCCATTGGACAGTGTGCCCCATTGGGACAGTGTGCCCCATTGGGACAGTGTGCCCCATTAGGGACAGTGCCCCATTGGGACATGTGGTGTCCCCATTGGACAGTGTGCCCCATTGGGACAGGTGCCCCATTAGGACAGTGTGCCCCATTAGGGACTGTGCCCCATTGGACAGTGTGCCCCATTAGGACAGTGTGCCCATTAGACGTGCCCATTAGGACAGTGCCCCATTAGGACAGTGTGCCCATTAGGACAGTGCCCCATTAGGACGTGCCCCATTAGGACAGTGTCCCCATTAGGACAGTGCCCCATTAGGACAGTGTGCCCATTAGGACAGTGTGCCCCATTAGGACAGTGTGCCCCATTAGGACAGTGTGCCCCATTAGGACAGTGTGCCCCATTAGGACAGTGTCCCCATTGGGACAGTGTGCCCCATTGGGACAGTGTGCCCCATTAGGACTGTGCCCCATTAGGACAGTGTGCTCCCATTAGGACAGTGTGCCCCATTAGGACGTGCCCCATTAGGACAGTGTGCCCCATTAGGACAGTGTGCCCATTAGGACAGTGCCCCATTAGGACAGTGTTGCCCATTAGGACAGTGTGCCCCATAGACTGCCCCATTAGGGACAGAGTGGCCCCATTAGGACAGAGTGCCCATTAGACGTGTCCCATTAGGACAGTGTGCCCCATTATGACTGTGCTCCATTGGACAGTGTTCCCCATTAGGCAGTGCCCCCATTAGGACAGTGTGCCCATTATGACAGTGTGCCCCATTAGGACAGTGTGCCCCATTAGGACAGTCCCCATTGGGACAGTGTGCCCCATTGGGACAGTGTGACCCCATTAGGACAGTGTGCCCCATTAGGACAGTGTGCCCCATTGGGACAGTGTGCCCCATTAGAACATGCCCCATAAGGACAGTGTGCCCCATTAGGACAGTGTGCCCCATTAGGACAGTGTGCCCCATTGGGACAGTGTGCCCCATTAGGACAGTGTGCCCCATTGACAGTGTGCCCCATTATGCACCTGTGCCCCATTATGACATGCCCCATTGGGACAGTGTGCCCCATTAGGACAGAGTGTACCCCATTAGGACAGTGTGCCCCATTAGGACAGTGTGCCCCATTAGGACAGTGTGCCCCATTGGGACATGTGCCCCATTAGGACAGTGCGCCCCATTAGGACAGTGTGCCCCATTGGGACAGTGTGCCCCATTGGACAGTGTGCCCCATTAGGACAGTGTGCCCCATTAGGACAGTGTGCCCCATTAGGACAGTGTACCCCATTGGGACAGTGTACCCCATTAGGACAGTGCCCCATTAGGACAGTGTGCCCCATTGGGACAGTGTACCCCATTAGGACTGTGTGCCCCATTGGGACAGTGTGCCCCATTGGGACAGTGTGCCCCATTAGAACAGTGGGCCCCATTAGAACATGCCCCATAAGGACAGTGTGCCCAATTGGAACAGTGCACCCCATTGGGACAGTGCCCCATTAGGACAGTGTGCCCCATTAGGACATGCCCCATTAGGACAGTGTGCCCCATTGGGACAGTGTGCCCCATTGGGACAGTGTGCCCCATTGGGACTGTGCCCCATTGGGACAGTGTGCCCCATTAGGATCGTGCCCCATTAGGACAGTGCCCCATTAGGAGAGTGTGCCCCGTTAGGACAGTGTGCCCCATTAGGACAGTGTGCCCCATTAGGACAGTGTGCCCCATTAGGACAGTGTGCCCCATTGGGACAGTCTGCTCCATTGGGACAGTGCCCCAATAGGACAGTGTGCCCCAATAAGACAGTGTGCCCCATTAGGACAGTGTGCCCCATTTGGACAGTGGTGCCCCATAAGGACAATGTGCACTTTAAAACAAAGCTGCGCTTCGTAAGAAATTGAAGATTGAACTCACTGCCAGTGATATTTCAGATCTTGTGTAACATTTCATGTGTATAGAATGACATTGAAATGCATCATTTGCCTTCACTTAAACTTGCATGTTGCTGTTTATTTCTGTGGATAGCTAGAGTAGCTGTTGTATATGATGTGAATTTGTGCTGTTTGTAAGATGTCTGTGTTGGACAGTTTGTCGTAAGCTCAGTCTATGCAATTTTGTTATGTAGGTGGGTTGTACGCTCATGTTCTGTTCAGGCCATGTGTGAATATTAATGTAATACATAAAGATAAACTGTGATAGTGTTTTCTGCAGATCATGGGCAACACGCAGTTACACCTAGCCGAGCTGTCCAAAGAGCTGTTGAAGACTGTCAACAATGAGGTAATTAAGGGGTGGAAATAGATAAAGCATATATGGTTTTCCTATTCATTCTCTTGTGAATAAAAATTGCTTTTGTTATTATTTTAAAAGAAATTGCTGACCTGCAAGTTATGTTTTATGATGATGATGAAAGAAAGTATCATGTTTATTGATAACATCCATAGTGTGATGTATGTTGATAAAATAATTCTGACGTGCATGACAAATCTGTTTGTATTACAACACTGACAGGCTCTCACATATTTATGCATAGTTAACATACATGCCTCGTGCTTGATCTTCAGTTGCTGAAGAATTAACTGGTGTTGATGATGCTAGTGTAAGATCAAAGAATGTACACAGTTTCATGATTTTCTAAGTACAAAATTTTGCAAATAAACTATTGCTTTTTCAGAGTCATTGGTTTCCGCTAGTATATCCCTTGGACTCCTGCACTCCTGCACCCTATCTACCAAATGCAAAAACTGAACTCTTTGGCACCTTTCCATGGTGGATAGAGTGAAGGAGTCAAAGGGTTGAGTTTTAGCTTTGCTGGCACGGTTGGCAATGCCAGATGCTGGTGGACAGGGTGCAGGAGTCAGTGGGATATACATGTGTTGCCATCCTGAGATCTTGTATACGTAGGATGTTGTTAAGAGAGACCAAGATATTTGGTGTGTTTTTTTTTTTTGGGGGGGGGGGGGTCACTTAGGATGAATAATTGATAGATGGATACTAGTTTCTTTTCTTGGTTGAACGATGGGTTCTTGTGATTTACAGAGCTTTTTTTTTGTTTTTTTTTTAGATGTGTCTTTCACTGACCGGAATCTTGGTCTTGGTGTTTGTCTGTAATGTTTGATGTCTTGTCAGGAAGTGGAGAAACGATGAACCCAGTGAAAATAATACCTTAGCTCAACCGGCGTGGTAGTTGAATGGATAAATGTCAGACTTGCAGTAGGAAGATCCTGGGTTTGATCTGCCTAGCCCTTTGATTCCGGCACCCTGTCCACCAACATCCAATATCAGGGTCATTAGTGATAGCAAAGCAAAAACATAACCCTTTGACTCTCTCACCGTATCCACCAGCTAGGGTTTGGGGGTCAGAGAGTCATTTTTTCTTTTGCCAGCATGGTTCACAAGACAGGATGCTGGTGGACAGGGTGCAGGAGTCGAAGGGTGAATGTCTTCAATGTCCCTAAGTTTTATGGCTAAAAATCTCCCAAGTGAAATTCGATTACAGTTTCTTTTTTAACTTTCAAAATTGTATGAGCTTATTACTTTCCATATCGAAAATACACTTAACAAAAATTAAAACCTGTCTAAAAAGTAATAGGTCTGTTGTTTCTGTTTCTTGCATGATAATTTATAAAGTGTGAAATTTTGAGAGAAATCAGAAACTTAGAAACAAAAATTTTGCTGTTTAGCCGAAATTTTAAAAGAAATCAGAAACTTAGAAACAAAAATTTTGCTGTTTAGCCTGGTTTTCTTCTGTCGCATCACAAATAAAACCACACTTGTGGTAAATGGGGGAGAAAACAGTAGAATTATTTATTGGGATTCTTTTGGTATACCCGTCCTTTCCCCCACCCTCCCCCCAAAAACCCTCAAGATGTCAGAATGGTTTTACATTAGGATTACACACAAGATTATAGGAACAAATTATATTCTTTGAGAAATGGAAATGATAAATACATTTTCAGAAAGCATTTTTGTCATCAATCCATTCCATGATATTTCATGTTAATCTTTTGATTACTGGTCAGACCGTAAGAAATGTTAGTAGAGAAGTGGCTTAATCTTTTCACTCCCTCACTCTGTCCACCATCTGCAAATCTTAACCCATTGACTCCTTCAGTCTGCATACCACCTTCCTATAGGAAGCTTGTGGATAGGGTGAGAGAGTGAAAGGGTTTAAGTTTTTGCTTCACTATCATGGCTGATAGCGCAGGAAGCTGGGTAGACCGGGTGAAGAAGTCAAAGCATTAATTCTCTGCTCTTTGTCAGACTGCATTGGTGTTCACTGGCCTTGACAGCTGGTGCAGATTTTATGCAAACAGAATAGTGGATAGCCTTTGAAGCTACTCTTCATCATCATCATGTGCCCTGCTGCATGTGTTGGCCATCATGGCCCTCCATACGAATCTGTCTTTTGTTGCTGCAAGTATATCTCCCACTCTTTCTGTCTTCATCCACTCTGTAAATCCATCAGTATTTTCTCCCTGCGTCTACCTAATGCTGTTTTTTCCCTCCATCTTTCCTGTTTTGGTTGTGGCCTCATAAAATGTCCTATAAATGTTGCTTTCCTAATCTTCATTCATGTTCTTTTTGTGTTTGCCTCTTTCAAATTCAAGGCTGTGTTCATTTGTTTTCTTTGCTGTCCATTGAACGCTTAAACATTCTTCATAGAAACCTTGTTTCAGCTGCCTCAATCTTGTTCTGACTTTGCATGTTGATGTCCATGCTTTGTATCTCAGATCTGTACAGTGAAACCATGGCCAGCCAAATACAAGATGAAAGAAGCTACTCTTACACTGTCATAACTTTAGACTTGCTCTTCTTCATGCAGAAAAGGGCAATGCAAGGAGTTACATCATCCATGTTAACTACAGTGTGTGATAGTTGTGGACTCTGTGGTCAGTGTAAGCCTCCAGAAGTGGCAAAAGGTTAAAAGTGGTTGTACTTGATATTAACTCATTGACTCAGTGTCTTGACTGTGATGTTCCGCAGCCGAAGATGCGGAGGATGTTATGATTTTTTTTACAGAGACAATTTGCATACTATATTTAGGGAGATTATGCTGGAAGCAGAGTTTGACCACTTTTCTAAGTATATTTCTTTCTTTTTGACCGTAGCAGACTGTTGGAACTTTGTTTTTGGCTTGTTTTCGCGGTACCCGAAACAAAAGACTCTACGCCTGTATTTAATCATTTTGGGGACAAAATATTCATAAAAGCAGAACTCATAGTGACTTCCAGTGAAGAATGTATATCCTGTTACATGTTCAGTGCAGTTTTGTGACATGGACATTAAGTGGATTACAAGCAGCAGTTTGATGTCATGTGTGTGTACATTTGGAACTTTTTAGCTATTTGCATGCCTTTTTCAATGGTAAACCAGAAAAAGAACACATAATGACTTTTTTAAACATATATAACATGATAGGTTTATTGTTGTTGGTTATTCTCTGTAATTTTTTTTAAAAGTACCAAAAACTGAGTCTTGAGAGTTTTAGCAGCCATTTTAGGGCATGTCTCCAAAGAGTTAATGTTTATATTATGTCTGTGGTGGTTACAGAGGGAGAATGAGGAGCGTCTGAATGAAGTAAAGGCACAGATGAAATGGATGTACGAACGGCAGATAACCGAGATACAGCACACTAACAGTAAGTTGTATTTGCAGGGCTGTTAGAGTTCAGCGATTTCGCGGAAATCCGCGAATACAGTGATCCCATTTCAGGGAAAGTCAAAGTGCTTCCGCGAAAGAAAAAAAAAAGCAAAAAAAAAAAAACAAAAAAAAAACAAAGTTCTGTAAGGGAATAGTATAGAGAGCTCTCTTAAGTTGAACCTGCAGTACGCCTTGACATTAAGAATTATTGCATGAATACAAAAAAATTGTGTTTAGAATGACTTTCTAAAACCAAGTGCTATATATGTCATGTGGTTTCAGAAAGTTACTCTAAACACAAATTGATCCATTGATTTGTTAATTTTTTGTGAACTAAAAATTACCCAGTTTGCTGCCAGGATAGGCCCTCTGATTGGCTTCAAAATGTCATATTTTCAATTTTCGTCGGGGGGCTTCGCCCCCCTGCACCCCCCACCGGGGCGTTGCCCCTGGACCCCACCGGGGCCTGGGCGGCCCCTGGACCCCGGCAAATTTTCAGGGAAAAACAGATTTTACCACTAACAGCCCTGATTTGTGTGTGTGTGTGTGTGTGTGTGTGTGTGTGTGTGTGTGTGTGTGTGTGTGTGTGTGTGTGTGTGTGTGAAAGGGAGAGAGAGAGGGGGGAGTGACACTATCATGCCTCTTTTTACGAGTGACATGATCATGCCTCTTTATACGAAGAGCAAGAGGGGCTGTAGAATTCTGAGTATGCTGGAGGCATGCAACAGAAGAAGCAGGCAAACCAGAGAACAGAGAATTACAATAATCGATGTGAGACAAGGTCAGAGAAGTCGCAAGTTTAGATGCTGCTGAAGTTGGAAAAGATGATGGTGAATGGAACTGAAATGTGACCATTGATAATAACAAACCTGACAGGTTTGAGTAGTGAATTTCTGTATAGAAAGTGGAGGATCAAAAACAATACCAGTGTTCTCAAATGAATCAGAAAGTACTGTAGTGTTTTCACCCAGTTGAAAAAACAAACTTGTAGAAAGCTTGTGCTTTGTGGCAGTGAACATTTTATTGTGGAAAGCTTGTGCTTTGTGCTGATGAAACATTTTATGGTGGAAAGCTTGTGCTTTGTACCGAAGGAACATTTATGGTGGAAAGCTTGCGCTTTGTGCCGATGGAACATTTTATGGTGGAAAGCTTGCGCTTTGTGCTGATGGAACATTTTATGGTGGAAAGCTTGCGCTTTGTGCTGATGGAACATTTTATGGTGGAAAGCTTGCGCTTTGTGCTGATGGAACATTTTATGGTGGAAAGCTTGCGCTTTGTGCTGATGGAACATTTTATGGTGGAAAGCGTGCGCTTTGTGCTGATGGAACATTTTATGGTGGAAAGCTTGTGCTTTGTGCCGATGGAACATTTTATGGTGGAAAGCTTGCGCGTTTTGCCAATGAACATTCTATGGTGGCAGGTTCGTGGTTTTTGCCAGTGAACATTTCATAGTGGAAAGCTTGTGCTTTGTGCTAATGAACATTTTATGATTGAAAGTTTGTGCCAGTGAACATTGTTTGGTGGAAATATTGTGATTTGTGCTAGTGCACATTTGCATGCCCAGGACAGCAACACATGCACATGCACACTTTCACTTTCACCCTCAAAACGAAAACATTACACACAAGTGCATGCACACGCACACATGCATGTAGGCATGCGCACGCGCGCACACACACACACACACACACACACACACACACACACACACACACACACACACACACACACACACACACACACACACACACACACACATACACACACACACACACACACACACACACACACACACACAACACACATACCCCCAACACACACATTATATTTGTTCAATCACAACACATACATGTGCACATACATGTGGGGGGGGTGATGAGTATGATTTTGTTATTTTTTCTTCAGTGAAAAAACATCATTAAAATGGCTTGACCATCTTATTGAAATTGTGAGGTGTTTAATGGACACTGTTTTACTCTCAACTTCTCTTGGAACAAATCAAACTGTGAAGTGTCATTTCTCGTATAATAGTTTCAGTGGTTTCCACAATGACAGAAGATCTTAATACCTATCTGAAGTCCAAATATTTCTTCAAATACTTGTTTTGACTGTAAAAGCTTCTCTCTTTTGTGTGCAGAGTTGGCATGTGCAGAGATGAAGGCTTGCTGGGAGGCAGAGAAGTCTAAAGCACTGAGTGACCTCAAGAAGAAAATGAAAATGGAAATGGATGAAGTTATCTCCAAGACAGTCAACGACCTGAAAAAGAAATTTGCAAAGGAAAAAGAGGAGGCTATGGCCCAAACCAAAAGAAAGCAATGGGTGAGTTCACTTTATGGAATGTTTGTGTGTGTGTGTGTGTGTGTGTGTGAGAGAGAGTTCACTTTATAGTTGTGGTGTGTGTGTGTTTGTGTGTGGTGGTGGTGGTCTTTGATTTAATGTCTATTCACTAAAGTGATTTTAGACCAAAAAAAAAAAAAAAAAACATGAGAAGAAAAGAGTATTAACGATTGAAACAGCAAATTGGCTAACCATACATTGAACATGAGAAGTACGGAACGTTAAAGATAATCGCTATAGGACTTTTTGTTAGTGTGTGTTGTGTAGTGTGATGTGTGTGTGTGAGTTTATTTTATGGATGTAGTCTTTGTGTGTCTTTGTTGAATTACTTTATGGATGTGATGTGTGTGTTTCTGTGTTTGTGTGTGTCAGTTTATGGATTGGTATGTGTATGTCTGTGTGTGTCTTTGTGTGAATTTACTTTATGGATGTGGTGTGTGTGTTTCTGTGTTTGTGTGTGTCAGTTTATGGATGTGGTATGTGTATGTCTGTGTGTGTGTTTTTGAGAGTTCACTTTATGGATGTGGTGTGTGGTCTGTGTCAGTGTGTGAGTTCACTTTATGGATGTGGGGTGTGTGTCTGTGTGTGTATATGTGTGTGTGGGTTTATGTGAGTTCATTGTATTGATGTGGGGAGTGTGTTTTGAGTTCAGTTTATGGATGTGGTGTGTCTGTTCATCTGTGTCTGTGTGTGTGACTTCACTTTATGGATGCTGAGGTATTTGTGTGTGTGTATAGGTGTGAGTTTGCGTGCACACACACACATCACTAGCTCAATTTTCATTCTGAAATTCATCTTCATGGCCAGCTATACATCTGATCACTGCCTGTGTTTGTCCATGGAACTCTTGACATTCTTCTTAGAAACATCATCTCGGCTGTCTCAATCAGTGTAGAGTGCATAAGAAAATGTGAAAAAGTTGTGTGTTATTACTTTTCAATCTACATGTATGTGTTTTTTTTATAAAAATTTTGTTGCTTTTGCTAAACAGTTTCTTTTTATTTGCTTTAGTTAACCCTATAACTTCCTCACCCTGTCCACTAGCATCTCGCATCGTTATCAGTGACGGTAAAGCAAAAAACTTAACTGTTTGACCCTCTTAGCCTACTCACCAGCTTCCTGCAAGAAGAAGGATTATTAAGTTTTGCAAATGGTGGATATGGTGCGGGAGTCACAGGGTTAGACTACATTGTTTTGCATTGACCTATCACTGGGACTGAGGCCCCCCCCCCACCCCCCCCCATTTTTTTTTCTTTTTATCTCAAGGGCTATTGGACCCCATTTTTTGAAATCCTGGAAGCAACTCTGGTGTGTGTGTGTCTCTGTGTGTGTGTGTGTGTTTACAGTATAAGCCTGTGATTACATTGTTGATAAATTGTGTGTGGCAGTGTGCCAACTGCTGGAAAGAGGCCCTGTACTACTGCTGCTGGAACACGAGTTACTGCAGCTACACCTGCCAACAGCAGCACTGGGTAGTGCATCAGAACGACTGTCGACAGGTGGCTGATTCAAGTCAGGAAGCAGCCACGACCACTTCTGACACTGTTGCCACACCGGCCACTATCAGTTTGGACAAAACTGTTTATATTGGTGTCAGCAAAGACGACAGAAGTCAGGTGAGACTTTTGAGAGGATTTTTGTTTTTTTTACCTTTTGTAGACAACGTTTTGACAGACTTAAAATCTCCCAAATCCCCATTCTTGTTGCAGGTGATATTTTAACTGACATTCAGCTCAGCTGTGTGAGGCGTTTTGTGGAATAAACTATTCCACAGAACAAACCTGTTAACACAAGGCTTAGAACTTGTGAATTTAGAATGGTTTATGTATGCTCTTTTAGAAAACGTTTTTTTGATAAAATAGAACTGTTAGTAACATGCAAAGTATTCGCCAGCATGTTTGAATTGATTAAACAGCAAGACTCCTGGAAAGAGAAAAAAATCCGTTCCACAGACACATGTATACTGGGGTTTATTACATTACACATACTGAATACCCATTCAGAAGGTCATTTTGGTTTTGGCTGATACAAGGAATAATACTCAATATAACCATTTTATCGGCAAGCAACGAATCAGCATTTATGCTCACAGTTAAGATGGCCTTTTGACTTGTCTCTGCCACAGGTTGGCATGTAATCAAACTGCACTGGCTGAGCGGAGCTGAAGACAGCATCACCTTTCATCCAGACGATTCTGTCACCCTGTCCTTCCACACAGAATTCACAGGAAAAAAATCCCTAAAGGATTTTTCCTTGCAGCATATGTCTGATTGCATTGTGTATCCTGTATAAATGTGTTTTGTTTAAACTGTTTAAATCCTGATTCAATAACACTCTGCTATAGCTTAGAAATTCCTCAAGCAGCCTTGTATTGCTCATCCTGTTTGTGTTTCAGGTCCAGAAGTCCAGTGGTGTGCCTGTGGTTGGTGCACAAGGGGTGAGTGTCTTGCAGTTTTGTTTGTTCCATGGTTGGAAGAGCTCTCCAGTATTTCCTCTAAATATAAACAGTAAATTCAGGATTAAAAAAATTCATTCTATTGCTGAAGAAAATAATTTGATTTCCCACAATCTGTGTAGTACAAGTCCATGGTTTGTAAGGCTTTCTCCCCTCCCCTCCCCCGCCTTTGTTTGTGGGCTGTGACTTTGACATGCACTCAAGTATATAAGCAAGCGTTTACATATATGGCTTTTTTTTATCCCACCATTAAGACAGTTGTACTCTGTTGTGGGGAAAATGCATGGTGGGTGTTTTTGTGTTTCCACAAGCCACTGAACACTAACATGGCTTTCAAGACCTTTAACCCTTTGATTCCCTCTTGATTACTTGTCCACTAGCATCCTGCATTGTCAACCATGCTTAGCAGAGCAAAACTTAACATTTGACCCCGTCACCCGGTCCACCAGTTTCCTGTTTAGTTTGATTATTTTAACCCATTTGACCCCACTGTAGCATGAGTCACCCTATTCTTCCCTCAGAAGGGGATGAAAAACGTCGGACTAACGTGCCTCCTGGCCAGTGCACACTGAAGATCCCACAGCAGTTGAAAGTCTCGAAGTTCAGGGTATTTGTCCGGCTACCCTGGCAAAAAACGATCAGAAAGATAGGTTCAATTTGCAGGTCCCTGCCCTGGAGGCCCAGTTAGCCTTCTTGCCTTTCTAACATTTGGAGAAAAAGAGAGAATGTGTGTGTGGTAGAGAAGATGACAGTTTGGGCCAAGAGTCAGTCTTTGAACAGGCTTGAGTGTACCCTAGTTCAGCATTTTCTGTGTGTGTGTGTAACAGAGGGAGGATGACAGCCTGGGTCAGGGGTCACATGCCCTACTCCCTCCTGTCTTCCCCCTTCCCAGTTTGCGTGTGCTTTGTGCCCTGAAGATTTGGTCCTTGTTGGTGATTGTTTTGGTGAATGATGAGAGTGCATGCCTCGGTTTGATTCTTGAATCAAGATTTGGTGCCTTATAAATATCAGTGTTATTGTAGCGTGGGTGACCCCACACTTAAGCATGGGTGACACCATTATAGCATGGGTGACCTCACTACAGCATGGGTGACACCACTATAGCATGAGTGACCCCATTCTGTAGCATGGGTGACACCCTCTCTATAGCATGGGTGATCACACTCTATAACATAGGTGATCACACTATAACATAGATGACCCCCTCTCTATAGCATGAGTGATCACTCTCTATAACATAGGTGATCACTCTATAACAGGTGATCACACTCTATAACATAGGTGACCCCCTCTATAGCATGAGTGATCACTCTATAACATAGGTGATCACACTATAACATAGGTGATCACACTCTGTAACATAGGTGATCACACTGTAACATAGGTGATCACACTCTGTAACATAGGTGATCACACTCTGTAACATAGGTGATCACACTATAACATAGGTGATCACACTCTATAACATAGGTGATCACACTCTATAACATAGGTGACCCCCTCTCTATAGCATGGGTGATCACACTGTAACATTGGTGATCACACTGTAACATTGGTGATCACACTCTATAACATAGGTGACCCCCTCTCTATAACATGGGTGATCACTATAACATAGGTAATCACACTCTATAACATAGGTGATCACACTCTATAACATAGGTGACCCCCTCTTTATAGCATGGGTGATCACTATAACATAGGTGATCACACTCTATAACATAGGTGACCCCCTCTCTATAGCATGGGTGATCACACTGTAACATTGGTGATCACACTGTAACATTGGTGATCACACTCTATAACATAGGTGACCCCCTCTCTATAGCATGAGTGATCACACTGTAACATTGGTGATCACACTGTAACATTGGTGATCACACTCTATAACATAGGTGACCCCCTCTCTATAACATGGGTGATCACTATAACATAGGTAATCACACTCTATAACATAGGTGATCACACTCTATAACATAGGTGACCCCCTCTTTATAGCATGGGTGATCACTATAACATAGGTGATCACACTCTATAACATAGGTGACCCCCTCTCTATAGCATGGGTGATCACACTGTAACATTGGTGATCACACTGTAACATTGGTGATCACACTCTATAACATAGGTGACCCCCTCTCTATAGCATGAGTGATCACACTGTAACATGGGTGATCACACTCTATAACATAGGTGATCACACTCTATAACATAGGTGACCCCCTCTCTATAGCATGGGTGATCACACTGTAACATTGGTGATCACACTGTAACATTGGTGATCACACTCTATAACATAGGTGACCCCCTCTCTATAACATGGGTGATCACTATAACATACACGGCTGTTTAAACCGGCCGCAGGGCGATCACTTAGTTTTCGGACACGGTGTCAGCGATTCGCACGCGAGAGGCGTGTTTTCCTGCTTACCCGCTGCGCTACACAGCCCGTCAGCGGTTTGGAGCTGTGAGTCATCGGTAGGCAAGCGGTACTGTGTGGCTGCCTTTGTGTGACGTGATTACTACTGTTTCTACATTTCCCGCAATACTGCTTTGGTCATCTAGCCATATATGTAATTATCAATCTTACCGAAAAGTAGACTCTCTCCCCTACACATACATATCAAACACGAACTGGTTTGTTGCCATAATGCGTTACGGGATTACACAGAAAAGGAGGAGAACGATTCTGAAAATATCGCGCCTTCACTGTTTCATGAGAAAAATAAGCCAACTTCCAACAACGAAAACAAGAGTTCACCAGTTATTACAGCAGAAAGAAACACATACAGAGGAAGAGTAAAGTATGTTTTAACAGACTGACTTACCAGACAGATGTTCCGTGGCTTCTTGTGGAGGTAGCGGTGGGTAAATCGAGATCACTGATAACGGCATAGACTCCATTATCCTTCACACTAAAACCAACATTTCACTGATAGTGATAGTCTTGTATACCGCAATCTCCTTACTGCCATAGTAGGAACGCATACACACATGTCCGTACAAGAGTCAAGATTGGGATCACGATACTGAGACGACCATTCATTAAAAAAAATGGAAAGACACAGAGAGCGATAGAGAGAGAGAGAGAGAGGGGGGGGGGGGGGGGAGAGAAGACAATACATTTATGAGAACTTTAGGTTCACTGGTATTAAAAAGAAATTAAAACTCCTGAATATCATACCCACTTAACTACACTGAAATCTTTCTATCTGCCTGTCTGTCACTCTCTCTCTCTCCACACACACACACACACACACACACACACACACACACACACACACACACACACACACACACACACACACACACACACACACACACACACACACACACACACACAAAAACACACACGCACAAGAATACTATGTATTTTGCTTAACAATGATAATAATACTCAAAAGTCTTTAATTACTTATTTCATTCATGAAATGCATACACTTAAACATACAAGCAGACAGACATATATATAGACAGACAGACAGGCAGGCAGACAGACAGACAGACAGACAGACAGACAGACAGAGAGAGAGGAATACTTTGCACTTCGCTTAATGTCTTTGGGCCCTTATTAATTGTCTCACTCATGAAATATGCACACACACACACACCACACACACACACACACACACACACACACACACACACACACACACACACACACACACACACACACACACACATACACACACACACACACACACACACACACACACACACACACACACACACACAACACACACACAACAAAAACAAAAGAAAATAAACAGAGATAATCAACAACTACAACATGCAAAACCTGACTCTGGTCGTCTCAGTACACTGATATTTCAAACAAAAATGTCCAAGGCAACACTATACACAATTATCAAGCACAGAGGAATTCTGCCACAGTGTGTACATGGTAAGCGTTATCCAGAGGACTGAAATGATATCAACATTCACTGAAGACTAAAGATTAATGAGCTGCCAGAACCAGTAACCATCAACCGCCTCGCCGGCATCCCTGTTTACCTTAGCTGTCACATGTGTTATTACGACACGCTGTACGTGGCCCCTAAGCTGCGAAACATGAAAAATGAAAAACAGCCGTCCTCTACAGACAACATTCTTCTAATGTGTGCCTTTACTTTTATTCGAGAACTGGCATTTGGATTTTACCGGCGTTGGAACATTGATCATTTCACGGTCGAAGATTGAAAATCATGTCAACACCGTCTTTCATTCTCTTTCTTCTATGTGCGTTTAGTTGGACACTTACATGCACGTAACGTGTTGAGTTACATATCATTTTATTGAGAAAAATCTCATCTTTTTAATGATGCATATTACAGACCAATACAAACAAAGCTCTTGAGAAAATTAGTGGAAAACTGAAGTTACTTGTTTGTAATAGTTACTACTGCGCTTATACGGCGTAGCGAGATCGACGGTAACAAGACGGAGCTACGAGCCCGTATTTCTAGGTCAGGGCAGCACTAAGTTGGCTTCGCGCTGCTACAGCTGCCGCCGCGGGACGAAACTAAGTGATCACCCTTAAACAGCCGTGCATAGGTAATCACACTCTATAACAGGTGATCACACTCTATAACATAGGTGACCCCCTCTCTATAGCATGGGTGATCACTATAACATAGGTGATCACACTCTATAACATAGGTGATCACACTCTATAACATAGGTGACCCCCTCTCTATAGCATGAGTGATCACACTGTAACATGGGTGATCACACTTTATAACATAGGTGATCACACTCTATAACATAGGTGACCCCCTCTCTATAGCATGAGTGATCACACTTTATAACATAGGTGATCACACTCTATAACATAGGTGACCCCCTCTCTATAGCATGAGTGATCACACTCTATAACATAGGTGACCCCCTCTCTATAGCATGGGTGATCACACTTTATAACATAGGTGATCACACTCTATAACATAGGTGACCCCCTCTCTATAGCATGAGTGATCACACTGTAACATGGGTGATCACACTTTATAACATAGGTGATCACACTCTATAACATAGGTGACCCCCTCTCTATAACATAGGTGACCCCCTCTCTATAGCATGAGTGATCACACTGTAACATAGGTGATCACACTCTATAACATAGGTAATCACACTATAACAGGTGATTACATTCTGTAACATAGGTGACCCCCTCTCTATAACATGGGTGATCACTATAACATAGGTAATCACACTATAACATAGGTGATCACACTCTATAACATAGGTGACCCTCTCTCTATAGCATGGGTGATCTCTATAACATAGGTGACCCCCTCTCTATAACATGGGTGATCACTATAACATAGGTAATCACACACTGTAACATAGGTGATCACACTATAACATGTGTCCCCCTCTCTATAGCATGGGTGATCACACTCAATAACATAGGTGATCACACTCTAACATAGGTAATCATACTCTATAACATGGGTGACCCCACTCTGTAGCATTGGTAATCCTACTGTAGCATTGGTAACCCTACTGTAGCATTGGTGACCCGACTGTAGTGTGGGTGACCCGACTGTAGTGTGGGTGACCCTACTGTAGTGTGGGTGACCCTACTGTAGCATTGGTTACCCTACTGTAGTGTGGGTGACCTACTGTAGCATTGGTGACCCTACTGTAGTGTGGGTGACCCTACTGTAGTGTGGGTGACCCTACTGTAGCATTGGTTACCCTACTGTAGTGTGGGTGACCTACTGTAGCATTGGTGACCCTACTGTAGCGTGGGTGACCCTACTGTAGCATTGGTGACTCTGCTGTAGCGTGGGTGACCCTACTGTAGCATTGGTGACCCTACTGTAGTGTGGGTGACCGTACTGTAGCATTGGTGACCCTACTGTAGCATTGGTGACCTTACTGTAGCATTGGTGACCCTACTGTAGCGTGGGTGACCCTACTGTAGCGTGGGTGACCCTACTGTAGCATTGGTGACCCTACTGTAGCGTGGGTGACCCTACTGTAGCGTGGGTGACCCTACTGTAGCATTGGTGACCCTACTGTAGCATTGGTGACCCTACTGTAGCATTGGTGACCTTACTGTAGCATTGGTGACCCTACTGTAGCATGGGTGACCCTACTGTAGCATTGGTGACTCTACTGTAGCATTGGTAACCCTACTGTAGCATTGGTGACCCTACTGTAGCATTGGTGACCCTACTGTAGCATTGGTAACCCTACTGTAGCATTGGTGACCCTACTGTAGCGTGGGTGACCCTACTGTAGCATTGGTGACTACTGTAGCACGGGTGACCCTACTGTAGCGTGGGTGACCCTACTGTAGCATGGGTGACTCTACTGTAGTGTGGGTGACCCTACTGTAGCGTGGGTGACCCTGTTGTAGCATTGGTGACCCTACTGTAGCATTGGTGACCCTACTGTAGCGTGGGTGACCCTACTGTAGCGTGGGTGACTACTGTAGTGTGGGTGACCCTACTGTAGCTTGGGTGACCCTACTGTAGCATTGGTGACCCTACTGTAGCATTGGTGACCCTACTGTAGTATGGGTGACCCTACTGTAGCATTGGTGACCCTACTGTAGTGTGGGTGACCTTACTGTAGTGTGGGTGACCCTACTGTAGCATTGGTGACCCTACTGTAGCATGGGTGACCCTACTGTAGCATTGGTGACCCTACTGTAGTGTGGGTGACCTTACTGTAGTGTGGGTGACCCTACTGTAGCATTGGTGACCCTACTGTAGCATGGGTGACCCTACTGTAGCATTGGTGACCCTACTGTAGCATTGGTGACCCTACTGTAGCGTGGGTGACTACTGTAGCGTGGGTGACCCTACTGTAGCATTGGTGACCCTACTGTAGCGTTGGTGACCCTACTGTAGTGTGGGTGACCGTTACTGTAGCATGGGTGACCCTACTGTAGTGTGGGTGACCCTACTGTAGCATTGGTGACCCTACTGTTGCATTGGTGACCCTACTGTAGCATGGGTGACCCTACTGTAGTGTGGGTGACCCTACTGTAGTGTGGGTGACCCTACTGTAGCATTGGTGACCCTACTGTTGCGCTGGTGACCCTACTGTAGCGTGGGTGACCCTACTGTAGTGTCGGTGACCCTACTGTAGCATTGGTGACCCCACTGTAGCATTGGTGACCCTACTGTAGCATTGGTGACCCCACTGTAGCATGGGTGGCATCATAAAAGTGATCTTTGAATTCACAAAGTTACTTTTTTCTTTCTTTCATCATACATTTGATGTATTATTATTTGTGCCAGTTTGCAGAAGAAAATTCTCGGTGTTTGTTTGTACAGTTTGATTACAAAGTGAATATTTACTATAGAAATGTCTGTTATAAGGAACAGCCAAACAGTATGATTGCTATATTTCAGGGGGACTTGTGGAGAAACCCGTTAGCACAGAATATCCAGTTCATTCCTTCTCAGGTATTGTATGCACATGAAGTTGTGAATGAGGAAAGGGGTTGGGGGACTTATTTGTGATGTTGTGTGTGTTGATTTTGAAATCTATGGAATGGAATTGGTGCATCATTGATGCAGCTCTAGAGCTTATAGAACTGCTGTAACTGAGCAAGTGTGTGATTTACATCAAAAAGGTTTGAGAACTGAATTCTGTGGGTTTTAAAGTTATATACCTCTGTTGGGTGAGGGGAGAAGGAAAGAAAGTAAAGTTGTTGCATAACCATAACCTTTGTACAGGAAGCACTGGATAGGGTGAAAAGTGAAAGAGTAAAGGTCATAGAAGAACGAGGTGGGAGAGGCTTTGTCTCTCCCAAGTCACCCTTTGAGGACAGGCCACATGTCTGTCCCATGTCTGTATGTCTTCCTCAGTCCTGAACAGGCTGGATGGACTGGAGGCTTTGTGCGCAAAGTTTTCTTAAAACAAACTCAGACCTCTGCAGACAAATGAAAGACAGAAGTCCTACCTTTATGCCAGTTAGATTTCATTGTGAAGTATCAAGTTGCGTGATTTTACTGTGTGGTGATGCCGGTGTATCTTTCAGTATAAAGTGTCCCCACCTTCTGGGAATTCTGTGTTAGTAATGTCCTCTTTTCTGTCGCTGTCTTTGTTTCTGCCTTGCTCCTTTGCTGTTCCTCATCTCTTCCTATCATTTTCTGCCTTAATGGTCCATTCACCTGTATGTGTTCTGTAAAGCCTTACATAGTTTTCTCTTAGGATTGATATCTGGGTACATGTGTTAAGTGGATTTTTGGCTCTAGGGAAGTGTGATGTGCAAAAAGCAGTTTAACTCACTCGGTACGACGGAACGCTATAGCGGTCGTGATGAAAGGCACGGTTGCGTACGACGGAACGCTATAGCGGTTTCGATAATTAAAATTTTTTCGACGCTCCCCTTTAGACCTTGCACGCTTACCATAGCCACACTGGTCACTGCAAACGTGTCAAGGGTCAAGGGGAAAGTTGCTTCGTGAGATTCCTTAGCCATACACTTGTCAGGAAACGATTGACTTCGGCACCCCACGACGACTGGCAATCTGCATTCGTGTCGAAAATGGCGTCGCAGGCGAGTACGAGTTTTCGAACAAAGTAGATTGCGTCGGTGGCGTTTTACTGCTGCTGAAGTGATTAAAGTGCTTCAAACTGAAGGATTGGACATCGAGGAGTATGCTGAAGATAATGATGAAAGTGTATCAAGTGATGGAAGCTGCCAGCAACAAGGTACTGACAGTGACCCAGTTTCAGACGACGGTGAAGTGGGAGGGAGGTGGGCGTACACGTCACGAGAGGCGAGCAGTCAGCGAGCCAAGTACAGTGAGTCCCATGTCTGATGGAGGTTTCATTCACTTTCCTATGGTTGACTGGCATGAAGATTTTAGTTTTTCTCCCACTTTGCCTCCTTCTCTGGCTCTTGTGGCCTGCATGTCTCATTTGAGTGCCACGCCCCCATAACTCCCCTGTGTAACAATTTGTAACATTTATTCATATAATATCACTAATAATCTTTTTTTTTTTACCCCGAGCAAAGTTTGCTTTATTCATGTTGTTTTGTGCATACAAAGACCTTTTCACCTTTGACTGTGTGTTCATGGAGCTGATCAAAGTGTGTGACTGTACGTAGCAATGCCGTGCGAACCGAAACGCGACGTCAAATTTGTGGTACCAAAAACTGGGCAAAAACGGGGTCTGGCCGCAAAACTGGGGGGTCTTCAGTTCAATCAAGTATTACTGCCTCTTTAAGCGGTGTTTCATCCTTATTTTTTTTCTTATATGAATCAGAAATGAATAAAGATTTGAATGATTGCCATTTTATGTACTTACAGCGAAAATGGAATTAGTTATTTGATGAGAAAGTCGAAAATCCGCGTTTCGGGCGTAATCGCGGATATGGTATGCGTTTAGAATCGAAGTTTGTTTGGGGTGCTTCACTATTTCGATCGGTACGGCTATATTTGTGAACCAATCACATTGTAATTTTGCAACCAATGAGAATCAATGTAACAAAATGATATATCCCGACGAGAGCTATGTGTGCCAGTTTCGAACCGAGATCGACGCTTCCAAAGTTTTGCTTTTTTTCATCGGAAAAGTTTGCAGGCAAGTCGCCATTTTTGGAACTTCTCGTCGGCGGGATTCGATTTTGCATACTTTTTTCTATGTGCATGTGTAATATGAAATCAATTTGATGTAAAATACGGCCGTACGCCAACTTTTTACATGAGGATCTGTTCCAGATCAGTAGCAAAACAACGTCGGAATGTGCCGACGCCATAGGCCTACTACCGGCGTAACAGAACGCTGTGCAAGTTTCAGCTCGGCAAGTTTTACGTTGTCGGACAAAGACTAGATCTAGCAATCAACAGATCAAGTTCTGTTTTATCTGTGACATTGTATTTTTGAAGAAAAGGACAACTGCGTTTGAACTCGATTCGGAGTTGTCAGCCGAAGCTAGATCTAGGTTCGTCAACCATTTCCTCCCCGAGATCATGCTATTGGCATGTCGCAGTGTAGATCTGCTCACCCCACGACGGGCGAACTTACTACTAAAAATACTATGTGCTCGACGTGCTTCGCCGGGCCGTGGAAAATGGGTTTGCCCAAACAGAGGGGTGCGCATACCCGCCTCCCCAACTCTCTCTCTCTCTCTCTCTCTCTCTCTCTCTCTCTCTCTCTCTCTCTCCCCAAATAAATGAATGAATGAATAAGTCTAAATTTTTTTTTTTTCAAATCAACAAACAATTCTGTGCAAGTTATTGTACTTTCCTTGACATGAATCTCTCTCTCTCTCTCTCTCTCTCTCTCTCTCTCTCTCTCTCTCTCTCTCTCAGAGAACAAGAAATGAATAAATAAGTAAATAGGCCACAATACATTCATATCCAAGTTGTTAACAGGCATGATCCTTCCTCTCTCTCTCTCTCTCCATCTCTCTCTCTCTCCATCTCTCTCTCTGACAACACACACACACACTCTCTCTCTCTGACAACACGCACACACACTAACACACACAGAGATTTTGAATGTCACAAAACAAAATCTGTTCATTGTTATAATATTCTTCATTTAGGTTTTGAAACTGAATAGAAGGCTATGAGTTGTATTATTTGTAAAGTAGGCCATCCATTAGCTTATGTTGTTGTTTCAATTTGTAGTCAATATCTGAAAAGGATAGGCCCATTGTCATTAATTTGTTTTAAAGGGAAGATTGCATCTTATTTAATAGTAGCCTGTTATTGATTTGTATTAAACTTAAAGGGCAAGAGTACACCAGAAGTACTTAGCAGGATTGCTCTGCTTTGGTGGATTTTTACAAGTAATATGCTAAAAATCAAAGTCGCGAGTTTGGGCTTAATGTTAAAGTAATGTTAATGTGAAGACTATGCATTATGGTTTACTTTCCTTTCCAATCTCTCAATGAATAGTATATATTATGCAGAAATTCATATATTTCTCTATTGTAGGAGTTAAGTGACCTGTTCCTGAATGGTGAGTGGTCCCATATCCTTCCTGAAGTTTTCTTTGGACGCTGGCTGTGCTAAGTGTTCGGGGACTTGACTCATCCACAGACAGTTTAGTCTATTTTTAAAGACTGATGTATAAAATAAAAATCAAATGTAGCGTACATAAATCTTGTCTGTTATGTTTTTCTGTGTGTGTGTATATATGTGTATGTGTGTTATGTGTGTGTGCATGTGTATGTGTGTGTGTTTAGTTTTTAGTAGAATTTTGATCGGATGATATTTTTGGACAGACTGCAGCATAAAAGCATGCAGTAATTTTTAATATTTCAATTATTTAAGTGATTCCAGAAGTCATTGATTCTCATATGTCCTTTTATATGTACAGAAACTGATGAAATATTAAAAGTTATTCATAAGACTACTGAAGTAGCGAGTCGTGACTTTTTTGGTTTAATTTGCAGTAATAAGACACTTGAACGATGAGCAAAATGATTTTATATCTATCTCTTGAAATGATTGTTTTGTTTCTAGCTTCATTTTTGTCTGTTATTAATACAATATGGGCAATTATTAATGAAACACTGATAAAACGTCCAAAATATCACATGTTTCCTGTAATAAGACAAAAATGGCTCGTCACAGAGTTCCAATAATGGTTTTATTCAATTCGGCACGCCAAAATACATCAACGACCAAAATTTCATGACTTTTGATCTGGTCTGTCTCTCACAATTACAAAATAAATGTCATTTCCAGCAAAATCAGCATACCATGTCATTTGATGAGTTTGTTCTGTGACACTTGTCCTTCTTTGTCCCACTAAAACGTGGTACCAAAATTTAAGAAATTTTTGACGCTTCAAATTGGAATATCTCATGAACTATTAGTCCGATTTGAAAAATTTAAACTGCTTTTTACTCAGAATAACAATATCTTCAAAACCATATAAATTTTTAAACTCAAAACCCAATTTCAATTTTTCATGCGGCATTGCTACTGTACGGTGATCCTGACCACAAAATTTGGGGTATTTTCAACGTGGCACATGAAGAAGAAAAATTCAAGGAAGAACTTCAATATTTTGGCATGAACTAACCCAGCATGTAAATATCCAGATCTGAAAGTTTCATTTTGTTCCTTTATGTTTTGTATTTTTTGTGATTTTTTTCCTAACCCTTCAAAATGGGCCGTACCTGGGGAAACGCAAGGGGAAAAACTCTCCGTACCGAGTGAGTTAAGGCAATTTAGGACCGTTTTTATTGAATGTTTATATTTGTATTCAGGTTTGATTTCTTAAAATTCCCTGGTGATAAATTGGATGGAGTGGTCAGTGCCAGGGGCATATTGTTAAATTATATGTGCAATTGCATTGATCTGTGTACTTTAATTTTCTTTCCCAGTTTTTTTTTTCTTCTTCAGTACGGATGGTGTACTGTTTGAGATGATTATAGCCTTGATATGGCTTTTCCTGCTGTAAGCTGGTGGATAGGGTGAGGGAGTCAAAGGGTTAAATTTTTGCAGGTGGTGGATAGGTCGCGGGAGTCAAAGGGTTATGCGAGCTTTGGGTCCTTTCCAGGCGCTTTTTTCAGGCTGTGTCTGGCTCTTAGAAATGATCAACAGCGCAACTGCTGTGAATTAGAATACATGAGCATTCTTGTAGTGTTCTGTCTAAAATGGGTCGTTTTGTGGTATGTTGTTTCAGCAGATACGTCCAGCATCCATACAGGTGCAGAAGCAGCCTCAAGTCTCCCCCACCCAGGCCCTGCAACAGTTGCAGTACTTGCACAGTCTGGGGACAAACACACCTGCTGTTATCCAGAACTCTCCCCAGGTACTTACTGTATTTCATATATAATTTCATTCGATCATATATAATTTCATTCGATTTATGGATGATGTTGTGTTTAAGAAAAAAAGATTAAAGGAAAAAATTATTGAAATCATTTTTTTCCAGCTGTGAGTCAGCAGCTGATATCAGTGGCACACATAAAAAAAAATTGGTTCAGTAAGAGACAAGGGATGGAGAAGGGAGAAGTTGGGGGGGGGGGGGGGGGGGAGTAAGACTCATCAGACGATGGTTGATGTTAGACTTTCGTAATCGAAGGTGACCATAGGTGGTGCTGCAGCTGTAGTGTGTTTGGAGGTGGAAAGAGGCTGGTTCAGGCTCTGAAGTCTCACCCACATATGGGATACACATGGGCAGACGCTGTGAATTGAGTAACAGCAGCTCATTAGTTTGGCATTTCTCCTGGCTTCTGCTGCATCGGCTGCTGTTGTGATAATGA